>BLKR01000317.1:0-105000 GCA_011170035.1 Teleogryllus occipitalis | reverse complement strand
CAATATTGAGAGGGTGCTTTAAGTTCATCTCTGAGCCCCGGGTTCTCGATGTTGGACTTTCGCTGCTACCTCATCCTACCTCATTTTTGCAAAAATAGCTATTCCGTTTTATGCGCCGACAAGCAACAAACGTACATTCTAGGATCTCCATTTTATGTAATGCCCTAACGTAAAATGAAAAATACAAAGTAATGATACTAGTATTGATTATTATTGTACCATACTATATTATTGTATAGAAATTTTACAAAACCATGAACATTTGCTACATTATAGAAAACGATACTTATTGTCACCACTACTAGCAGCACTGCTTATTCTACATGATTTTATAATTATACTAAAATCATTTCTGAATGAAAATTTATTTTTATTTGTGTTTCTATTAAATAGAAACCGAACTTGTAAATTATTTGCCATATGTAATAATTGCTTTATTTAGGAGCTATGTATTCCAAAATAAATAAATAAATTGTTAATAGCTCGTGATAGACACTGAAGTTTCAAGAAATGTAAGCTCTGAAATATCCATAAGAATATGTCCCTTCAGGCCGGAATAATACCAGATGAATAAACAAATTTATTAACAAATTCGAACATTAGATACAATTTCCCACATTAAAGTACTTTTCGTTAGCATATGTGCATAGATGAGATATTGAACTCGCATTGAAAACATTCGAGTTCTTTGTTTCATTCGCGTTTTAAAAATGAAAAATAACATTATTAGTGTTCCTTTTGACACTCATTTCCAAAGCGGCAATCAATTTAGTCTGCTACCTTATTTGTTTTCATTATTGCTCACCTTTGTGCTAGCAAAATAAACAAAAATCTGTTTGCTGAGCGCTCGTTGCATACTAATGTGGTGCTTGCCTCGAAACACTTCCAGCAGAGTTGCACCATTTGGTAATGTGTCACAATTACTTCATCCGATACTTTAAAGCATCTTTACCTGGAAGTTCTTTTGCTTCGTAATAAAGGCACTTGCGTATTTTCAGGATTAGTAATTACAAACTAGAGACTTCGAGTAAAATTATTAATGTACGATGAATCATTTGCTGCAAATGGTAGGATATCTTTCCAATATAAACAACATGCAGCAGCTTGGGACGTTTAATTTTTAGTCATTCGTATTGATTTATGCAGAGTAATATCAAGTTATAAAAAAATAATTATGTAATTATACGACATACAGGACACAAACCCGGTTTTCTCGGTTGCAGGAGTCCCCTTACACAACACACTTTTATGAAGTAATTAGGTTTTGCATGTCAAAGAGTGCATGCGAGTCTTGCATATTTATTATTTTGAAAATGGGATATTTTCTATAAGAAGTAACTTTTTGTCAAACAAGTTTGATTAAATTTTTCAATAGAAATAGTTTATAGACTCAAGTATTGTAATGTAAATTCTTCAGGTCCGTACAGCAGTGTTAGAATCTTCCCGATGGTACAGCCCCGTACAGCCCCTTAGAATTTCCGGAATCACATGATAGCCACTCATTTCCCAAAACAAATTTTCCTGACGTTTCCTGGTTTGCTAGAGGATTTAAATAAAATTACTAATAAGATTTAGAGTATTTTAAGAAAATGTTATGTAAGCTTGAAACTAATTTGTCAGCTCTCTGATTTCGTCGTGATTCAAAATACTCAACAAATAAAAAATGAGCAAAAATTAACGCTGTATATATTTTTAAGAATAATATCTAGTTTTACAACCGACCTGAATGGTCGAGGTGGCTAAGAGGGGGTACGACTCAGCACTTCAGTCCGAGGGGTCGCTGGTTCGAGTCCCGCCTTGGGCATGATTGTCCCTTGTCTCTCGTGTATGCGTTGTAGCGAAGGCCCTCGAGTTCTGCTACCCCCATATCAGAGAAACCCACAAGTATGTTGGTGTGAAGTGTAGTCGAATATGCGTCGCATTGGGGCGTTAAAGGGTAACCAGCTGTCGGATGGATAAAAGCCCTAGAACAAAATATCTAGTTTTATTACCGGTTCAATGAATGATTGATTGTTTGTGATTCCGGGCGCGTCAACTACTGAGGTCATTAGTCCCGGAAGTGTAGGGCATGTTTTCATCGGGAGGTGGCAGTGATCTTCTCCGGCTGAATGGCAAGATCTGGAGCCGATCTACCGTCGACTAGCGGGGTTTTCCCCGACCAGGTATCTTCCACCAGCGGTGCACCGCCCCAGCCGAGACAAACTCAAAGCCTCCGACCGGCCTCCCAGCATGTGTTGTAGTGTAATGCATGGAAGTGTAAGTGTGAGGATAGGACAAGGAAGACGAAGGAAAGATCGCGCGCGTTCCGTGATCCGTTTGTTAGAGTACTACTCCGGCATTCGCTTGGTGTTGATCGGAGAAACCACGGAAAACTGCCGATCAGAGCAGCCGGCCAGTAGAATTCTCCTCTAGACAGCGACTGAATTCAACCTAGCTGATAAGCTTGTGTCGAAAATCGTGCCGTGCTGAGGGCACGGCAATGACAACAGTTGATGCACTGTGCCACGTGTCCAGGTCCAAGTTCAAAATCTTCCCAGTCTTTAAATGATTCTTCCATAAATTCCCTGATTTTTCGAGAGCAATGAAAATCCCCGATTTTACCCGGTTTCCCATGTTTTCCAGAAAGTGGCCACGCAGGACCGTACATCGATATTTGCAGAGCTGCAACAACCGCAGTTCCGCGCTCGCTTCGGAGCGGGCTGGCGGGCGGGCGGACGGGCGTCTGCGCACTTTTCTCGTTCGGCGGGAAACCCCGAGGAAGCAGCAATTGATTGTTCCTTTCCGCGCCATTTGTCGTTTCGGAGACGTCGCCGATAAAACTTCGTTTGTTGCGAGCACGAGATTTCTTAAACATATTTATGATCCGCCGCCCCCATCACCCTGCCTTCGCTGCCGCCTCCGCCACCCCCACCGAGTGCATCCTGCTGCACAGTGAGCAGAAAGTACGCCAAAAACACACAGGACTCTTTTTTTACTATTTCAAAGGAGGTACTGAAAAGAGAAACAAATATTCGTCTCGCACATCGATAGTGAAAGAACAGATTATAATACGTGGATGAGTTTTAATTCAAATGCGAACTGTTGAAGGATTTTTTACATTTTAAATATTTTTGTAGATGATGTGATATCCAAATATCATTTCTTATTTTATCACTCTATTGTACACAATTATTTTATCTCTTTGGGTGTACCTTGTCGTACCTTCTCAAAAAAAAATACAATAATTATCTTTGATCGAATGTATCTTTTAAATCGACATTCAAGAACTACAAATTGCAGTCAGATTTTTGCACTATAATTTTATTTTTAACCTAATGACTCCGTTTTGTAAATTCTCCAATATTTCATTCCTAAAAGTTAAGAAATTTGACGAAAGTTTTCTTTATTAAAATCTTCAGTCTTCTGTCATACCTGGGATGAATGTTTTGATAGATTGTACGATATTAATGTTTAGGCAGGGATTGAAAGGCAGAGAAAACAGGAGAACCCCTGCCATAATCCTGCTTTGTTCACTATAAATAGGACCCATAGTGGATTTTCGACACTTGTCAAATGCAGCAGCTGTCTGAAGGAGAATTCTGGCCCTTTGCTCTGATCAATACCAGGTGAATTGCAATACCCTTCAAAACAGGCCATGTACCACGCGCTATCCTTCCTTATTCATCTTAGTCCCCTCCTCTCCCACTTACACACTCACACTTCAATGCATCGCCCATATCATGAGACCATTCGAGAGCCGGAAGCTTATCCTGGCTCAAGCGCTGGGCCGCTTGCGAGAAATACCTAGATGGTGTGCCTCTACGCGCACGTCTACGTGTAGGTCGGCGCAGAATCTCACTCTTCTGATGAGGAAGCACACCGCCACCTCCCTTGTATCGCGCACAACACCTACAGGCGCAAAGTAGTTGACCCACTCGGAAATACGGAATCCACAACTTTACTCATTTCGACCCAGTGTAGCCAGCCACAGCAATTCGCTTGCCCCTGCCTCTCCCTCTGTGCCCCGCCCCTCCTCGCCCCCGCCTCCGCCCCCGCCCGCACGCGCTGCTCGTCCGAGCGGCATCGTAAACCGCCTCCCAGTGCACACACGCTGCGCTGCGTCATGCCGCTCGCCTCCGCTGGCTCCCCTTCCGCTGTCGCCGCCCCTTCGCCGCTACACGAACCCCAGTGCGCGCAGTGGCTCGCTTGTCTTCCTAGATCACGGAGATAGATGTCCTTGCTGCTCCCCCCGCCGCCTGACGAAATGCGATGATTGGATGCATCGCGAGCCCGCACAGGTGCAGCACTTTCTTTGAAACGGCGTACATCAAGTGTAATAGTTACGAAATGATAGCACCTAGTTCAAAAATTGTGGTAAATAATATTACATTAAAGAACAGACACCACATTACAGCACACTATGTTATTAAAAAATGTTCATTTAAATATTACTCTATTAAGGAAAACAGTTTTATTTTTATTAGTGAATATTTTACAAAAACACTTATAAAAAATTAAATGTAGATCAACATATTCCATTATCTTGCTCACGAATGACATCTTAAAGCTTGTATATCCCATGGGTGTTCATACTCTAGCTTTAATACTAATATTCCCCAAAATAGGGAAAGTTTACGTACATTTGTCATAATAAAAATATATAAATCTGCTAACGCTTTATTGTTTTAACATTCATATTGCCTAAAAATGTGACATGATTCTAGAAGTTACAAGGTTTCATAAATTACATTTAACAGTAAATATGTTGTATATTTTGTAGTTTGTTACATCAATACACAGAGCTAAACAACATGATGAAATGTCTTTCGAAACTACTATGATTAATGTTATATGGAAACAATATATATTTTAATAACAAAATTTAACGAATACGACACAACAACAAATATGAAACAAATTTGTATACTGGTTCTCACGAATTGAAAGAACGAATTATTCGAATTGGGATGAACGAATTAGAATCCTACCACTTTCTTTAAATACAAATTACTAAACAAAAATTTATCCCCAATTTATTTTCCAATTTATTTAATGTGTAGAGAAAATGCCTTCATCTCCGGCTCCCAATCCCAAAATGTGTCGTCGACGATGACAGAAAAATAATGTTTAAAAACGAAGTATAAAAACTGAATACAAAAAACCCAAGAGGTGACTCTCACCCGACACATAAACGACAAGCGCGCCGGCAAGGCTCCTGTCTACCGTACAACGGAGCGGAAAAGTAGCAGAAAAACTTGTTAAATTTCCAACACGAACACTGGCCCAAACCGGGTCCAAGCGAGCTGGCGTGAAAAATGCAACACAATATTATTATTAAATATAACTAATATTAAGTATAATTTCTAGGAACATGAAATATCTAGAAACTAAAAAAAAATATTGTATTATGTTTTCCAACAAGAGGCGTCTTCAACTGTGTAAGTTTCGGTGAAATTAAACTTCTTGCTCACTAACACTCAAATTAAGCAAACAGAGTATTGTTTATAACCTTTTCGTCTAATTCTGGTTTCCATAAAGAAAGTTGTAATTTTGTATAGCTTTTAAAATATATTTCAAATTTTAGAGGGATATGTTAATTTATCTTCAAATTAAGTAAACCATTTATATGCGACTACAAATGACCGAAAGAAACTGGATTTAACTAAATACGATCGTTTAAAAAATTCAAAAGCGTCTTTCTGTAGATATTAGACGTTATAAAGTAAACAATTCTAAATATATTTCCATTGAGATCAACTGTCTTGATCAGCTCTTTTGAAAACAGCGGCCAATTAACGGTTTTATTACTGAGAGCTAAAAACTACAATTTTCACTCATATGTAATTTGGACATTGTAAATATAACTTTTGTTTAAAACTTAACAGTTATAACAATTGATTTCAATAAAAACAATTTTGCAAGTTAAAAATAAAAATAAAAATAAATTTCAAAACGAACTCGCTTTGGGGTTCTATTTCAGACCACTGTACGACGCCGCGCGGGCGAGCACTTCGCGGCTGGAAAACAGGGGCAGAAACTGAGCACCAGGTGGGAAGGGTATTTTATCGTCTGGCCATGGCAGGCTAAATCACAGCGAGGTAATTAAAGTAGCTAAACCGCACCGACGGAGACTGTGGCATGTAAATCGCAGGAGGCTTTGTCTCCCCACACCCCGCGCCCCCGACCTCCAACCCCCACGCAGAACCGAAAAAAACAACATCCAACGCAATAAAAGAAAGTCCGGCGACGAAAACGACCGCGCGAAACCGTGCACATTGAATTTCTAATGCGCTGCACACAAACTTATAGCGAAGTGTCATGCAAACCTTTAAATTTGGGCGTGACGGATTAAATAAAGGGGAACATAATATTTCACAGTGGATTGGCGAAAGGTGGAAGGGTAAGATGTCAGGACACCAGATGGCGGGTAGGTGGGAGCTTGTAACTATAGGTCAGCAAGGTGACAGAACGTGCGGGAAATTGTAAGTGAAAGAAGAAAAATCGGGATCAATAGTGGAACATTCTGCAATCACTATTAGTCTCTTCAGTTTAAAAAAGCATATTTAAACGTACCTATCTCTTGGAAATACTCTTGAGTGGCAAATACAAAACTTTTATTGAAAGCAAAGGTGAATGCGAGATAACTGAAAGCTGCTTTATTTTATACTAGCTACGTTATTTATCATATCATTCCATCACGACGCAATAAATGCTTTTTTAATCTGGATAAATTTCGACTTTATAAGGAATTTCTGAAGCAATTAAATCAAAAGTCGAGTCGGAAATTTTATCAAAAGAGATTTGCCAATAAAAAACCATGAAATGAATTCATCGCAATATTCCAGATCTGCCTGCTTCCAGGTTTGGTCAGATCATACCTGATCATATCACACTAACTTTTGAACAAAAAAACAAAAACAAACAAGGCTTACTGATGGCACCTCCTTTCCTGAGTAGGTATCCATAATGATTACGTTCCACCAGATAGAAAATAGTGAGACTGGTAGTGAGAGATAAATGATAACATGATCATAGATGATGCCTAAATGAGTTACCCACAACCACATAGTTAAAACAGCGCCTAACCCCCAGCGTCCGTTGTATTGAGCTTCCACTCGCTGCGGACCGAGGCCAATAGCTGATCATGCAAAGGAAGCGAAAGGGTACTGGTCCATCAAGATCAAAACCGCACCGCGGATTATCAAAACACCAAAAAACGGCCAAAGAGCGAAGCACGGGGTGCGCAAGCGCGGTTGCAGGTTAGGGGTAGGCAAACAGCAGAGGATCACGCAGCGCAGGGGCCTGGTGGAGCCTGACGGGGGGGGGGAGGGGCGTGGATCGTTGGAACGACAGCGCCGCCGAGCGCCGGTCGCGTACATGTGGGAGGTAGACGCGCTGTTAATAAAACGACCTCGCGCGACGAAAAAAGCAATTACGGCCCGAGTCGATCGGCGGAGAGGTCGAGGGCGGAGGAGGTGCACGGGTGGAGGGGTGGGGGGTGGGGAGGAAAAGGGCAAAGGGGACCCGTGCGGGAGCGTCGGTGGCAATATACGCTCCGGGTAAAGCAGGCAGCGCCCTCTATGTGATGAGGTCTGTGCGATCCGTGGCGAAGGTCTCCTCTAAATAAAACCGCCTAGGATATTGCGTCTTTTAGGAACGTCCTCTGTAAAATAAAAATACCTCTAAGGGCCAGTCACGCAAGAAATGTCCGTGCAGTTTCAGAGACGAAAAATATTTGAATAGAAATAGTTCATGACTAAAGTGTTATTGTTGTTTTAAATAAGACTTACTGCATTGATTAAAATGCTATTAATTACCTACCAAAATGTTTTGAAAAGACGGAACTTTTGTGAACATCCACAAATTTACACCATACTTTTTTTTCTATTTGAGAAAAAGAAAGACACAATTTATAGAATCGTTTCAACAAGTTGAACACTAGTTTTGAATCGATGATTTAGAAAGAACACTGTATATTTAAAACTTTCTCCCGGCTTTCGGTATTTTCTTCCTTCATCTCCATATATTTGTAACAATTTTAGCGTACATTTGTGAAAAAAATGTATGTGTACGATCATTAGCGATGATTAATCTCCATCATCTGAAACTACATTTTAATTCTAATGCCAAAGAGTCAAGAAGTAGTACATGTCAGGCGATGTATTGGCAGAGTTAATTGGTTTCCTTCTCATCTTCGGAAATACTTTATCTTCTTTACGTCCATTCCGGTTTCCAGCTAGACTCAGCTGGTTCGACATTTGAACTCCCAATTAACAGCGCACCAACCGTGAAGTGAAGAGGAAAAAAATCGAGCTCGATTTCAAAAGTTTATTTTCCTGCCCTTTTGGGTTCCCCGGCGCCACCGTTTCAGCGGCGGAAGGAATCGGTTCCCGCGCCATAAAGAGTCGTGCGCGACGCGTGCGCGGACGCAGGGGCCCGCACGGCGACCGCTTTAAGGCACGAGCGCGCACTAAATTCCTCCCGCCAAGTGGCCCAATAAAAATACCGAGCCGCCGCGTTGCCGGTAGCGTGTTCAACGCCACCGTTACGCGGTTTGCGTTCACTGCGGAAAGCACCAGAAGAGGCAGTTGGGGAAACTTGATTGATTAATTGATTGATTTACTAGTGATTCTGGGCGCGACAAATGTTAGTAGCATTAGTCCCGTCAGCGTAGTGCATTTTTTCATCGCGGCAGATGGCAGTGATCTTTCCCCGTTGGCTGGGGAAATCCGGCGCCGCCTATGTCGCTTTGTGGGGATTTCCTGTAACCAGGGGCAGTTGGGGAAACGTCATTATCTGTGGTCACGGGGTAAAAGTTCTTACGTCAAAATCTTAGTTTGGAGAAAATTAAGGGTTAGATAATTGAGACGTAAGCTATACTAAGCAAATTAAGTTATATTTTCTAACGCTTTTTTGTTGTTAAGGAGGCAATATGAATTCGTTTCACTAAAATACAATATAAATGCTTAACTCTTGTAGTTTCAATACTTAACCCAATTTCGTCAAAAATTGATTTAAGAAGTTTTATATTGTGACTACTATTTATTGATTGATTGATTTAATTATTAGCGATTTCGCGCATGACAACGGATCAGGTCATTAGTCCTGTAAGTGTAGTGCATGTTTCCTTTGGGGAGATTGCGGTGATCTTCCCCCATTGGCTGGCGAGATCCGGCGCCCCTACGTCGCTTTGTGGCGATTTCCTTCAACCAGATATCTCCCACCATTGGGGCAAAGCTCCAGCCGGACAAGCTCTAAGCTCCGACAAGGATCGCGGGTTCGAGTCCCGCCTCGGGTATGGTTAATTTGTGTTTCTCCTTTCCCCTCTTATCATACCATTTTGTTTCATCTTCATAGCTACCATAACGTTAACTCCAATAGTGGTCGCTAATGACCAAGTTGTTGATGCGACCTTAAATAACAAAAAAATGCAATGGTCATTAGTTCCATTGATGTAGTGCATGTTATATTCCAGAAGATGGCGGTGACCCTCCGAATTGTGAAATCCGGCGATGACCTAGATGTCGGGGCGGGGTTTCCCCTCTTGGTATCTCCGGCAAAAGGTTACCGTTCCGGCAGGGACAAGCTCCATGCTCCTGACTGGTCTCCCGGCATGTGTGGTAGTGTAAGTACACGTAAGTATGTGAATGTGTGTAAGGGGAGAGGAGAGTTCAAAGATGCGAAAGAAAATATTGCGCGCGGTTAGTGGCCAATTTGTTTGGCCTGCTATTGATCGGAGAAACCACAGAAAGCTACCGAACGTAGCAAACGGCCGATAGAATTCCCTAGACAGCATATGGATTCGATGAAGTTTATCGTACTAAGCTTATATCAAAAATCCGCCAGTGAGGACTCCAACATTAAGTCATCTCGTTCACATTGAGACAACTTCCCCACCTTCCTATGTAAAAGAATAAAGATAGTTAAATATAATCCCCCTCGTCAAACACTCCATCGCCTACTAGATGTCAATTGTCCAAAAATATTTTTATTGATTTTAGTAGAAAGTACAAGAACACGATAATTGTAACATAGTTTATGTTAATCGACAATTAACATAAAATATATTAATTTAAATATAAAATATATGACATGGGTATTTCCTTTGAAGTAAGGAACCCTCTTTCATTTAATTCTCTAGGTCTCCTGTTTTCTCTGCGCCCTTTAGGAACCATTGGGAATTCAAAGTGGTTGGCTTGATGTGGGTTTTTAAATGTTCAAATTCGTGTAGAGTCACTACATTTCAAGCTACTCAGCAAAGTGGCCATACTTTCTAACTTATTTTTGAGTTGGTTACATACGAATGCCTGTTCAGTAGCTCCCTAATTTCAGCAACTACAATGGATTCGTAATGATAGCTTCAGTGCGGGGCGTATGTAAGAGTAGTCCGGTTAAATATGACTAAGTGCACTCACTTTTATTCTTAATTTCATCTTATGTTCCCGTTTCCAATACTTAGACAATTTTGTTTCAAAATTTACTTCTTAGGTAAAATACTTTATTCTAAGAAACTTTCATAAAAATGTGACATTTTTTTATTTCACCGCAGTGTGAAACCATCATGCAAATATAAAAACCATCGTTTATCTACAAAAGTTAAAATTATTTTTTGTATTACATCATTTCTTTTCTCTCTCTTCCTTGAGCTGGAAATGTTACCGTCGCCTTGCCTATTGATTTACAAATCTGTAGTTTCATCTATACAGATTTACTTAATGGCGGAAACATATTTTCATGCAACGCATATTTACAACTACAATTTCTACAACATTCCCACATGTTGTAGGAATCATATTTATCAGGAGTAAGTATCAACAAGTCAGTACAAGACATCAATATAAAATACTTGATCATCCCTTCACAACACATTTTTAGATGACATTAAACAGTTAAAATCGATTTTCAAATTTTAGAGCCAAGTAAAATATTTTCTTCTGCATAACATTCTCAACAATTACAGTCTGTACTGACTATAAAAAAGAAAAATAATATTTAATTTATTAATAATGATATGTAATGCCAGTCCAGATAGCCGAGATCGCTAAGGCAATAGTGCCGTGGCGATCTCGGACGGAAGAATCGGGGGTTCGAGTCCCGCCTCTGGCATGGGTGTGTTTGTGTATGTCAGATTGTGTGTGCCGTCCATTCATCCTTCATTATCATCATCATTCTATCTTCCATCCCCCTAGGAGTAACAACCCTGGGGTATAAAATTCGGATTCAGCCTAATGCTGATACCCCTGATTAGTTACATGCAAGACTTGCAGCATGATAAAATGATTCTGAGACTGTGCATGTGCATGTCCTGCGTGGTCCAAGATGGCCTACTCGCGAGCAAAAAAAAAGATATACATAGCATAATTTACATTTTTTTATACATTAAAAAAATACTTAATGTACCTGTAACAAGAATTGTATTTCAGCTTCTGGGTTAATCACCAGCCTTGATCAAGTTTTCGTCCAATTTCCCTGATCCATTGAGCGAATGCCGTGATGCACCCTTGTTTTGCTTCTGGACATAAATGTAGCATCAACTCGCACACGTTTTATTGAACTCTCCTCTTGCTAGTTTTGGTGCAGGTAACCGAGGTTGTGGGTTGCTACTATGCTGGTAATGTTTTCAAATCAAATCTGAAGGTCGTTAACAATGTAAATACGTTTGCTATAACTCGACAGAGAAAATTTCTAGTTTTGAAATGATGCTAACTTTTCTTTGTTGGTACCTTTATTCAACACGTAACTGTGCATAATATAAGGGGTAGGAAAATATTGTGGAGCTGAAGAAAATTTGCAGAGATTATACTTCTCCCCCATGCGTCACACACAGTATTTGCTCTTTTTTGACGAAGAAAACAAATAAAATGAAATATTCCCTAAGAACGTCTAATGAACATTCTTGATATCGTTGTTCACACTTTGCCATATCTGAGAATACTTTCAGTGTTCCTTGTTAACAGAGCTAGTTTTATTTTCACACCCGTATTGATCTCAGAGTAGCATTCGGTTTCTTTCGAAATGTATGATTTGTAAAACATTTGTGTACCTGGTAATTTCGAGAATAAAAGAGTATTCATCTTTTTCTTCCATATCTGATAAGCTCTTCGTAATTTTTAACTCTCTGCGAGAGTGCTGACAACGCTTGTGACAATAAATTATGGAAACAGAATACCTGCCAATCTAATTACATTCACAAATGCAGTCTGAAAATAGAATGGCTTTATGAGGTAATTATTAAAATAACAAAGAAATTGAACATTATTATTAATTTCATCATTTCTCCAAACATTAAATTATAAAATAACGAGGTACACGTACCTTTTAGAACTGCTTTATATTCAGTCCCCGGCTGTGAAAAATGACCTCCAGCTTTCGAAAGTTCCGTGTTGAGGAGGCCACCATTCACAAAAAGTTATCGCGTGCAAAAGAATGACGGAGTGGTAGTATAAAAGATTGCGTCCATCGCCGCGATTCGTGATGAAATCTCGTTAATCGCTAATCAGCGGATGTCCCCCAGGAAGCTATTCGTTATCTGTAACGAGCGTTAGTTGCCGAACTCGACAGACTTCTGCAATTCATTAGCAGGTTAAATATTAGCGTTCTTGTCGCCTTCGGACCAGTCGAATGGCAGAGAAGAAAGATATTTAAAGTCCGAACGTTCGCACAGCTCAATAGGGCCCAATTTGGTTGATTAAAGTTTTCAGAGTTCTAACTGCAACGTGCGATTGTTTTCGTATCAAATAGTAATTAAAAGCGCATGACGAGTTTTTAATATGTATAAAAAAACTATTAAGAAAAGAAGAATTTTCTTCGCTGCCCACATTTACTACCTCAAAAGATTTTTTACTTCTTATACCTGAAAAGAGGGTATAGAGCCACTGGGCGAAGGATTATTCATGCATTAAAAGAAAATTAGAATTTTTCTTCCTTAGAATTTCATTTATATTGATCTCGAAAAAAGTCAATATAACGTCTTTGAAATTATTTTTATAATAGAGCGCGTGTAAAATGGTTTCATAATCACCTCGAGTATTTCAAGTTATTTCACGTTCGAAAAACACGTCATATTTCAATTGAAAGCTCTGAAAATTGTTTTACTAGTAGGCCTAATTGTTACTTGGCAGCTAGAGGCACACTTGGAGAGGAGCACTTGTTACACCATATAAAAAAAGAGGTCTTTACTTCCATACCAAAATTATTTATGAGTTTTGTAAACATTCGTACCAATTTTACAAACTAGACTTCGACTAGACTTTTCCTTTTTTTGTCGAAATACACACAATATAACTGTATGAAGCATACTAGTGTTTATTACTAAGATACGTGTTCATTATACTTTAAATCTTGCTCAATGCGGAATGTGTGTAATGCGGAAATATGCCAAATGTAAACATAAACCGCAGTCCTAACAATCGTAAATTCTCTTTATTATATTGTACGATGAGTAAAAAGTACTGGTCTCTTGAGATTCTACATTGTGCACGTTTTACAGTACATTAGCATTTGCAAACACACATATCACGATCACAGAAATCACATCGAAACAAAAACACTCCGTAGGGAACGCCATGTCATTTAAATCTGCAGACAGTAAATCACAATTTCAACACGTAATTTTGTACCAAGAAAATTGACATAGGAAGTGATATGTTTATTGGTCTGACCAGTGTCACTGACATTCTTGTATAAGACGATTACAGAAGATGAGTAATTTTTGTTAAGCGATCTAGCTAGAACTGGTGTGTCTTCTTAATTTAACCATGAATGATTTCCAAGAAATTCTGATATCGAGTGAATGAATTGTCTTTTTCTTTGAATGCCAGCTCATTACAAGTGGAGAACATTCGGGAATTCCGAGAATGCGGAAGGAAGATGTCACAAGTGCCGACGGAACCGACGGGGCGGTGACGAGGTGGGATGACACAGGGAACAGAAGCAAAGCAAGGGCGGGCAGTAGGGTGGGAGCGGGGATTGAAGCTCAAAAACAGAGGAATGAATAAGTTGCTGCGCTTCGAATAAAACGTGAAGTCCGTTGACACTTTATCAGCTGTGACGCTGTCATCCAATCAGAAGCTTGAACGTCACTACAGTGACGTTCAAGCTACCGATTGGGCGACCGTAGCTGACCAAATTTCAACGGACGTACTGTTTTAATCGAAGTGTAGAAGATGTATTTTTGGTCGTGAATACTGCATCCGAGGTGGAAACAACGGTGGCGGTGTAACAGGGTAGATTTGGAGAGGGAATGCGGCGGCGAACAAATGGACAGCAGGGTGTTAGAAATACAAAGCGCCAAGAAAACATACACGGTCGTGGGCGGTGGAAAGTCGGATTGAAATGATGAAGTAACAGAACACCGGAATGGCAAAATATCGAGAATGGTTGGACTGGAAAGAGGTTGGATGTTGTGTGCGCAAGTGAGATGACAGAGGAACTGCGATGATAGATGATGCGAACGTGGGAACGGGAGGATGTGAGATGCCAGACAGGAGCGTTGCTGGATCTACGATTGCGGATAAAAGTACGGCAGGTTGAATTTTGATTGATTGGTGGTGATTGATTGGTGGTGATTGATTATTTGGATGCGTGAACTGCTATGGCCATTAGTTCCCTTAGTGTTGAGCATTTTCCCCCTCTGAAGGTGGCGATGATCTTCCCCAGCTGGATGGCGAGATTCGGTGCCGATCTATACGTCAACTAGCAGGGTTTTCCCCAACCAGATATCTCTCACCAGTGGCGCCCCGCCACACACGGGACAAGCTGTAATTCTCCTGTCATGTTTGCCAGTGTGATGCAAGTAAGCAACTGTGCGTAAGTAAGGGGTGAGGATAAGACAAGGGAGAGGATCGCGGGCAATTCGTGGCTCGTGAGTTAGGTCACTGTTACGGCATTCTCCTGGTATCGATCGGAGAAACCATGGAAAACTATCCATCAGAAAAGCTGGGCGCTGAAATCTCTTCCAGACAGCGCCTGAATTCGACCTATCTCGCCAGTGTTCCAAATCGTGCATAGTGGGGACCAAAACCCTTGGACGTCGCGATCCGAGGTACTGCAGTGACAACACTTGATGCCCTGAGAAACCTGGTTGGTTTATGGTGGGTCTGCGGTGGAGCGTTAGTGGGCTGGCGGAATGGGTCGGCACAGAATGTCGCGGTAGCCGAGGCGCCGCGATGCCAGTTGTCGGGATTTCGGTGCGAAGCAGGACGTGAGTGGAGAGGGGGCGGGGCAATGCGGGGTGGGGAGGGGCTTGGCCGGGATGGGCGGGGAGATCGCTCCATTCACAAGACGCAATCGCCCGCGGCGCGGGGCGGTTATCAGCGCGGGCGTTGCGTCAACGGCGGCGCCGGGCCGGGCATCCGGCTTCACGCGGTAACAGTCCGCTCGTCAGTCCCTGCGCTCGGGCCTTCCTTCTCTCTCTCCTCGGAATCCCTTATCGCAGAGGCGGTCGACCTTGCCGCACTCGCCAACCACGCGTCGGCCCAGCCGCCAAGTTAGTCGGGCGGCCTAGCAATGAGTTTTTTAATTAATAGAGCTGTTCTTGTTTTACGTTTAAATTTGCGTAAGCGCGAGGAAATGGAGCGAGTAGGGAAATAAAAATAACGAAATACGCTAACAAATATTTCACTTATCGCTCCCCATTTGTAATTTGCCTTTGAATGGCTTATAAGCCGAGATTAGAGCAAATATATTGAGCGGATACCTTTTTGTCAAATCGTTAAGCAAGAAAATGATTTTCTGTTTCTTGGTAAAGTTTTGCACGTTTTAGCACAAGATGTTTTTAGACATTTCTAGACTGCTTTATGATTAGGAGAATCTCGTAACACGTCAACTTAACTGGTTAACTAAACATTGGTTGACCTGATAAGGTAAGAAGGTGGAATCCCATAATCCGTTAACCATTTCTCAAGTCTAAAACTTCGACACACGCCCGTTCCCTATTTGAAAAAATAATGTAAATATTGCGTAACCTCAACATAACCTAACTAAACCTAACCTGCTAACTAAACGTAACCTACTACACGTATTCGACTATATTATTATTATTATTATTATTATTATTATTATTATTATTATTATTATTATTATTATCATCATCATCATCATAGTATCGGCCATTTTTTTTTGTTATTAAAGATCGCATTAACATCTAGATCATTAACGACTACTATTGGAGTTAACGTTATGGTAACTGTGAAAATGAAACGAAATGGTGATGATAAGCAGTGAAAGGACGAACACACATACAACCATGCTCGAGGCGGGACTGGAACCCGCGACCCTTCGGTCCGAGATCACTACGACACTACTGCCAGCGATCTCTGTCACCTGTTGCCACGACTAGGTTGTTACGCCTTGAGTTGTTCTTTGTGGATGACGCGATGATGATGTTGCGGGGTGAAGGGACAATCACAAATACGACCATGCCTACGCAGGACTCGAACCTGCCTACGCAGGACTCAAACCTGCAGCCTCCGTGGCGCAAACAATGGCTGCATGCTATAAAAATAATAATAAACAATAATTTAATACTTGCATGATCATGGTAGCGACGCAGAATAGGTGGAATGTCCAGTGCAAATAATGCCTCTAGAAAACCTATCCAAAAATTGCCATGAACACCTCAAATTTCATAATGGTTGACAGAGACTTAAAATCTAGAGTTGGAAAGACAGCGCGTAGGTTGAAACACAATGGGTCTACGCATAAGTAAAGATAAAAATGTGTAATTTAACGAAATAAATACGTATAAATAAAAAAATCTCCAACAAGGGATACTCCAGTACTTTTATCATTCCAAACTGCTTAAGACATTTGCTATAAAATATTAACGTATTTGATAAAACAATATTTCTAAAAAAATGTGTGACATTTAATACGAAGCAGAATTAACAATAAGATGGTGCGCTTGCGTAAAAAAGAGTCTCTTCCAGATTTTGAGGTGATCATTAAAACAATATTCCCTTTTACATTTTTTAAAAATACTAGAAATGGAAATAAAGGGTTTAAGTGAATATTGTTTCCGAGCATTTCAACTCCTACTGCCATTCGTAAGAGTAGTGTATGTTATATTCCTGAAGGTAACGAAGTTTCTTCCCCATTGCAACGTGAGGTCGGATCCGACATAGTCAGGGGTGTGGAGGTTTCCCCCTCTCCAGATATGTCCCTTGTGAGGCACCAACCCTGGACGAATCATGCTCTAAGCGCACGATTAAACTCCCAATATGTATAATGTAGTGCATTTAAGTGTATGTGCGTGTGTGTGTGTGTGTGTAAGTAGAGAGGAGAGGACAAGAATGAAGGAAAGAGCACGTGGAAAATGGCCTGCTTGTTGATGAACTGATCCGGAATTCCACTCGTATTGGCCACGGACATCATGGAAAGCCAATGATCAGAGTAGCCGACCAGTAGAATTCTCCTCCTGCCAACGGAATTCGACAGATGGTAAGCTAGCTAGTATCGAAAATCTGCCATTGTCGCAACTTTAGAACCGCCGGTCCAACGATGCTGCAGCGGCCACAGATTCTGCCACTGAGACAACGCAGTCTGTGGAAATAGAGGAAGCCTTATCATTTTTTCTAGAATAGAATCGTGAAGATAAAAAGTGCAGTTAGCCGCTCCGATGGTCGAGATCGTTAAGGCAGTGGTGCAGTAGCGGTCTCAGCCCAGAGGATCGCGGGTTCGAATCCCGCCTCGGGTATAGATGTTTGTGTAAGTTTGTGTTGTTCATACGTGTTTCTCCTACAGTTTAAAATCAAAGTAGTCGCTATATGACCTAGATTTTAGAAAGCGGGCTTTAAAAAATTTAGTAGTTACGCAAGTGCGCCAATGAAGAGACAGACCACCTGTCTATCTCTGACGCATCGAGTGACCTACAGCTTCTCCGATGTCGACGCAGGATGGCAAGGAATCACCTTCCACTAATAGACTTTTCCGTAGGAAAAATGCATTTCAATATTTCAGCCTAACGAAGAATAGAATTGTAGAAAGTGAATAAACCCTATAGGGTTTGTTTAAGGAGTTTTCTCAAGGGGAGTAAATGAACTAACATTTTTACCCTCAAAACAACAAATTAATATTAAAAATTGTATTCAAAAATTATATACGGCTCAAAATATTAGGAAAAAGAGAAATTTGAATTAAATAATGTAAAATCGAGTTCTCATCTTGTGATTTCAAAATTTGGAATTGTGCCCCTGTAAAATTTACTTAAAACTGATTTTTTTTGCAGCTGCTAATAAATTTTACTTTATTTTTGTGCAGCTGAAGCTTATTTACATCTACGCAACGAAGTATGTTAGAACACGGAAACATTTTTTCACTCCGATCTTTGTTTTAATACCTTGTACACAATGCAATCAGGTTTTGCAATAAAACACTAATGCAGTTTCCATAAATGTAATAACTAGCAAAAATAAAAACTATTCGAAAAATTTAAGGAAGGTATGATTGATTATACAAGAACAAATCATTTCTACAATAAATTAGATATTTAAAATAATGGCGTCCATGAGTTAAATTCTCAGGAACAATGTTTTAAATAAAAAAAATGTTTGTGAAAAAAATCGAATTTTCTACTGACACTGAAGCGAATATTTATCACGCTGGTCTGTCAATAAATCAACACCGCAGCCGTTTCTATATACAATTAAATGTGATTCGAGTGTTAGTTAAACGGAATCCAATGTGTTGTCACAGAATGCGTGGTGCAAAAATGCACTTTTATTTTCTCCTTGATAATTAACGAGTTTTGAAGAGATTGTTTGATGAAATCTAAGAAGTTTTAGAATTCTTGAAACGTTACGTTCGCATTCTCCAAACACTGCATCGTTAATAGGCACTGAGCATATCATTGTAATATTTAACGTCATTGACTTGCTAATCATGTAGACACCTCCATACGTAATACTCCATAAGCATAATTAAATATGGTAAACTAGCACTACCGAAACTAATGCTGATAAACTGCTACATTCTAATAAACATTACTTCCTACACAATTCATTCTGTATTCTCCACACTCCCAGCACAGGAAACAATTCATTAATTTCTTATTTTTCATTTAATGAAACTAAATATTAAGAAGTATCGGTAAAATGCTTATTTCTTAAGTTAGCGATTCTGAAAAAGAACAAATAATTTAAAAGAATGCGAGTATGAATTACGTAACTACTTTCCAAACCTATATTTTTCTGTATATTGCTATTTCAACTATCGATTATAAGAGACTTACTTCATATCCTCACCATGCATTGGCAAAAAGTTGCTGATGAAACAAAGCACGCAAGAGGGAATTTTTTTTAGAAAATATAACAATAACCGTTTTAAGTACAATGAAGTAAAAAATCAAGATTCTTTACACAAATTATTCGTTCTAGATCAAATAAAATACACATCCGCATCGTTTATCTCTGTTGCGGTACGCTAACAGTTGAATTTCGCACCCATTCGGATGTAATTAAGCATTTATTATAGGTTAATCGTTAAATATTCACAATGCTTCAGGTCAGGTGAAGCATTGTAAATTTACAGGTTTGGCGCTTACGTCAAATTAATAAAACAAAGGAAAGTAGTTGAAACGAACATATTCAATATCTAGCTGTTGATTAATATATTATAAAATGAAATAAAAATGACTCTGAGGCCTCATAGATAAAATATGGAAAGATATAAGTTTGATATTACGTCACAATAAATTCTTACCGCTTATCGCTTTTGCACACTCGATTAATGCTTCGTGTTGTAAAAGCAATACTCGATTCATTATCATGTTATCATAAAACATTTTTCTTTAACTACTATAAATATTTACATTAATAAAAAATGCACGCATAATAAGGTTTGGCGTTTAATAAACCTACAAACAAGAATATTATGTTAACTGGTTGTCCATATGTGCATTATTTAATGGTTTTACTTTGAAAATATTCACTTGAATGTTTTGCTACTCGTTAACTACCGCAGTGAAACACAACTAATATCAGAAAATTGTGCGATAGACTTTGCGTGGGCCAAGAATGCAGAAAGAAACAGGATTTGCTGCCGTCTCAGGCGATGCATAAATCGCATTGATACCTGAGAAATATATCACATTAATATAAACAGCGAGACCGCGAGCGAATTATTTTCAAAGCTAATTTTTCTTGGTAATAACGAATAAACAATGGAAATCTCGTAGATTAATTACCCTTGTTTCTTTTTTATGTGATCACTAGAATTTCGTATAATGAATTATAATTTAAAAATATATTCAAACTCTTTTGCTCTATTTGATGTTCGTTATATATTGCCTGCTAACTATTTATTATCTAATTAACTACGTATCATCTAAATTCTAACGAACGTTTGCACGTATAAAAATATAACATTCAAACGAAAATTCAAAAAACTTCCCTTCTAAAAATGTCGGATAACACTAAAAACACAGAAATTTTCTAATTAATAATGCACCTTTATTGAAATGCGAACCATTTTTTTCTTTCAATAAAATTTACGTTACATTTCTAAATGTAAATGTTTGATAATAAATTATGAAACTCATTTTATTATTTTGCACGAAAATAAAACTAATAATGTGAGAGTTATTTTTATTTAATTATCTGAATGTAAAAGCAATATTTCTGTTGCCAACATTTCATAAAACACTAAAGCATTTTCGCAAAATTTCGTGTTGTTACTTTCCGCGTCAAAGGCATTCATATAAAATAGAGATAAAGCTTCTCGTCTGTTTTTTGTTGTTGTAGTCAACGAGCTCCTAAACAAACATCAGGATTATAGTTAATTTGTGCGAATAGTGAAAAATTTAATAGTGCACTGTTAAATGAGGCGTCTCTTTCCTCGTGAATGCACTCGTGCAAAATAACATTTACAAATTTACTTGGGAACTAATTAAACTAATTTTGTAGGGAAGTTTGATTAAAGTTCTATTTATCCAGAACAGGATACTCGCCACATTTAGACATGTACGCATTATTTTTTTACCGATTATATTGGAAATCCGTAATGAAATGTGCCCTAAATTTCAACGAGTCTGGTAAAATATTATTTTCTTGTTGACAATTAATTCCTTAATTTTTGAAAACGATACTTCAAGTATACTTTATCAATAACCATATCTTAGTTTTCTTCACCTTTAGATGACGATAAATGACCCAATATTGTGGTGTGTATGCCGATTTTTTCGGACTATAAATAGCACCGTGTAGTATAGATGATATTATAGGATAAAGGGTTTAATTTGCGTAAAGCAGTTGGGTGTGTTCAGAATTTGTCAAGGCGGCCATTTGCACTGCGGTCTTGGTCCGCTGCCTTGACACGAAGATACCGACGAGGGCAGGCTTTGTAATTGTAACAATAAAAAAATGTGCACCAAGAAATTGTAATTTTCTCTTTCAGAGAATGGCTTTGTAAAAGACGCGTATGGGCTAATTTTCTGATGAAAACTCTCTTCAAAGTATATTCGTACTATTCAAATTTTCGAGAAACAGTTATTATGCTTTCAAACCTAGGAATTATTCATTCTCAATTAAGACTCAAAGGAAAAGAAATCACACAGGCTTAATTCATTTTGATTCAAACCCATTTCACATTGAGCATACGGGAAATAACTCAGAAGGAATAGTCAATAGAGGTCGAGAATGATGAATTGTAATGAACTGAACTCGCAAACCTCTTTGTTAACGTAACTGTCGTATTCCAGACCTCGTATTACTGGCAAAGAAACGGTAGAGACAGAGGAATGTTTCATAGATTATTTCATTTTAAGTACGGAACTTTTGAAAAACTAAATTTAAAACATTTTCTAGATTGTAAGGTTTATGAATAAATTTGCTTAATAGGTAGCTCGATTACCTATACGCATGTTCATGATGTATTTTAAAAACACTATGCAAAATTAATGGTGAAAATTAAATTTCGCAATGTGGAACTAGTATAGTTTAATTTAATGGGCGAATAGATCATCATTTGATCAGAACATTACTCAAGTTGACGAGCTCATGCGAAGTGTCATTTTCCATCGCACCATTCTTCAGAATCCTGAGACAATATGCAAATATATAACACCATTCATTACGACACAATAGTGTTTTGTAATGGTTGCTTTTTTCTCGGAACAACATATCCGGTCAGTGTGATGGGCGCGTTTCCTAGTAGGTTTCTCGTAATGGACTGTTGCTACGCACGACAGCATGCGTGATGCATCTTTAGGCGCAAAAAACACAAACACGGCACGCAAATACTATTAGCGCAGTTTTTCACGAATGTTGTACAGTTCCTTACTATAGTTTTTTTCTTCCATGTTTCTCTGGACCCAGAAGTCGCATAACATCACGCAATCTGGAGTGTTATGATGACAAACTGGCTACGTGTCCTACAGAACACTATCTGTGTAAATGACAAAGTATCTTAATCCGTATCTGCAACACGCTTTATTTACCTATTTCATAATTCTATCAAATTGTTTATTATTGTGTGTATACATTCTGTATTGTGTCAGAGCCGGGCTTGTTATTTATTCTACTCATCATAACATGGATCTTTTCAGGGGATAACACGCATTGATATGAAGTTGCCACAAAAGGATGAAACTATCGGCACGATTTCGAACATGAGTCCTGTCAGCACGACAAGCTTAAGGGCGTGACAACACAGAAAACTGACGTAACATATTTCCGACTCGTTGCGTTTAGTCAGTTGCACGCGACTGGACACAACAAGAATTCATAATTATGAATTCAACATCGTTATGAATCCTAGGTGTAAATTGTATTTTATGTTTTAATAAAACGATTTTACCGAAAATTACCGGAAACAAAAATGTATCTCACGGTATCTCATTTAAATATTGATGACGAAAAGCGACACAAAACTAATTTACTAGATCCAGTTTTCAAGAGCAATTTAGAAGTAACGTCAACAAATTAGGAAAAATGCATAAATTATTTAATGCTAAGGAACCTCATTACGCAAAAATACATGTAAGTACAAAATAACAATATGGGGTTAATGACGTTCCAATCGCAGATATAGCTTATGAATTCAATATGATATCATTCTAGAAAACTAAATAGAACATTATTCACGAACCATCTGCTTTCCACCACAAACATGTTCGACTCTTTATTTGTGACTTTATTTTGATAATCTGTTGGTTAGAAATGAAAGATAAGCTAGTCATATAATAAGAGTAAAAATATGTTATTCTCCGCTCAAACTAAACACGTTTGAAAGTCTTTTATCGTTCGAAAGTGACTCACTAATATTTGCATAAAACATATCATGAGGATTATGGTAAATTTATTAGTAATTGTAAAGTACAAATCCAATCATTATGACGCGAAAATACTTGCAACGTAAGAAATAGTATTTACTGTGGAGTATTGACCTATGTCGTCATCAAATCACTGAGAGACACAACAATACTGTACTGGACTTTGACAATGGGTACATGACACGTTCATACCCCTCACAAGAGTATGTCAGTCCTTCCGGCTTGTAAAACCTTCATCAAACTCAAGAGTTCACAATATCGCTTTATACACTTATCACAGCGAACAAAAATAGACAAGTGCAGTAGAAATAATGAACGATCAGTCAACACTAACATGTAGCAGCTAATACATGCGAGACGCATCACAATACATTGGTAACAATAGGTGAAAACATTGTGCAATCACACAACAAAATGAAAACAATACTGTAATATCTCAGGTAAGAATGGTATTTTTTTTTACTACTAGGAACAAAACACACTACCTCACTGAAAACGAAAAATCGATTAGTGCAGGAAGTGAACACTAGCACAACCACTCGCAGGTTCATCACTCTTATCCCTCTCGTATCACTCGTGTGTCTGGAGCATATTGATCGAATGAGACCTCGTCACGGTTAGGACAAACTATTTTACTAGAGTTATCACAATTACTACGTTCAGACAGAACACTACATCTAGAAATCACAAGATTATCACTCTTTTCATAACAGGAACACTTGACTCTAATTTCAATGAACAAATAATGGATGATTTATTCAAGGAACATGCCCTGAAAAAAATTGAGGAAAATAGACAATACGGGTACAAGAAATTAAATTGGCGGTGTAGTATAGTTTTAAGTCAACATAACATTTTTTTTATGAAGTAGTATTTACGATAGAATGCTCTCTCATGTCATCCTTACTTGTGTTCAGAGGGAACACAACATTGAACTATTGAACTTTGAGAATGTGTGCATGACACATGCAAACACATCGCACGACTGTCAGTCTTTCCGACTTTTAAAATATTCATCGAACGCAATGCTCACAATATTACTTTATAATGTTATCACAGCGATCAAAATAGATTCAGGTGCGATAGAGGTAACGAACAATCACACAACAATATCATGTATCAGCAAAAACGAAGAGTAAAGCAGAATGTATGACAGCGTCATACGCACGCGATCGTCACGTCGACAAGACACGGCACCCGTCACATGCCAACTACACGCCTCCGTACACCGCAATGCCTACAGTGTTTCAACATTCAGGCGAATTCGCGATGAGTTCGTACATACAATATATGGGGCGTGAACCAAATATTTTTCGTGTCAAGAACATTGCTTCTCCTCACAGGGGAGTCGAAAGGAACCCAACACCGCGCGAGCGTGACAATCACACGTTCCGCCGCCTGTCACGCCGCGTCACCCGCACGCCCCATCGATCCATCAACACGCTTCCACGACGCGGCGACATCCACCGACGGGGGCCGCGGCACGACCCACAACACGCGAACCAACACCTCCACCACCAGCAACAGCCCGCCACGCGACCACGCGGCGTGCCACACCCGCACCCGATTTTCCCAAAACGCGCACGTGACAGCACGCGACAATCACACGCACGCCGCGTCGTCGGCTCGCACTCGTCACGCGTGGGGGCGGGGCGGGTGGGGGTGGGGGTGGGGGTGGGGTCAGTCGCGGGTGCGTCCGCCCCCATCGATCGCGACGACGGGCGTGCTTCTGGTGCGGGCGCCGCGGCGGCACGCCCCTCCCCCCTGTCCGCACGCGGCACCTGCCGCCACCGCCGCCGCCGCCGATTGTTGACGCCGAGGTGCACTTTCCCTCGGCCCGGCCCGGCTCGGCTGGCGCACGTCGTCGACGACAGCGGCGGTGGCGGCGCCGGGTCATGCTGCCAGGTCCTCGGCTTGCCACTCACCTCCGCACGTAGGGGGGCGCGTCCACGGGCGGGCTGAGGCCGCGCGCCGCGTGTATGTGTGTGTGTCGGAGGAACCGGGCCGCTGCCGCCGCGCCGGGCCGGGCCGCCGCGCTGTCCCTCGGCTCGCGCCCGCCGCTGTCTCTCTCTCCACGCTCCCACCGCCGCCGCCGCCGCCTCCCGCTGCCGTTAGCAGCGCTCTCGACCGCTTGCGCAGAGCCACTGACTGGGCGGAGCGCCCGCCGCCGGGTGTAGCCGGCGCGCGCGCGCCGAGGCGGCGGCGGAGGCGGCGGCGGCGGCGCCACGCACCGAAGGCGGGGGGGAACAGGCGCGCGCCGCACGGGGTACGGAACCCCCGCGTGAGGGGTTTTGCACTCGATGGCTTCCTTGCGAAGGGAAATCCTCGAAATGCCGTACCCTGAGCGGTGGAAGCAAAAGGGACCGACCTCCAAAGTGTCAACGCGAACCTCGAATGTCGGAAGTAGTTAGATAAAACAGTTAAATAATGTCACCTAACAGCAGAATGCAGTTATAAATGTTCACAACTTTGTTTGCAATGCAAGTTTTAAATGTCATTCTCTTCGACTAAAGGCTTACGATTTTTTTCAGTTGCAAGCTACGAAGCTTATCATGAAGATATTAGGGGGTGTACGGGTGATGTTCTCGGAACTCGCTGTGTGTCCTTTCCATGAATATCGCTGACTAGCAGTAAAAACAACTTAGTAGACAGACAGATATGAGAGCTTGCCTACAAATTTTGTTATGGGCTGGTGAAATTATAGTACCATATTTTGTACGTTACAGGTGATTTTGTAAAATTAATTTTGCGCACATAGCGATATGACAAACACAATTTAAGAAACAAAAGCAAATATTCCTTTTTAGGGAAAACATAGCAAATAATTCAATCATGTAAAGCTGAAGATGACACGTGTCAAGAACATGGAGCAAAACGTTACAAAGTTTGCGAAATGATGTCGTATGTCCTTTGCAGTGCTGAACCTATGTTCAACGTGTTTGGGTCAATTTCGTTTCGAACAGGTTTGGACGTGATATTGGACGTGACAGGTTTGGATAGACTGCATAACAAAAACTGCCAATCTTCACTTCATGATAGCGACATTGTTCAATGACGTATTCAAAAACGTATTCGCATTTTCTACAAACAAAGAAACACCTAACATTGTAAATTCCATTTCTAAGAAGTAATGAATAGATGAAAATGCAATGTTTATTTATTTTGCAAATCAATGAGGATTTTAGATAGACGATTACTTTAGAACAACACTTTATTTGTTACACAGACAAAGTATTACATGTTCATTTTATAAAGTTACACAAGTTTCATCTCACCAACTCTTTTGAATTACAATTCAGAGATGAACTTACAAATATGTACCTATATTGTTGTTGTTATACCTTTGTAGTGAAGTTCTGAAACTGAATCTTTAATCTCATTGTGTACTATACGATGATTTACCAGGTAATAGCTACCTGCACGAACGCAGTAATTTAACGGATGAGAGGATTCGGAAGGAAAGGTCATACTAACCTTGAAGATATTTTGGTGTGTATTTACTGAGGCTACTTTACGCGAATAAACGAGTAACTCCGTCTGTCAGTCACGCTCTAAAGGTGGAGGGAAGTAGGCACGCGGTGGCCGTGATAAGTATCCAATCTTCGCAGTCGTATTCCCTGCAAAGACATTCTGAAGACATGAGAGACAATCAAATGTATGTAATGTAAGTGTAAACCGTTTGTATGTTCACAAAAAATTAAATTGTAAATGTTAAAAAATAAGAATATTGTTAAAAAACACGCCACACATAAAAAATACTATGTAGAAGTAGACAGATAATAAATTGTAAATTCAGTATTGCTAACAATCACGACTGGTTATCGATGGTTAGTAATTCCAAGAAACAACAATGTATATTATCTCTGTAAAACATGGGAATAAATATCATTCTTCTTCTTCTTCTTCTTCTTCTTATTATTATTATTATTATTATTATTATTATTATTATTATTATTATTAAAAACTTATCCAATTTTACAACCGACAGCCGACCTTTACCACATTCGAAATAGAAGAGAAAATTCACGTTGCAGATTGATGGTTTGGACTGGAAAGGATTTCAGGTCACTGCAAAAGTAATAAGAAAAAATCGAATCACAGAGGTGTAGAGGTTATTGAAGTGTGTTTATTCGTTGTGTTTATTTGGACATTCGTTTGATATTTATGATCTTTTCGGTGAAATCTATGAAATCGTTGTGAAACAGCCGAAATAAAGTGAGGAAAGATCTAGTAAATACACAGAAAATAATAAAAAGATTCTGCAAAATGAAACAAAACTGGTATTTTTAAGCCCAAACATTATGTTTTTCATTACATTCGTTAAGTGAAGCAAACGCTTTACTTTGCTTAATATTTTGGTAGCTCAAAATGCAATGCAAAAATGTAAATTAAGTTAAATTTATATAAACTTGACTTGAATTTAATAGTTTTACCACATTCTCATGCAAAATATTGAAAGTGGTAATTTCAAAATTCAACATTTAGTTTATAAAAATATTGAAAAAAGCCCTTCTTCTCTAACAGCAAAATTCGTAATTTTACGAATTATTAATTAAGTTACATTCGCGACTCGTTTCGTTTGAATGACACTCGTAATTATTTTCCGAATAATTTAGTTATTGATTTGAGCGCAAGGAAATAATTTCGACCTTTAATGCAGGTTGTTTACTTGTCAAATAGCGACCGCCATCGTGATCGTCTTTTGACATACCTACATTTTCATACACAAAATGGTTCGTCATTATGGTATATCACAATGTCGATTCAAATAAATTTTACTTCAGGCACCTTACGATTCCCAACCCTTCTTCGTTCTTCATGTTTTGTAATTCGTAGTCAATAATATAGTTAGTAATCCTACGTTTTATGGTGGTGCTGAAGATATAGATCGATGTCTGACAGAAACTATCCGTCTCTGATATCGCCGAAGATCGCCAGTATTCTGGCGAACGTCCTTACTCTGTAATCATTGCCTGTATATCTCCGACTTCGGAGGTTTCGAGTTCAGTGCTTTAAATTAAAAAAAAATATTTATTTTGTAATTATTTTCAAAGTCATGCATTTATATATGAAAACATCATTGATCTATGAGTGTTAACAGTTCTTAGATAGACTACTATTGACTTTGTCACGATTGACCACCAAGAAAAGTACGTCAAAAATGCCTAAATGAAAGCGCTTTAAATAATGTGAAAACTATAAACAATTACAATCTTATCGTTATTTTTTATTGAATTAGTTGAAACTTAGACTTGTGCTTTTTTTTCAGAAGTAAATAAAAAAATCAAGGTTTTATCGATCACAAACTAGTCTAATATCAATACGTTCTACGCAAGGACAGACTGTAAACATTAAAATTCATGCGTATATCAACAAAACAAAGTAATTTATTTATGAGAATCCTTTCTGAAGCACTCTGAAGTTTCATATTGAGTATAGGATTCCAGATTGGAATCCCACCTCCTGTCGTAGGCTTTTCTCGAATTGCTTTAAAACGAGTTTCTATCCAGTTATTCTCGGTTTTCGTAGCAGCCTCATGTTGCAGCTCCAGTAAAGGAGATATTTCAATATTGCAATCATCCATTCGTTTCAAGTATCCTACACGTAGAGGTGAGCTTCCAAATTGTACAAAAAGGGTTTCACTTCTCCGACACATCTTTCTAGAAAACAAGGCATTTAAACAGAAAAAAAGTCCTCAAAAATATATCATTGTAATTTTACGTTACATTTCAGGACTAAATGTAACATTAAAGTGGAAATATAATATAAATTAAATAATCGATCACTTCACGATTTTTTGCTACAAAATGATACAGATAATAAACAAAACCAAATGTGTCGCTTAATTTACGATCCTTGTATTTCACACCCGCTTCAAAATGCTGCTTCAAAATCTTCACCTGACCACTGCAGGCATGTGCGTGAATAGTGGAGTGATATCAGCGGAAGAACGAATAAGATAATAGAAAAAGTATTTTTATTTTAATTTCTAATGTTTATTTTAGATTTTGCCAAGTGTGTCTGAGATTCCCATCCCTTCAATGTCCTGTGAATCAGGGTTGTCTTATCTCGAGTACTTGGCAAAATGTGCGTCAACGCTCTCCCACTGGCGAAATGTACGTGACGTCAAGGGTCGTGGAGTGTATCAGGAGGCCTAGAGACTGACAGCATTGGTGGGCGACCATCCGTAACTGCGATGTAAATTGACCGTCGAAAAATTCATGTTCAGGACAGAGACATTACTGCAACCGGCTGTTCCTTATCTCTCTCTCAGAGAGTGGCCAGTGCTGCAGTTGTTAAAGCCATGAATAGACAAGTTTTCCGACTCAGAATTGACTATGAGGGTCCACAAATTACATAAAAAACAGATAGATAGAGATAGGGAGAGAGATGGAGATAGAGAGGTAGAGATAAAGAGAGATAGAGATAGAGAGAGAGAAGAGAGTGAGTGAGTGAGAGAACGAGAGAGAGAGAGAGAGAGAGAGAGGAAAGAAACACTTAAGACAATATTATTTGCGGCAACGCCCTTTCAGCTTCGTCTACTAAATGTCCATTTCTTAAAATACTTTTTATAATTGCCTTAATAAATTAGTTATAAAATATGATGTGACATTCCGAGTCCACAGTTTAACAAAAGTTTTATTTAGAAAAATATTATTTCAGTTTCTATTATTAAGTCTTATCAATGAAAGCCTGCGTTCTTTATAGCATTACTTTTTAATAAAATATTTTCAGAGAAAAGTGGAATCAAAATGATAAAAACTGTAAGTTACAACTACTATAATTACGAATAGATATTTACTAGGCTCCTTCTATTTATAGTAACCGAATACCCTTCGAATGTTGTGCGGCTGAGCGGTTGCTCATTGCATCAACTGATGTCACTGCAGTGCCTCTGACCGGGAGGTCCTAGGTTTGATTCCCGGCGGCGGCAGGATTTTGACACTAGTTTTTCAGCTAGATCGAATTCAGACGCTGTCTGGAGGAGAGTTCTAGCGGCCGGCTGCTCTGACCGGTAGTTTTCCGTGGTTTCTCCGATCAACACCAGACGAATTCCGGAGCAGTACCCTAACACACGGGCCACCGAGCGCGCGAGATCTTTCCTTCCTCTTTCTGGTCCTATTCTCTCCCCTTACACACACACTTACACTAACATGCACTACACTACCACATATTCCGGGAGACCGGTCGGGAGCTTAGAGCTTGTCCCGACTGGGGTGGTGCCCCGCTGGTGGGAGATATCTGGTTGGGGACAACCCCGCTAGTCGACGGTAGGTCATCGCCGGATCTAGCTATCCAGCGGGGAAAGACTACCGCCACCTCCCGAGCAAAAACACGCACTACACTTACGGCAATAATGACCACAGTAGTTGACGCGCCTGAAATCACTAACAATGAATCAATTGAATGTTCGTTCGTCACTCAGTAACGATTAGAACCCTTTCAGTTCATGGTTTGGAGCAAGTCAGTGGGTGGGTATCATTCGGTCCGCTGGTGGAAAATTGGCTATTTTTTTCGTATTGACTTGTAATCCATTTAAAAGTCAAAATCATGCATATGAGAGTAACTTTAAAGCCCTGTAAAGCGTTGGAGACGTTACAATAAGCTAGTCTTAAATAATGGATAACATGTTATGTCATATGTTTCAATTTCGATTAATTAATTATGTGATTAGTAATACTTAAAAAATCAAAAGAGTTATAAGTTTAGTAAGCATAGAGAATTTTGATAATACTAATAATATTTGACACATTAAAATAATTAAATAATGAAGAAACGTATAATGGTACCTTACGTTATGAAATACGCAACTTTTTTTGAGACTCCTATTGCTTTCTTAATACGCCTTTGAGAGTGGCATTTATTGAAATTTGATCTTTTCAATGAATGGTTCATAGAATACAATCACCATTTAACTACTTGGTAACCGGAGAATTTCGAACAATTGCCTTGTTTTGCAGATTAGGAATATTTTGAAGCGCATAGTGGAAAAATGCACATGCTGTGTGTGAATAAATCCATTGAATGTACCTATGAGTGCACTATATTACACGTCTTTCTTGTGTGATTTTGTGAGTAGATCTACATGTTCTTCGTATACTCGAAATAAACTACACTCGTGTTGAAATTTAATCGAGATCCCTATAAAGAAGTGAATATAAAGAAAAACAATAATTGTCTAACGGAAAAGAAGAGGAATTGACTTACAACCTCCTTAGATTTCGCGTAATTTTGAGGTTTTGGACCAGACTTTTACGCCTTGCGAAACTCAGGAAATCACGAAAACCTCAACAGAGCTAATTGGACTCCAAGATTTGCTTATCAACGATTTCCCTTCGTGAGTCGTTTCCATGGTAACTTGTCAACCCAAACTACAGATGTTCTAGTACCCATCTACACACATTAAAATTTCGAATAAGTAATGAAGTAAATAATGAATAAGTAATGAAGAATTCCTCGTGTTAGAGGAATAAAGAGTAAGCAAATGTGTATCTGAATATGTTCATTAATCAAAAATCATTCAACATCATTAATCCAGGGTACATCTTAACGCTGACGCAGAAGATTGAAGGAATTGGAAGAATGATTTGGACAGGATTTGAGGTACAATGACTGATTTCCTGATTATTTCATGTTTCCGGAAGCGTCAACTGTTCTGGTCATTAGTCTCGTCAATGTGTTGAAATCACGGGAGGTGGCGATTTTCTTCCCCCGCTGGATGATGAGATCCGGCACCGACCTACACGTCGGCTTACGGTTTTTTCCCCAACCAGTAATACCTCACGAGCGGGCACCGACAGACTCAGTAGAAGACCTAAGCTCCCAACAGATCTCCCAACAAGTGAGGTAGAGTAGTGCATGACACTTCATGTGTGTGTGTGTGTGTGTGTGTGTGTGTGTAAGGGATGAGGATTGGACAAGGAAGAGGAAGGAAAGATTGCGCGCGGTCCGCGGCCCCTCTGTTACGGTACTCTCCGGCATTCGCAAGGTATTAATGGAAGAAAACACGTAAAACTACCGATCAGAGCAGCCGGCCGCTAGAATTATCCTCCAGACAGCGATAGGTCTCGATCTAGCTATCTGGCTAGTGTCGAAAATCTTGCCATCTTCTGGACTAGAACCCTAGGGCATTCCGGTCAGAGGCACTGCAGTGACATCGGTTGAATCCCAGAGCCTTCTCAGCCGGTTTTGAGAGTCAAGGGTAATAGAAATGCACACCATGTCGTAGCACACAATATCCATCCGCGCCGGGGGAGGGAGGGGGAGGGCGTCGTGCACTTGGCGCCCTCGCCGCGCTGCGCCGGTCAGGTCGACCGGAGCCGTTCCTACTCGACTCGACTCGACTCGGTCGCGCTTCGATGCACTCGGATGCGCCTCCGGCGCTCGCGCGTGCGCACATCCGGGGTTTTTGGCCCTGCGCGCGCCGTGCGATATTGACACGTCGAACCGGGAGAGGTGGCTCAGCGCATCAACGCATGTCACTGCAGTGCCTCTGACCGGGAGATCCTAGGTCCCCACTGTATGGCAGAATTTTCGACACTTGCTGGTCCTCTAGGTCGAAATCACTGGCTATGTAGAGGAGAATTTTAGTGGCCGGCTGCTTTGATCGGTAGATTTCCGTGGTTTCTCCGATCAACACCAGGCGAATGCCGGAGCAGTACCCTAACAAACGGGCCACGGACCGTGCGTGATATTTCCTTCCTCTTTCTTGATCTATTCTCACCCCTAACACACACACACACACATACACATGGATTACTACCACACATGCTGGGGGTTTAGAGCTTTTTCTGATGGGAGACACCTGGAGGTAAAACCCCGCCAGTCGTGCGACGGCAGGTCGACGCCATCCTCCGGGGAAGATTACCGCCACCTCCCGATGAAACAACGAGCACTGCACTTGCGGAAGTAATGACCTCATTAGTTGATACGTCGATGGATCCTCTTGGAAGGAAACAACAGCACATTTACTAATAAACGTAATATAACTAAACTAATGTTACGTAATAAGGAGAAAGACACTCAAGCGGGCTAAAATAGATCTTGTGATTTTGGCGGGTATAACACATATTCTGGGGAGTGCCTGATACTGAAAAATATGTTTCTTTTTAATTTCGAAATGTCCGCCTGCCCACTAGCTGCCCGTCCAGCTGCCCACCCGTCTGCACGCCTGTGTGTTCGCCTTTACGTTCGTCTCTCCATCTGTGAACAACTCAAGCTCCTAAATGGTATTTTAAGACTATAACATATTTTAAAAAATAGGTATTCTACGATCGGTTTTCTTCAACTTGCAAAGGAATCTACAACTTTTTGTACGAAGCTTATGTTGCATTTTCATTATTTTCTCACAAGCTGTTCAATTTTTAACAATATTATTCTTCAGTTGAGGGGCGTGCGATGAATAATGTGTAAAATATTCTATTTCCTTTTTCTTCACAGGAAATATTGGCAAATATGTGTCGGAGACCTGGAATTGATCACCGTGAAATCATTAGTAAGTGAATAATAATCTGGAAGATATTATAAACAACTATACGGGGATTCGTCATCACCTTCTAGACCGCTATTATACACTGTACGTGCCTTACGCGATATTCTATCTCCTTCAATTCTGTGCGTGCACTTGTAATTTTGGACGTTTGCTTCGCGAGGAAAACTCTTCCTTTTTAATAAGATCTCTGAATAGATGTATGCAATTAAATGGGGAATAACTATGCTAGAATCGCTGTTGTTCATCGTATGAAAAGAATTATTTTTGATACGATGTGGATGATTTGGAATTCGAGGAGTATATTGTCTTTAGCTTTCATTCTACAGTCACCAGGTAAAATATTTTATTATTTTAAGGATGAATAAAATGGGAATAGTGGAATAAACATATTTAAATAATTGATTTACGGATTATTATAACTCATTAAAATCAAAAACAAGATAACTATGTTTTCAAAATCATTGGTTAATTTTATTAACATCTTGTCGCGGCAAAGTCCAATCCCAGCTTAGAGTTGTTGCCGTGCCAAGAGGCTGTACCGCTTGAACTGTTTAGGAAGCGTGACACAACTTACAGATCTGCAGGCCCTATGACTAACGCAATTGCGGAATAAGTCTCATTCTCCAGAAATAGACGAAGAATGATTCAATACTCAATCGAAGATAAACTACAAGGCGTTATCAGACAATCGAAACTCGCTAATTTGAAACTATAGGCTACGCCAAAAGCAAAGAGGTCTTTTAGCAGAAGAGATTCTGAATTAGAGTGAACGAGAATGATTTAATGAATTGGAATATTGGAATTTTTACCATCGTTGTGCACACATGGAGGCATGGGAACCTTGGTTTGTCTGAAAATTTTGAAAAAGTTCCAAATAATAAAACATTATAAAACATAATAATCAACACGCAATAAAACATACTAGTTCCGTATTTACGTTTATTCTGTGATTTACCCTTTTGAATATAACTGGGCAATTTGGAGAACGGTCATGCCACATTTGAGGAAGAGATTATTTGTCATCTAGCAACCGCCCCTGTCGAAAAATCGGCACTTTATCCTGCAGTACGTAGAAGAACTTAAATTACAGAATGACCTAAATATAGCATTAAAAATATTTGATTTTTGTTTTATTGAAATTCTAGAGCTACACAAAATATATAATTTTCTTTTTTGACACATAATGCATGCAACATAATTCTGCACATTTCGACTCCCATTATAAGATCTCAAAATTATAATGGTAAATATAAATGTAATACCAAAACCAACAGAGATACTTTCCAAGGTGATTCCCTGAGAGTACTTTGGTTCTGCGTGGCACAAAACCCTATGAGAAGAGCACCTCAGCATAACCAATACGGATACAAGATAACCATACCAACTAAATTCAATGATTATTTAAAAAAATAAATTCACACCTTTTTTAATTTTAGTCATCCATAATTACATATTGACAATATTCCCTCATGTCATTTGTTTCATAATTTTATTCAAATGAAAAAGTGTTAAATATTAAATACAGTCATTACTAAACTTAATCTTCCAACTCTCCCCTCTCTTCCGTTACCCCTTTTTCATCTTGGTAACGGCTATATTTGGCGTTTAACGTTATTTCGCATGGTTGCACTTCACCAGGGAGTAATGTACAGTAAGGTTTTGTATTCGTATATGATTTTCTCACAATATAGTTATTATTAATCTGATTCTTAAGGATTGCACTCCATCACGGAGCTAATTCAATCGGAAGGGGATTTTTAATATTCGTTTATGATATTTCTACCTATAATGTTTTTTATGTTTATAATAACAGGCGAGCTTTCATCTGGAATGTTCAGTGTCAGTTATTTATTTTTTCTAATTTTTGTATTGTTCATTCCATTAACTAACATTGTAAAGATCATTTTGTGTGTTTATCATTGTTGTGTGTTCTTCATTCCATTAACTAATTTTGTGAATATAATTTTCAATTGAAGCACGCGATCAGGGAGTCGGAACAGTCTCCGAAATATCTTGAGATGTTTCTCTGTTTTATGAATTTAACAAATTATTCACTTGAATAAAATTATAAAATAAATGACATAATATTTAATTATGGTTGTCCAAAATTTAAAAAAAACGAGACTGAAATATATAAATTATTGTAAGAGATAACCAAATAAAATCTTGTAAATTCAACAAAGCACCTTCTTTATTAGGACAATTATATTCCAAAGCAGAAAAAAGTAGCTTTATCGAAATCTTGATATTTCATTGCTCCGTTGAGTGTCAATATGTATGGAATTTAGTGTTGGCAAATTGCTACAGACGCAGAGTGGCGAACTTGCCATGTCTGAAAGATTTAGCGTCACGCCTGAAGCAATGACTGGAGATTTGGAAGACCCAGAAATTGCATAGTATTATGCTTAGAAGTTACTTTTTAAGTTTCTCCTCATATTGAATTTGATATTAATGTAGTGATCATACCCTGTATAACAATTTACTGTAATAAATGCCCGAGCAACGCCGGGTACTTCAGCTAGTATATTAATAAAGAGAAACGAAATCGCACAGTTAGGAGGAATTGATCATAACAGTGTCAAACAAGAGCTGAAACGAAAGTTTCGTCAAAGAATCAAACACATTCTCAACGTACAACTCTTCAGCCGAAACAAAGTAAAGGTAATATATACAAGAAACAAAGTAAATTAATATATACGCAATTCCGCTACTTACTTATTTTTTTGATTAATTAAATAGTCAGACTTGGAATATTGTTCAAGACTTTAAAAAATTGACAGATGACCGAATGAAATATCTAAAATGACGATGCAGGTAATAATAATATAAATAGTAATAACAGTAATAATAATAGTAATATAGTAGTAATAGATATTATGCCAATATTCAGCAATCGTAGCCCAATCTCAGGGACTTTTAAAGTTCATTGTACAACGAAAGATCATGTGACACCACGGTCACGTAAAATTACTTCAATTATTCCAAATAAGTTCAACGATTCACGAGCATAAATTCGAGAATTGATTTGGCTCTACATTCACTTTACATATAAAGCACATAGCTTCATTCTTCCAGAGAAATATTTTCATTGCCTTCTTCCCTTGAAGTTAATAGATCTCGAAAATTTATTTCCTGGAAAATGCAAGAGGGTGGCTAGACTATCTTGGATGAAGTGCTTACCTAGTCGACTCTGAAGAGTTGAGCAGCAATTAGTGTGCTGTTAATCTCAGATTCAGTGGCGGAGATCAACATTTTTATGATATAAAAGTTTATGAAAAAGGTCTGTTATCCCGAATCAAATCCAGGACGTTTAACGTGGGGTACATTGAGGAAAGCTAGAATTAAGATTAGCTCGGTTATAATAGTTGTGTCTAGCATAACGACTTTCTAATACATTACTAACTGATTCATTTCCAAAATTGAATAAAAAACATCGAACACAGTATGGGAAACAACAAATAAACTATACCCTATGTCGTCACTTTTCGGCTAAATGGTACAATCGCGGAATTAATACATTACGGCTCATCTTGACCCAATCTCGGAATTAATACATTACGATCGAAGAAGTGCAGTTTGTCTTTAATACTTTCTCTCTACGTCTTACGCAGTAGAGAGAAAGTTATGTAATGCTGCACGAAAAATCGGCGAATTTTCGGAAGAAAAACCCTTATTACAGGGCCCTGGTAATGAAAAGTGGATAAATCCAGTTGTTAAATTTAAAGGAAAAATCCTCTAAGATGTGGTGTGGCCAGAATCCATGTTTTATGGGTCTTTGATACTGAAAAATCGAATGGCGGCAAAACGTCTGCCTGTTCGTCTGTGAACAACGCTGATGGCTAAACCGTTAGGACGATTTTTTCTAAAACTCATATTCCTCAATCGATCTGGCTGATGTCGCGGAACCTTGAATTTGAAATCAATATTTTAATTAGGTGGCTACTTTACATGTAGTCCCTGGGACATTTTCCAAATTTTCAGAAAAACTGCTCCATCATTTTTTATTAATTTTTTTGTTGGATAATGTGAAGGACATGTAAGAGAATTGTGCAGGTTTCATGTTCGTTGAAAGCTCTAATTTTTAGAAAATTGCAAAAATTCAAAATTTTTTCGACCTCTTTCTATAACTACAATTATGAAAATAGAGATTTTTCCCCTTAGTGGTATCAGTTCCTCAAAGATAGATTTTGAAATAGGGTCAGGTACAGTTTTTAAAAAATTTGAGTACTTTTCGTGTAATTTTGCGTGAAAGTAAGTGAGAAAGAATGTGCTGTTTTAGCACCACTAGTTTTGTTTTGTTTTGTGTCACAATTGTGGTCCAACAAACTGGACTATCGCTTAAATTTTCACTGTGTCATTGTAATAAAATTTAATGTTGAATTCGTTTCGGAACCCTAAATTACAACGACTAGGACCTGAACTGTGCGTTACATCAAATAACAGTTTACGATAACAATAGCTTGGTAATATCTTAGTTACATTTTAATTACATCATTTTAAAAGGTTGAGTGTGGCGTACAGACTATTGTAATCAGTTATTGGGTCTCGGTCGTTTTTTGTTTTTTTTTTCAGTTTTTGTTGAGTAAATGTCGAGGTGATCTTTTGGTTTGCTTCCGATTGCAGTTTTTATCCACTCAATCATTATATTCACTTCTTGATGCTTTCTAGGTTAAATCATGAAAAGGTAAACATTCTAAACTTGCTAAGCGTTCATTTAACAGATATATTTATATCTTTATGGTTTAATTGCACAGAATATCCAAAAAAAATTAATTTTACCTACATTTCCACCCGTTTAGGGACACTGGCAGATTTCTGCCCGTTTCTGATCACCCACGCCAGGAAGCGGAGTGCCCAGAATGGCTAAGTCTTCAAATATGTGAAATAAGGTTCAAAATGTCTCATTTTGTCCTTTACGACCTACGAAACGTACCTCTCTCACCCGATGGGTTCACAAAAATCGGGTTTTAAGGATATAGGTGACATCGTATTCCACTTATATTCGGAAGTAAAATGTGTTGCCATGTTAGCTCTGTTATGGACTGCATGGCGTCTTCTGATTTATTAGAAGCATAATCCAGAAAATTCTACAGTTTTTTAAAATCGGTTTGAAATATCCTTGAGACTCCTTATTCAGGAGTAACACATGCACGATGGTTTTGTCAATGGAGTTTTAAAGATCGTTTAGAACCGTCATCTTTTCCCTTAGCATTTTATATACAGTTATATAATTAAAATATAGTTCAGAATTAAAATTAAAATAGTTTTAAAGTATACATCAAAAGTACTTCTAGAGTAATTCTACATCAGAAATTTTCTAAAATATTTGTCGTTAATGTTTGTGATTAAGGATTAAGGACCGAGGAGACATGTTTAAAATACAATTTAATATTAAAAATTATTACTCATACACGTGTTTTGGGAATAATTTTATCCCATCTCCAGTAGATATACAGAGAAGAAAATAGGTAAACAAAAATAATTAACATATGTGAATTTATGCTAAATATGTTCATGTTTGTAACCATTTAATTTTTACCATTATCTGGTCCTTTCACCATTATTATCAATTTAGTAATAGAAATAAGATTGGTTCATTTGAATAAGACGAGATTAAGCCACACATTCAATTGGGCTTCTTTACCATTTAACCTTTCCACTTTCCAGTTCGCTTGCTTTTCTCCTGGTTTCTTCAGTGACATTCCGGTTCCTTTGTCGGAATTGTAGGAATTTTTTTTATCTTTTGCAATATCAGAATGTTTATTTCTTCATTTATATTTATAATCTGAAATTTGAACTGCTATTATCTGTATTAATTCCCCCCCCCCCTCCCATCGCATTTATGTTTTGCAATTTTATCTGCTATATGTTCCTAATCTTTTGCAATCGTATAATGTGTCCTTCTTTATTGGTATTTTATAATGTTTAATTTGAACTGCTACTAATCCTCCCGTTGCATTTCAATTTTCGCAATTTTATCTGCTATCTGTAACTAAAATTTAAATGTATCTATTAATTGTAGTTTAATTTCTTATCTTATTTTCTATTTTATTTGTAATTTGTTATATTTTTCTACACCTTGTAGACTGACGATGACGGCAAAGCCGTCGAAAGCCGGCTATCTTAATAAAAATAATGCGTTGACGAAGATGACCTCTTTTATTTCTTCTCCTTTGTCAAAGTCTGAATTAGGAACTCGGGCGGCGTCATTGGGAAAGTCCCAAATCGACCAGCCCCTCCACAGATTCACCTCCGCCGATGTATTCTCGTCTTCGATCACCTCAATGTGTTTCCCTGTTTCGCGTCGGCCAAAAGAGGATCCGGATGCGCCCCAGGGAGGTCACTCAGCCCCAAACCGCCGCCTCCGCTCCCGACCCGCAGTCGCTGCTTCGACAACCGGCAACTCATCACAGCTGGCGCCGCGCATCCACTCGACACTAGCAACAGGGCTTCTGCTGGCCCTCAATCATGTTGGGCGAGAACGTCATATTTACTGACACCCAATTTACCACTGCCAACAAGTACTGTCTAAACTGTTTATAAAGAAACCCAAGGAACCGAGTACATTTTTCGTTACAATGAGAGAGTGTGTCGATGTATGAATTATTAGAGATACCCACCAAACTCAAGTACTGCCTACGATATAGGGAATCAGTTACAAAGAAGTTTGTTGAAGGGAGTGTACAGTACTTCCCTTCAACTTCCAATTATCGTTCACCCCAGAATAAATGGCATCACTTTTATAACATTCAACTTTCTAGCCACCGCTTCCAATATCAATACTCAACACAACGTTGAGACACTTGTACGAACTACAATTCAACCCAAAACCAGCGAAAGCATCGTCTTTACCTTCACTCAAACCACTGCGACCGGCAACACCTTTTATCACTAGTCAACCCACTAGAAGCGACTCCACCATTTTATACTCCTACCATATTAAAGGAACACATTTTTTCTCGTTTCCCTACTCATCATATCACTATTCCCACCCCCCACCGACCTCACGAATCTTAACTATTACTGATCCCACTTCGTCCTATACATTAGCAGGTCGGCCGATGTATCTGGTTCACCAGATGTATCTGGTCTACTAGATACTTCCAGATACATTAGCAGGTCAGTTTAATTTATGCCATTAATGTTATAACAACTGCACGATCGTCACACACACACAGCAAACCACTTTCGCTCGCCATTAATGTTATCACCAACTTCATCAGCATTATCGTGCCATTACCACAGCCACTGACGCTATGGGCTGCTCGCCAGCGTTCTGTATCTACTGTTAAAAAATATTACGCTCAAATTAGTCAGGTTACTATCACGACTCGGAGCAATAGAAACGTCATTGTAACCACTACCAACATAAACACAACTATAACAACAATATCATCACCATCGCCATCGCTACCACCATATCATTTTTCTGTGATATTTCTGTGAACCACCGTTTCCACACTACTAGACCGACTGAGGTGGCTCAGTATATTAACTAATGTCCCTACAGTGTCCCTGACCGGGATGTTCTAGGGTTTGAGTCCAGACGGTGGCAGGAATTTCGACAATAGCTAGGTCGAATACAGTCGCTGTCTGGAGAAGAATTCCTGAGGCCGGCTGCTCTGATCGGTAGTTTTCCGTGATTTCACCTCTGAAAACCAGGTGAATGCCGGAGAAGTTCCTTAATAAACGGGCCACGGACAGCGCGCGATCTTTCCCTCCTCTTCCTAACCATATCCTCACCATTACACACACGGACCCACACTTACACTAATATGCATTACACTACCGCACATGCCGGGAGACCGGTCGGGAACTTAGAGCTTGTCCCGGTTGGGGCGGTGTCCTGCTGGAGGGAGATACCTGGTTGATGAAAAAACCCGCTAGCCGACGTGTAGCTCGGAGCCGGATCTCACCACTCACTGGGGGAAGATCATCGTCAGCTCCCGAGGAAAACGCATGCACTACACTTATGACCTTAGTAGTTGACGCGCTCAGAATTACCAACCAATCATTCAATGCACTACTAGATTTACCATCATTACCCTCCCGACCTCTATCGCAGCGCCAACGCGTTGCCATTCCCTCCGCCACGGTGCGGCCGTCGTTGAGTCACGTGCTCGGATCGGCGCGCCGCGGCGGCCAGCCGTTCGGGCCGCGATGCGAGAGGGAGTGGGGGTGGGGGTGGGGGGAGGGGGCGGGAGGCGGATCGGGCTCCGGGCCAGACTGCCTGTCGGCGATCGTGCCCGGGACCCCGCAGCGGCGCGGCGCGCGGCCGGCCGCCCGGCCGCCGCCTGGCCTTCTTTATGGACCCGGTGCGAGCGGCCGCGGGAGGCTGCGGCTGGGCCCGCCAGGGCTAGAGCCTCTCGCTGCCTCCGCCACGGCACGCGCGAGGTCAGCTTCGGAGCGCCGTCCCATCTCGGGAATTCGAAAACCTTGTTAATTCGAACCTCCAAAGAAGACATGGAGGAGGAAAGAACTGGATATCCATCCCAGCCAAGATGGACATTCCGTAAAGAAACAAAACGCAACATACAATTAAAGAATATAAGTTAATTGAATCTTAAATCAACTTAATAATGGAAGTGAAAAAACACAAATAAACAAGTTAACAATCGTTTTGCATTAAAAATGTAAATATCTTTTAAATTGAAATTACACGGGACAAATATAAATAAATAATCTAATAAATATCTAATAAATTTTTAGTGGAGTAGACTCCCTATTTTTTCAAATGAAATTTCAACCACCTGTCTAGGTGGCCTAGGGTCTTCACAATGGACACCAAATGTTAGCCGCGCACTGTGCATTCCGTAAGGGCTGGAATTTGGATCGATGTAAAACTTAAGCCGTTTCCCACACTCGATGAGCTCTCAAACATCTGTAACTTGAAAAAAATTCACATTTTCAGTGAAGGAAAATGAATAGAAAGTCGAACAAAATAAATCTTCTGTTTTGAAAGAACTTGGCATGCATATATCAGAAATGTAAACAAAACTGGGAGACAAATGAATCTCTGGTGTTTCATGGTCAGCAATTTTTTTCCCTTTCACGTTTCATCATTGAAGCTAGTTTCTTCACATTGACCTTAACAGTACGACGTTGTGGTTAAAGATGACCTTAGTATTGTTACGTTGTACTATTGGTGTGGTTTGCGTTTGCTTCACGTACACTTCAATCATACACCTATGAATTGCGTCACATTCCAAGTAACAATCATCTGATCCAAGGACGCGGCTGTTATTAAAGAATGTGTCATCCAAGTTAATACAGAATTTGAGTTGGTGAACTCAAGTATATTACACAAATTTAAATGATGTTTATGATTGATATGATAACGGGTTAATAGTGAAGGTATAATTAAATTAGAGAAGAGAGGAATATTTCGGGAAGACCTGCCAAGAAAGAGTCCGTAGAACGGTGTTAACACTTACCGTGAAGGTTTTGAAGCTGGATTTCTCGTTATTTCTGCCTACTTAACACCAGGATCGGGAAGGAATTCTGATCAAATTGTTCCTTCACTTTTTGGTTAATCATCAATATTTTTTTATAACACAACTTGGGATGTTTTTCGATTCTATGAAAGATGAACTGATAAGATTATCAAGTTTTGTGTACATTAATCAGATATTTTCAGGATTAAATCACTCTGTGTTCCGATAGACGTGTCTCAGTGCACCAACTGATGTCACTGCTCTGCCTCCAACCGGAAGATCTTAGGTTCGAGTTCCGACTGTGGCAGGATTTTCTACACTAGCCTGTCAGCTAGGTTGAATTCAGTCGCTGTCTGGAGAAGAATTCTAGCGGCCGGCTGCTATGATCGGTAGTTTTCCGTGGTTTCTCCAGTCAATACCAGGCGAATCTCAGAGCAGTACCCTACCAAACGGGCTATGGGCCGCGCGCGTTCTTTCTTTCTCCTTCTTTGTCCTATCCTCAGGTCTTACACACACTTACTCTAACATGCACTACAAACACATGCGGTAGGGAGCTGAGAGGTTGTCCAGACTGGCGCTGTGCCCTGCTGGTGGAAGATGCCTGCTTTGTGGAAAAACCCACAAGTCGACATGCAGGTCGGCACCAGATCTCGCCATCCAGCAGGGGATGACCACCACCATCATGCCACCTCTCGGATGGAAAACATGAACTAAACTTACAGGATTAATGACTAAAGTAGTTGACGTGCCCGGAATCACTAGCAACCAACCAACCAATCACTCTGAGTCTGTATCAGGCGCAGAGCAGAGCCTTGAGAGGCGCTTGAGAACGATTTGGGATGCGCTATCGATTGGATCGCGCGCTGGGCGGCAGCGCCGAAAGCGATAGGCGGAGCAATGACCCTCCCGCGACGTGGACCTTTGCCCCTGGCGCCACTGTCCTCGCGAGCGGCCGCAGCCGGCGCGCGATTGGTGTCAACGAGGCACTGAGATGGCTCCATTCGTACCAACGAGGGAAGAAATGCGGAGATTTGCAGCAGGGCCTCCGGAGAGGTTTCCAGCTGGAGAATGGACATTAGGAATTGCTCGGTTAATGGGATGAGGGGTTTGATGAAAGAGAGACTGAGGGTCTGGAGAGTTGGAGGATGGACGTTTAGGGCACTGGAGGGATCTGGAATGGCCCAGGCAATCGGGAAACTTAGAAGCGGTAGAGGGCTGGCTTGCACCCTGCTCTCCGGAGTTCGTAAAGATTGGGATTTAAGTTAATGAAACGATTGATCCTGTACTAAAATTTGCAAACCTGCAGACACATATGTAGCTTGGCAAAATACAATTGCAGCAAAGACAATTCAAATCAAACAAAAAATTAAGTTCTGTTTTGAGAGGATTTGGCGTAGCGCGGAGCTCAAACGTAAACACTTCTTGGAGACGAATGAGTTTTGGCTAACATTTTGTTTTTCAAATTTCATCAATGATGATAGATTCCTCACAATGACTGTAACAAAGCAAGGAGCTATGATTGAAGATGACCTTAATAAAATTGTGTTGTGCAATGTGTTTCGCGACGACGAATGGTGGAAATAGTGGACACAGAAAATTGGGAACTAGAAAAATCTGAAGAGTGTTTATGTGAAGAACTGTTTATTTTGTGAGAGTAGGGAGGCAGGGATGGGAGTGACAAAATAGCGATTTCACGCGACGACGTGGTAAAGGAGACAACAAAGCAGCCGGATTCGAGGCGGGGAGATGGCAATAAGCCACGGTAATTTTGGGTGGGGTACCGGAAGCGTAGGAAGACGGAACAGCAGAATGAGGGGGCAGGTTGGGAAGGCGGTGGGAAGCCGGGATAGCAGAACGACGTAAGATAGCGGGCGGCGAGAAAGGGAGAGCGTTCGAAGGCTAGACAGCGGAATGAAGGCTAGACAGCGTGATGGTAGAGCAGTTGATGGGAAGACGAGAAGTCGATGTAAAGGCAGTGAAATAACATAACGGATGGGAGAGTGAATGGGAACGTTGATGACAAAGCGGATGGTCGAGTAGGTGAGAGAATGGATGGAAGATTAGAGGTGAGAGTTTAGGGCGGGTAGCAGTGGGAGAACGTATCGGAGGGCGGATGGCAATAGGAATGGAAGGGTGGATGGGTGAGTGTATTGGGCAGCAAATAGTAGGGCGGAAGGCACAGCGGGTGGAAGAGCAGGAGGATGGCAAACCGGGCAAGGCAGGATGATGAACGGCAAGGTAAAGGGAATGAATGGCGATGGGAAGGTAAGGGCGCAGGGAGCGAGGTGGCGGGTTGACAGGACGGTGGAAAACAGGGCAGCGGACAGTCAGAGCAATGGGATGGGGACGGTAGGGCAGATGAAAGAAGACGGGGTAACGTGGTACTGAAATGGCAGAGAGGAAGGATGGGGGATCGGGAGTGGATAGAGATGGTGCTTACTGCAAGAGTAAGGGGTTTTAGGTTATTAAGGATTCTTTCATTCTCGGTTTTACCTTGCAGTTATAACCTCTCACAGTAACCGGTCATTGCATTAAGAGTTTTCATTGTAAGAAAGGATTTAACACATATTATTACTAAAACAATTATAATAAAAACAAATACACAATTTTACACTACCCTAAGCAATATACCATAAAACAGAAAAATACAAAGAAAACAAAACAATTGAAAGGTTCGATAGCATGGTGTTCTTTTATTTTATTTCATATATTTTTCATATTTCATTTACCTTATTTACTTTATTTGGTTTATGTCGCAGATATTTAATTTTCGGATATTCAAGTACCTACAGATTCTTAAGATGGTTTACCATTTCATCATTTAAATAATGCAGCCACCCAGTGAATATTGATTTCTTTCATTTATGCTTTGCTTTATATATTTCGAAGGCCAATTTTCCCGCGGTTTGGAATTTAAAAAACGGTGACAACCAAAGTAAAAAACGAAAACAATAGATGAATCAAACCAAAAGCCTATTTCCGGGCAGGGGTGCGGGCGGGGGCGCGGGCGGGGGCGCGGGCGGGGGCGCGGGCGGGGACGGGAGCGTGGGCGCGGGTGGTGGCGGGTGCGCGGGCGGGGCCGCGGGTTGGGGAGCGGGCGGGGACGGGGGCGTGGGCGTGGGCGCGGGTGGGGGCGGCGGCGTGTGACGTGGGGGCGATGTGTGCGGCCACGCGTCACGCGTGCGTTTGGGCGGCGGCCAAGCGGAAGGCGGGGCGCCGGGGGAGACGCCCCTCGCGGGGTCAAGTTCACCCATTCACCACCGGAGCCGCCACCTTCGCCCCGCGGCCACGGCCTTCTTTTGTTCCGACGCGGCGGCGGCGGCGTCGCCAACGTCTTCGCACCGCGACATCTGCCAACGCCTCCGAGTCGCTCCACGCCGTTCCCCTCCGCGATGGGGCGTGAAAGCCAGAGTACAAAAGTTGTTCTGCGTGATATCATAAAGCAATTCTTGGTTAAAACGTACATCAAACATTCGCGTTTCGACTTTAGCAGATGACACCGTATTCACTTTGTGATCAAAATATCTAGCGCTGTTTTTCTGATAGAAGAATAAAAGCACTAGGTTTCACATTGTAATTTTCATTCATCACTACAGAGGTTGAGGTGAAGCAAAATCTGGAAAATGTTCAGGACTATCCTTAATGACAAATCCGTTGACGTACATTTATTCGTTGCCGCTTTTGGAGTTGCTTAGCAAACGGTTGCTTGGTAAGTGAACCCAAGGATGCCGTACGGAATATTTGGAATAAAATAATCTAACTTGTCGACAAACTTTATAATATTCTTAGTTACTTCGCCCTATTATATTTTGTAGCTATCGGTTTGTTCCATCCAGTTGTCATTTCCAAACAAATCGACTTCTCCACATGTTCAAGGATGAAGTACAAGTAGTACTAAGCAGGATATCTAAGAGTTAAAATTATATCATGTTTGACTATCTGAGAAAATAATACGACGAATAGACTATAAGTGTTACCTTTACTTACCTGACCATCCCCAGAAGGCACCTACGAAAAATAAATTTAAAAAAACATAAAAATCTGACGTACACGTGAATTTGCTTCGGGCGGTAGGTTAGGCAAAGAGTAAGCCGTACACGAAACAGCGGACGAATGACGACGCAAACACGTAGGTCTTCCTTCCAATCCCGGTTCAAACGTTTTGCTTCATAAACGCGGAGAAACTTCGAGTAAAGAAGACACACACGTCTTCCAAGCGAACGGTTTGATAACGGCCCCTTTTAGAACATATGTGTATGGTTACGGAGAGAGGTTACTATACCGAAGAGATACTCAGGGACCACTTTGACAGTTACTGCTTGGTCACTACTGGCAATATCGCTGCAAGTCACGTCCATGCACTCATTTTGACAGTGCGTTCGTTTATAGTTAACTCATTGCAAATGACTTCATCGCTACCTCTTGCAATATCTTGCAAGACGGTCAATAGTTTCTCAACCTGTCACAGAGGCCGCTTCTCCTATACAGTATCTCTGACTCTTAGTAGCAGCTTGTATGTGAAGATTATTAGAATTTCAACAAATTACATGAATCGGGATTATACTTAGAGATACATTTTACAAATCGGGATACATCATATTATCATCTAATTCTACGATATATATGTGACGTTTCCGGTTTTTTAAACCTACCGATTTTCATTATCCCGCGGTGATACTTATTAGAGGTTGTAAAATATTTTCCGATTTGTTTCGCCCTTTCCAGGGAATAGCGTGCAACCTCCAGTAATGGCTCGCTCGCTCGCGGGTCGATGAAGAACGCAAGGAATTGGGCCGCATGTGCGCGTCCCGCATGAGCATCGGCCCTCCGAGCACATTCTGCGGCCTGCGCTCCGCTGTTGGTTGCTCAACGTAACGCTCCGTTTGGTCCGGGGCACACAAAATCAGGTACATTGACAATCGTTCTGAAAACTAAAGAACAGGGTTTCTAGCTACACCACGTGTTAGAGGATTTTTTTTCTCTTAATTAAACAACTGGATTTAGCCACATTTTCGTTATCAGAGTCCAGCAATGCAATTTTTTTAGCCGAAAATTTGCCGTTTTATCGCACATCATTACAAAACTTTCTCTATACTACGTATATATGTAGGTAATACGAGAAAGTAAAACTAAACGTTTTGTGATCAGCAAAACGTCATTGAAACGTATTGCGTGAGTGTTATTGTGAAGGGAAAGGATTAGGAAATAAAGCGTGCTGTTTGTAAGGGATTTGCTCCGACATTTGCCTGGTGTAATTCGGTGAAACCGTGGTAAACTTCCGACCACAGCAGACGGCTGATTGAATTCTCCAGATAGTAGCTGAATTCGTCTTAGTATACTGTCATCTCACAATCCACCTAAGGATGAAAACCCAGCACTGTCAGGACTTGAAACCAAGGGCCTCTCGGTCAGGGATTCTGCAATGGCAACCATATCGCCGGTTGTGTTTTTGAGTTATACCAATTTTCCTGCGGGGTTGTAAGAAGTAAAGTTGACAGCAATGGCGAAACATGTTCAAACAAATTTTTGTTGAGGCCCATGGAAAGATATGTTTAAATTGTTTGTGAATGGTCTTAATAAACTTTCTGTTCATATATTTAAATCAACCTTTTGTTGACGCAAGGGTAAAATATATTTAAAACTATTTTTTTTGAAATGTTTAAATCAATTTTTGTAAACATGTTTAAATAAATCCTTGTTGATGTAATGGTAAACTATATATTAATTTTTTGCTGATGTAAAGGTTTGAGGTTGATAATGACCAAGAAGTTCTAACGCCACCTAAAATAATTAATTAAAAAAACCTGCCAGCGAGCTAATGCTCTTAAGCAGAGACGCGTATTCATTTCACGAGCGCCTTTTGCGCCGTGACTTTGGCCGCGTGGCCCGCTGCGCGCGCTCGCTGGCTGGCAGCTCAATGGGCGAGGGCGTTGACTGGCTGCGCTTCGGGCTCCTCGGCCTGCGAGGCGTACGGCGCCGCTTCTTATGCCAGGCGAGGAGAACGTCGCGTCATTGAAAGTGCGCTAAAAATGCGAGTAACGTCCTACCACGCAACACAGGGCTTCTCTCTTCTGAATGTAAAGAGAGTGAATGTCTGATGAGAAGACGATCGGTTTCTCATCTTTGGCAAAAGAGAACTGATGCTCATAATGTTTCTTTTAATTGGTAATGAAATTTCATTTTTTTTCTGGCTTTGCTTGTATGTCCGTCCTCACCAATAAATCCTTGGAATATATTTACGTAATACATTGTATCCCAAATTCTCTCACGAAATATTATGTTAATTTAGGAATGCAATAAAATTATTACGTTAATTTGTAGTATTTATAAAGTTAATTTTTTCCAGTTACTATTTACCTAATCGACAACTTTTCACATAGATACACGGTCTCATTCATACATTTTTAATGCTCAACAATTCAGTACTAGCAAAATAATTGGGGTTGACCAGACTTTCTTCATATCCAATCCTTGAGAAAGAGGAAAAGAAATAATTTTATATAAATCACGGTGTTTAAATTTATTATTTTTAAAATAATTGGTTCAAAGTTTAAAAACGACTATTATTTTCTTTCATTTTATTTTACAGTACATTGCTATTAGACGTTGATCTGCTCTGCTTTCCGCAGGATCGCATAGTGTTTTCATAAAAAAATCAATGAAAATATCCATACTTTTTGTAAAATGTATATCTACAATTACATTTTTCAAGGAAATATTCAACGTTCCGTTAAAGTACGTTTCAATTTTTTTACATAAATAAAAATATTATCCCTACCATTCATTTAAAAAAGTATCACAAACGTTAAACCTTGCGCAAAACACGCAAACCCTAAAATTCGAATTGATTCAAAATATATTAACCTAATTAATACTATCACCTTAATTAACCTAATTAATATAAACCTAAATAATATGTTAACTCCAATAAACAGCTCGGTTGAGCTCGGAGTCGCTTCTGCTTATGATGAGAATCGCACATATTGAACAAATACAATATATCAATGATAAATGTACTGCACTTTGACTATGACTCCACCTACGGTGTATTACTAAAACTACTACCGCATGAACGTATTTAATTAATTTTGCTTGTTAACAACTCGAGAAAAAAACAGTTGGTGTTACAAAATGTTCATTTAATGGTTTGAGGATTATAATTTTAAAATCTTAGATTCTTATTACCTGATCTTACGCACGGCTACTGGCCTCTAGCGGAATATACGTATTATGAACCAATCTCTCTTAGCGACAGGCGAAAAATAACGACCGTGATGCATCCACTGACATATAATTTAAACTATTTATTTTCCGCATTTTTGTTGTAGTAATCTTTACCAGACTTCGCAAGGACACTGATAATCCTGAAGAAGAACCTGTAAAAAATTCGTATCTATGCATACAGTACTTTTTGTGATATCGATGTCGTATCCATTACGTATTGCGTATAACGGATTACGGATTACGAATCCCTAAATTCACTTTTATTAATATAGATTAAGGATAAAAATATTCTTAATGATTAAAAATTCTACCGAATATTTTTCTTCACAAAATATAAAGAATGTTACTCTTCGAGAATAATTTCAGTAACTTTTTTTGAGAAATGTGATTGTTATCTGCTGTGAAATAATCTACGTTTTCTTCTGGTTTAAAAAAATAAACTCCATAGGACTTACGATCATTATTCGGACGGGACAAATGGGACACCCGTGCCATTACAACCAGCTCGGCAAAAGAATTTAAACTTGCTCCAGAAAAAAAATGAGACTGTCGTGGGTCTCTATCTCACTGATTATCTTAATACCAAAATCACCCAATAAAGCAGTCGCAGAAACTGTTGACCACTATATGTCATTGCTCCTAAAATATAATTAATTTTTTAATTCAATATAATTTAAGCTCCAAACAAATATTTTTATATTGGCAAACATAAAAAGTAAAAATAAACTTAAAACGTTCTTATAAGTATTTATAAGCCTGTAACAGCAGTTTATTGACATCAATAATGAAACACTTGCAATGGCCAAGCTGTTTCTGTGTATATATTATTCGCCTGCTAATAGACACTCAATTCCTGTCTGCGGACGCACCGCGTTCAACCACGGCTAGTCTCATATTCTAAACGCCCCTGCGCGCTTGAAAAGAATTCTGCAGGGTGCGGCTATGACGAAGAACTTATCGCGATAGCCACGTCAATATTTACTGGGTATGCATCTCGTAGCCATTACTGTACGTCATGTAATTCCAATAAATTCTTGCGCCGAGAAGTACACATTATTCAGCCTTCCGCTCAATAATTGCGTGGCGATACGAGACTTATAGAAGCGATCGGGTGGGTTAGAAATCGGAGCCGTCGGCGCCCACTGGTTCGCGAGAGGGGGCGGGGCGGGGAGCGGAAGCGAGGGTGGAAGGAGGGGCGGGGGCAAAAGCCGCGGGGATTATGAGAGGGGGGAGAAGGGGGTTGCGAACTCGTTTCCGGCCCCCGCTTGGGGCATCGCTTTATTCCCAAGTATGTAATTAGTTCCCCGGGGCTCCTTGCACACTCTACTTAACTCTCGTAAATTATCGAAATTCGGCGGCCGATAAAGGGCCTGTGCGCGCTATTAGCCCGGAGGCAGTCCTGTAGCCGGCCGACCGCCGGCAGGTGGACGCGGGGCGATGGAAGGGTTGCGAGTGGTTGAAGTGACCGCGAAGGGTGGGAGCGGTTCAACTTCATATGCGTTTGGAGACTTTTATTTAACACCAGATAATTTTTAGTAGCGATTCTTGTTTCGGTGGAAAGAAAGTTTTGTTGATGCCTTTCTCCAACATAAAATTGTTTTAGTTAGCGGTGGATCTGTTTTCAACCCCAGAGAAAGTTTGTTAAATCTGGGTAATTTTAACGTTACTACTTTTCTCAGAGCTAAGTGTTTCCAAGTCGCATTCCGTAACGAAATAAATCATTTTACATCGAAAAAATTCTTCAGTACTAGTAACATATTCATTAGTATTATTCAGCAATTATAGTTTGACAAATTTTTATATTTATTGAAAATAAATATAACTTCCAAAAGTTAATTTCAATGCCTTACATTTAGGTTTAGAATTTTTGGACGTATTTACTCGTTTCTTCTTTACCAAATACCAATCATAACATCCTTTACAACAATGATTAGTGTTTGGTATAAACAACTTTAATTTATGAAAACGTTTTTAAGTTCACTGCAAAATAAGATAATCTAATTTTGCATTCTTTGTCATAGTTTTACGTTCGTTCAAACAGTATTATTTTTCAAATACAGTAACAATACTCTTTTTCAACTCACCCGATATTGTCTGAGATTGACTCCACATGAGCACTGCGATTAGAGAGGGCAAAGACAAAGGCAGTGAAATGGAGATGGCATCGATGAAGGAGAAATGAGGGCCGTTGCGATGTGATGGGTGAAGTAGTGCGGCAAGAAGTTTGGGAACAGTGAAGCTCACACTGCGGAAGTGGCGAGGGCGACTTCAGAGGCTTGGTGTGGCAAAGTTGGCAAGGACGACGAACACGGGAGGAGACGTGAGAGCAAGGAGGACGACGATGGCAGTTGGGCCAGTTGCTGTATTTGCGATGGGGGAAGCAGTCTTGGAGGAGGGAGAGAGGAAGGAGAGGGAGATGCCGAGATGATAAGGAAGATGCCTATTGCAGAAGTTGGCGAAGTGCGGTCTGTTAGGGGTGACGTGGCAGGGGTGTTGTCACGCATGCGAGCCGAGACGGCTGAACAGTAAACGAGGCACAGTAATACCTGAATTGTATTTTGCCGATATTATCAACATGTCAAACAGATTGGGAAGTGCCATTCTATTCTCTTCTACATCAACAAAAAATTAAAATTAAACCAAACCTGTTACACTTACTATTATACAGGTATCTTGAATATTTATTTGTTTTACATGAGACAGTAATTTTTTAAATTATTTCACTTCAGAACATTCCTTCTACAGCTCTTATTATCACAATTGAAAATGCAAATTCAGTTCTTTGTTTTGAATAAAGTGTGGCTCGGTTCTAGAGGGACTTTTACATGATCCTGTTTTCGAACGCTAAAATTACCGACAAAAAATTGAGAACAGAGAATAAGAATTGAGAATCTGATCTTACTGCAAACTTTAACTCAGTGACCCGCCTACTACAATTACGTCATCCACGTTTCTATTCCAACACGCAAAACCATTGGGAATTTCTATAACATTTTCTAGTAAGACTCTCTATGACAGCAATATATTTGTATGAAAATGTATACACACATACATATTCACACATTACTTACGGAGGCGGTCTTCGCGGCTAGCGAGAGAAAACTAAAGAGTTGAAAAAGAATGAATATTTATGGGAGGACGGTCATGTTTAGCATCTGGACTCGCTGTAAGCGAATTTAACGGCGCGAGGGCAAGAAAGGCTGGCATTGGGCGGAGAGGAGGCGGCGTAGGTTGCGGCAGCGGAGGAGGCGGAGAAGGCGGCGCTGAGGGAAATACGCTGGACACTAGTCGTTGAAACAGCCCGAGAAACACGAAAACGAACTGCCTGGTTTTGCATCTGCTTCAACGAAAGTGGCCGGCTTAGTTGGCTCAGAGCATCAAGTGATGTCACTGCAGTGCCTCTGACCTGAAGGTTCCAAGGTTCGAATCTCGGAGGCAGGATTTTCGATTTCTGTTGGTTGGTTGGTTGATTAGTGTTTACGGGCGCGTCAACTGCTTTGGTCATTATTCCCGTTAGTATAGTGCATGTTTTTTCTCGGGAGATGGCGGTGATCTTCCCCCGCTGGATGGCGAGATCTGGCGCCGACCTAACGTCAGCTAGCGGGGTTTCCCCCTAACCAGGACTCTCCCACCAGCGCACCGCCCTAGTCGGGACAAGCTCTAAGCTCCCGACCGGTCTCCTGGAATATGTGGTAGTGTAGTGCATGATAGTGTGTGTGTGTGTGTGTGTGTGTGTGTGTGTGTGTGTGTGTGTGTGTAAGGGGAGAGGATAGGACAAGGAAGAGGAAGGAAAGATCGCGCGCGGTCCGTGGCTCATTTGTTACGGTACTGCTCTGGCATTCCCCTGGTGTTGATCGGTGAAACCACGGAAAACTACCAATCAGAACAGCCGGCCGCTAGAATTCTCCTCCAGACAGCGACAGAATTCGACCTAGTTGAAAGCAGTGCCTCCGACCTGGAGGTTCCAGGGTTCGAATCTCGAAGGAGACAGGATTTTCTAGACTAGCCTGTCGAATTTCAGCCGATGTTTGGAGGAGCATTTTACTCGCGACGTCTCTACGGTAATTTTCCCTGGTTTCTGCAATCAAAACCAGGCGAATGTCCGAGCAGTACCCTATCAAACGGGCCACAGACCGCGCACGATTTTTCCTTCCACTTCTTTCTCTTATCCTCAACCCTTACTTAGACACTTACACTTACATGCACTACACTATTACACATACTGGGAGGCCAGTCACGCGGTTAGAGTTTGTCCCGTTTGGGGCGGTGCCTTGCTGGGGGGATATAACTGGCAGTGGAAAATCCCACTAGCCGACGGGTAGGTCGGCGCCGGATCTCGCCATCTAGCGGGATTAGATCTCTGTCACCTTCCGCTATAAACACATTCTCTACATTTACGGGTCTAATAATCTTACGTGGTTATTGAAGGTAACGGAGAGGGAAACTAGAAGAGGTATACAAATATTTTTAAAACACTACAAAGTGATCAAAAGTGTACTGCAGTGTATTTTTACTTGCACTAGACATCATTTCAAAGAGAATGTAGCCTACAAATGCAAGAGTTATCTAGGTACTCCCGAGGAACAAAGGAATAGAGAATATTGGGAATAATATGTGTGATTGATAACATCGTGTTTTCAGCCAAGACAACGCTGATCGTAGTCGCCAGCGTTCTGGTAAAGGAGCAGTGTTGCTCCATAAAGTAAATTTACACTTATACTATTGCTATGAAATCTCAATGCCACCGAAGAATGCCTTTGCAATAGGGGTGGAGAAATAATGCTAACACTAAATATGTATAATCCAATTGCTTTAAATCTCAATAGATTATTCTTGGTTTTTTTAAAATAAAATTCTGAAATATATTTTTAAAAATATCATTATAATTTTAACTTTCTCAAAAATGCCAAATGCCATATTCATTTTTACTTTCTCGCCTTACGAAGTTCTTCGTAAGAAGAGAAAGTTATGTAATAGTGCGCCGGAAATAGGTGATTTATTTCCTTTTGCTTTTATATTCCAATTATATAAGTTTTGAAGAAGATAAGCCAAATATTATCACACATTTAAAATGAGCTACATCTTCAGTGAATCAGTGAATTAATAATTCGTATTTGATAATTAATTCGTTAATTACTATTCGTATTAGCGTGCTGAAACATTTCGTTTGATAGTGATAAAGTTGCCTCCACATACACAAAATTATATAATAAAATTAGATTCAACAATAGTAAAATAAATGTCCCATATTTTCAACTGAATGTTTAAATTCGCCCACTTGTATTACTAACAGCCAAGGTATACCGCCTTTCAAGTTTTCTACAGTCGAATCTGAAGAAAGTTTTGAAGGGTGTGTACATGCGACAATTTTGAATTCCATATCATAAGAATTCATGAACAGAGTTTGGTGTGAAGGTATCTATATGAAAAAATTTAAAATGCATTCTTGACTGTCGAAATGACCATAAACATAAACACAAAAATATTTTAAATTTTGTCGGCCTTATCTAGATTGAAGTTTTCGATTTTACGACTTATCGATGTATCGATACACCAACAAGAAATAGCCATCTGTAATGCTGAAATTCAAGTCTGAGAAAGAGAGAACTCCCTTGTCGCGGCTGTCAGAGAACGTACAAATTTGGGCAGTCGCTGGTGGGCCGAGCCGCGGCGGGCCGATCTGGACTGAGAACCAGGTGCAGGGCTGGGAGTTCGGTTCCGCTCGTTACTTAAAACCGTGAATTATTGTCCGATCGCTGACTCGATTAGCATAACCGCGCTCGACGAGGCGCCGACCCTTCACTTAGTGGAGCCCCCGCGGGACGGGGAGGGGGAGTGGCACGAGGAGTGGACCACCCTGGCCGCCGGCGCGCCGACAGGTGAAGGGAGCCCGCGCAGCACGCGACCAGCCAGACTCTTACTTCTCCTTCACGTCTTCTACTTCTTCTTCCTCTTGGTCTGCTTCTTCCTCTTCGTCTGCTTCTTCTTCCTCTTTTTACTTTTGGTCTGTTGCTTCTTCTTCCTCATGATCTTCCCCTTGGTCTTCTTCTTCTTCCTCTTTTTACTTTTGTACTACTTCTTCTTGCTACCATTGGTATACTTCCTCTTCTTAATCTTGTTCTACATCTTATTCCTCTTTTTACTCTTGGTCTGTTGCTTCTTCTTCCTCTTGGTCTCCTTCTTCCCCTTGGTCTATTTTTACCCATGGTCTTCTTCTTCTTACTCTTCTTCTTTTGATGCTCAGTCTTCCTCTACGCTTACCCTTCTTACCTTAGGTCTTCTTCTTACTCCTTTTTATTCTCATTCTTACTTTTACTCTTCATCTTCTCTTCACCCTTGCTACTCTAATTCTATTTCTGCTTAGCATATTGATTGATTGATTTTTTCGTGTTTCCGGGCGCGTCAACTACTGCGGTCATTAGTCCCGTTAGTGTAGTGCATGTTTTTTCGGGAGATGGCGGTGATCTTCCCCCGCTGGATGACGAGATGATGGACCCCCGCTGGATGACCGTCGGCTAGTGGGGTTTCCCCCTAACCAAGACTCTCCCACCTGCGGGGCACCGCCCCAGTCGGGACAAACTCTAAGCTCCCGACCGGTCTCCCGGAATATGTGTAAGTGTAGTGCATGTTAGTGTGTGTGTGTTACGGGAGAGGATAGGACAAGGAAGAGGAAGTTGAGATCGCGCGCGGTCCGTGGCCCGTTTTGATAAGGTACTGCTCCGGCATTCGCCTGGTGTTGATCGGAGAAACCACGGAAAACTACCTATCAGAGCAGCCGGCCGCTAGAATTCTCCTCCAGACAGCGACTGAATTCGACCTAGCTGAAATGCTAGTGTCGAAAATCCTGCCGCCGTCAGGACTCGAACCTAGGACCTCCCGGTGAGAGGCGCTGCAGTGACATCAGTTGATGCACTGAGCTACCGCTCCCGGTTGCTTAGCATATATTTCTTGCTCGTCTTACTATTCTATTCTTTTTCTAACTCTTCTTCTTTCTCTGAAGCTAGAACCCTCCGTGGTTTTTGTTGTGAATTCCTTGGATTATTGCATTTCTTTTGTGATGCTGATAGAAGTTTTGTGATCTATAAGATCATCGCCTTCCAAAACCTCAGTGATCGTACAGAATAGAATATGAAACTCAGTGACTCAGTAAATTATAAAAGAAATAAATTATGTGAGATGTAATCCCGTTTACACAGAAAAAATGTTAGTATTCTACCTCTCTTCTATGGGCCGCGCACGATGTTTTGTTCCCCATCCTTGTTTCCCCTCTCCTCTCAAACGTACTTATTCTTACATGCACTACATTATCGGGACGGAATGTTAGAGCTTATCCCGGAAGGGGTGGTGCCCCGCTGGCGGAGGTATCTGGAGAGAATCCCTGTCAGCCGAATTCCCGTCGCGTAGGTTGGCGCCGGACTTCATATTCTAGAGTGGAAGAACATCACCACCCTCCGGGACCTAACAAGCACCACATTTTCAGGACTTACCATCTTAGCAGTTGTCACGCCCGGAAATTCAAAAAAATAAATCAACTGTACTTGTTATGCTAGATGTGCATTAGATACATCACGTTGAAGTTGTTAATAAGCAAGTATTCAAATATGGTAGATAGATCTTCTTTGAATTATATTCTTTATTTACTTCGTATACAAAATTATTGTCACCAAACGTAGCGTATTTTCCAGTTATGTATGAATTAGTATTTTTATGGTTCTTTTAATGTTTCAAAAATTAACTCTTAAACAATCGATATCGAGCAATTTATCAGAGGAACATGTGGGTTAATATTCATATATGTTCATTATTCCTCTCGTAAATTCAAATTTTCAGAAAAATTGCTGCAAATGAAATTAACTCTCGGCACAATGCGATCTAAACAAGCAGGTAATAGAGTAGTTCGAGCGATTTGCGATTTAATGCCACAACAGGAGGATATTAATTTTCCGTGAACACTATTTGCATGCAAATTATATCAAATTATGACTCCGAATAAATTATGTCTAACGCAGCAAACCTAAAATTGAAAAGGTAATGAAATGCTTTTTCGGGACAAAATTAAATGAGAAGATCAAATTGTTGGACTCTCCAGTGTGTTCACATTTTGTACATCACTATTCTTTCTATGTAACTAATAAATATTTGAGAAGAATATTAATAAATTTCATCGCACAGAAAATATACATTTGTGTTGCATAATAATAGTAATATTGATAGTATTATTTTCCCGGCACATTTATAAAAGAATATGTGTGAAATATTAAAATTAGACATTTATATAACACCACTTGCTGAAATTGCGACTATAAAATCTCTTTGTAATGTCGCAATTTGTTAGGTTTAGTTTTCAGTTATCATTCTAAGTATTACAACAGTACTTTTGACAATATTATTTAAGGGGATGAAGTTTTGATTTACTCTACGTTTTCAAACCAGTAGTCCGTGTGAAATCCAGTGGTGCACCAGCAGGAAAGGTTAATAAAAAAACATGTTACAAATTACATCAATACGATAATATGTTTTGAGCTTTGCAGTCCTTTTCGTACTTTACAAGTATTCTCTTTCTTCTCATTTTTTGTTGAACCGTAATTTGTGGAACAATGTACATGTTTTTGATCTATAGTTTATTTTTCTTAAGCGTGGTCCTTAATATTTTTTCTGGAAACCATACACTATTAAATGGATTGTGGCGTTTTCAAGAGAAATTTCATTCCGGTAAACGTGCATTCTTCATTTAAAATATGAGTGTGGTCATGAGGGCGCACCATAGAAGAGTAAGTTCAAGATGTCTGAATTTCCTTGCTAATAAGTTAACGCAAAAATTCCATAATAACAAGGAGAGTGTAGTTTAGGCAAGTTTATATTATTAATTAGAACAGCACACAGAGAGCGGATCTCTTACTATTAATACGTATTATGTATTACACGTCCCTAACATTAAAAGGTTTTACATTAAATAAAACTATTTTTTTCTAATTTTAGGTAACATTTCTCACTTTGCATACTATCTCAAGAAAGCTAGAACGAGAGAGAATTATTGACCGAGAATGATTCAATTTACCATTTCAGATTTTGCGTATTACTGTTGTATATCAGGAACAGACAAAATTTCATTATATCAATAACAGAAAAAAAAACTTTTTCAATTCTATTGAATTAAGTCAATATTTATTAAGTAGATTATTTTTTTATTTATTAGATACTTACTTATCCCAATATATTTACTTTCTTATTAATAGCATATTAAAATAAAATAAAATAGAAAACTGTTTTACGGACTGACGTAAACTAATACTAAAACACACAATTGCTCAATTTACTCTTGGTTTGAATTTCACGTTTAACCTAAATATTCGTATGACAATCAACAATCTGAAAATCAAGCAATTATATTAATTGAGTGAGAAATATTAATTCATCAAATTTGTTTCCCCAAAGCGTTATCGATTTTGTTTCCTGTGGTGCAAGAATTTTCCTTAAAGATGGTCGTGTCCCCGGAGCAATACACGTACACAACCGTTGTTCAAGATGGCCGACCTTCCTGTGAAACTTCGTGAACTTGCTACGATTTTGGCAGCAACAAGATTATCGGGCCTCGCCCCATACAGGGTGGAGCGTCCATTTCGCATAGTCTACAGCGTTCCTTGGGCGGTGCACAACATTTTCATTCTTCTCATGCAACCAGTGTTTGGGACTTTGCTGATCGTCTTCAGCAGTTCTGTTCGCGAGTCCTGGAACCTCGGTGATATTCTGTCATTACTAAACGTGATATCTATAATTAATACTTCATATTTTCCTGTTCATTGCGTGATAAAGGCATGTCGGGACCGTTCTTCGGAGTTAAATGATTTATTTCATTACTTAACTAAGCTAGACAGAGTTTTAAGTATTTCTCTCCCACTAATTGCAAGGAGGTCAATAGCATTAACTGTTATGTCTGCATTCTTATGTTATTGTATTTTTATGGCTATCCTCCACGACGATCCATCAAAAAATAATTCTGTCAGTACAACTGTGATTATAATGTATGAAATAACCTTTCATTGGATGACGTTTTTAATTGTATATTCATTCTTTACATTTGTTACAATTGTAAAGAGATATTTTGAATGCCTAAATGCTAAAACTTGGGATTTGACGAAACATTTTCAAAAAAATGCAGGAACATTTATAGAATCAAATGGAAAATTCATATTTGTCAATAATTCACAAACGCCTTACACGCACCGTAGATATGCACTAGAAAGTTCTACAAAGAATGGTCCACTACAAATAAATGAAATAATCTATAAAATGCGAGAAGCCCACTTTCTTACCCTGGAAATCCTTCGCATCATAGACAGATTTTTCGGCAGTCTGCTGTTCTTCGTGTACTTGTACATGTTGTCAGACACGGTGACCAACCTTTACACTTTGGCCTCCAGCAACAGGCTTTCCGATCGCCAGACGCTGCACATCCTCATGCAGATGGCGAAGAACGGCGCGCTGGGAGCGGCGGCGGGGGTGGCGGCGGGGGCGGCGGCAGCGGAGGGCGGCGGGGAGCCCGCTGCGCGCGCAGTCACCGCACTGCTCTTGGCTGCGCGCGGCCTCGGCTGCGCCGCGCAGAAGGAAGCGCGTCTGCTGCTCCTGCAGGTGCGCCCCGCCTTAGTTGGATCAGGGCGTCAATGGATGTCACTGCAGTGCCCCTGACCAGGAAGTCTTAAGGTTCGAGTCCCGACGGTGGCAAGATTTTCGACACTTACACGTACCTGCACTACACTACCACACATGCTGGGAGGTCGGTCGGGAGCTTAGAGCGTGTCCCAGCTGGGGCTGTGCCCCCTGGTAGGAGATACCTGGTTGGGAAATCCTTGCATGCCGACTGTTATCTCGCCATCCAGTGGGGGAAGATCACACTAGCGACACAACAAGGTCGAATTCAACAGAGCAGAACCAGAGCAGAACTCGAGCGCCCGGCTACTCTGATCGGTTGTTTTCTTGGGTTTTCACGGGCCACGGACCGCAATCATTCCTTCCTCTTTCTTGTTCTATCTTCACTCTTTACTTACACACACACGTACCTGCACTACACTACCATACATACTGGGAGGTAGGTCGGGAGCTTAGAGTTTGTCCCGGCTGGGGCTGTGCCCCGCTGGTAGGAGATACCTGGTTGGGAAATCCTCGCACGCCAACTGGTATCTCGCCTTCCAGTGGGGGAAGATCACATCCATCTTCCGCCATAAGACATGCACTACACTTACGAGACCAGTGAGTTTACGCGCCCGGAATCACTAATCAATGAATCAATCCTGCAGGTGCGCAGCCGGGCCGTTGCCTGCAGCGTGGGAGGGCTCTTCCCGCTGGATCTGCGCTTCATCGTCAGCCTCCTGGGCACCGTCCTGGCCTACGTTGTGGTGGCCGTGCAGTTTTCGCAGACTGCTGAGTGTTCCTGTTATGAGAAGCAGAATTCTACGAACTCTTCGTTTTAAAATATTGTCCTGATTCATTATACGCTTCTACACCATTTCGGGATTTTGCAATCTTCCAGTGTGAGTATGTATGTACTTGGGCGCAATAGCCTCTGAAGAAGCGTGGGTCTACCAACGACGTCTTGACCTTCGATTACGGCGTATGTGTGGTTAGCACGTAAGCATCCGTACGGCGTGTTCTGGCCATTTCTCATCGTCACATAGCAACTTACACTGGGACATTGCAAGGAAAACGCACGCTATAATGTTGCGAATGGGAATCGAACCCAGGGTCGCGTCGAAGAAAGCGAGCCCGCAGGCCGATGAGCCATCCGCGAGGGTTTTGGGGTGAGTGCATCTTTAAAATTAGAACACAACTGCAGGATATCGAGTGTTAGAGCCGACGTCTGAGAGCGCAATCGCAATGATAATGAGCGAGGAATTCCAAAATTGGCGCAATACTCTGAGAGTTAAGTGAGTTCAGCAAGAATAATGAGATTCCAAAAATAACTAACTTAGTGTTGAGGACACTGCAAACAACGAGTTTAATTTGGTAAAACCTTTCATAAATTTATCGAACTGGCCCTTAATATTTACTATATGTAATAATTGGATATTTCCAACACAAACATATATCATCTTTCTTAATCATTGGTCGTTGAAAGCTCAAGGTTGAATTTGTTTAAACCTGCGGCTTGTAGTTATGTTCGTACTCGGGCATAACCTATTACTATATTGAGACATCTAACATGGCAGACGGGGAATATCATTAAAGTCAGTGATAAAGTCTGTTTTTTTATTATTTCCGTTAACAATAAAATCGATTAATATATGGCAGCCTGGCTTCTTCACGACGGTTCCGCACTTTTGGCAGATTTCAGCATTTTCTTATGAGGATAAGGTAAATCTTTAAATATTCACTTTATCTCCTAGGTTTAGCGTGCACGTTAAAATTCATATTTGTAGGTTTTATTTCAAGAATACAAACAAACTTATATGCAAAGCAAGCCTTCGCGCAGAAGGAAAAAATGTAAGAAATTTCTACCTCTTTCACTCCTAGAAAAGTTTGTGATATCTGTAGTTTATTAATGCATGTCAGCAAATTTTTTCCTCTTTTCTAAAAAGCAGTTACCCTAATTCAAAGAGATTCAACAACGCGTATATTTTATTGAACACGAGAATGAAAAGTACCAAATTATAAAATTGACAAACATTAAAATATCATGAATGCCAAAATGGGCGAAGATTTCTAAAATGAAGTTGCAAAATCATCCATTACAATTATTTTCCTTCTTTCACAGTAAAATAAATACAGTTCAATTGGAAAATAATATTATTTCACAAAACATTTTAAAAAATATAAAATTCATTCCATTTAAAAATGAATAAAAAATTTTTCGCGTTTACCGAGTATGTCTGTTGATGAGCTTTCATTCCAGTCCTATTTAACACTGAAATATTCATAACTCGAATGGGTAGGAAAATTATTGGGAATGTGTGACATATTTTTTAGGAATTTTTCTTATGATTAAGAAGGAAGTTTATGGTAGTAGTATTTTGTATGTTCAGTTCAGGTTCTTCTTCCTGAGAATTTACCTCACGGTAGGTTCCACTTTCCGCGCTGCATCTTGTATACAAAATGCCTCAGACCAGCTGAAGTGGCGCAAGGTCACTGAAGTCACTGCAGTGCCTCTGACCGGAAGGTCCTAGGACTCGAGTCCCGACGGTGGTAAGACTTTCGACACTAGCTTTCTAGCTAGGTCGAATTCAGCCGCTGTCTGGAGGAACATTCTATCGGCCGGCTACTCTCATCGGTAGTTTTCCGTGGTTTCTCCAACCAATACCAAGCGAATGCCGGAGCCGTACCTTAACAAATAGCCTTCGGACCGCGCGCGATCTTTCCTTCCGCTTTCTTCTCCTAACGTCACTCCTTACACACACATACATACACACTCACATGCACTACTTTACCATATTTGTCGGGAGACCAGTCGGGAGCTTAGATCTTGACTTGTACCGGCTGGGGTAGTGCCTCGCAGCTGGGAGGTACCTAGCTTGCCAAAACCATATTACTTAATTCTAATCTCACTAATGATCTGGGGTCGCTTTCAGACTTTTCGAGCTCGTAAGATAATCTTTGACGTTTAGTTATTATGGACGTATAGTGGCGACGCGTACATATGAATTTAATAACACGTCGCTAACTCTTGTAAACAGATTGTCTTGGTGGGAAGGAAAGGAAGAAATTCTGTACAAGTTGTACTTTTAGCAATGTTCCAAACCATAACAGGTAAATGATGACCATTAATATTTCTTCTGTATTAAAAATCCATGGAGAAAATCAGAAGATAACTCTACAGGAGATAAAACTGTAAGTTTGGGAATAACATACATTAAAAGAGAAATTATATTTGTGAAATGTTTTATAATAAACACTTTTTTCTTTCTTCTCAGAGATGTAGCCTCAAAACGCGCACGTTTTGTTGAGCTTTTTTTTGTTAGTTGCATTAGGATTAGATCCCGGATCTGTGGGTAGTTATTTTGTCAGTAATACTATAAAATGAAATGTGTTGTTCATTTGACTATGCAAATACGTTTTATTACACTTCCAAATTTCAAATGTTGCTAATTAGGTTTTGTTGGTATCTTTATTCGTAATTCAACTAAAAGGGTGATTTAGGGCTTCTGGAGAGCAAGAAACTGTTTGGAAAATATACTTCTTCCCATACGTCATGTACAGTTACTTTTTGGACGATAAATAAATAAATAATATCTGACGTCATCTGGTTCCAGTAGTATGGTTAAGCTCACTTCCTAAACTTCCTCCACACTAAAGACTGTGAGTTCATTCCCAGCTGGAAAAGACGAAATTTTAAAAGGCGGACAAATCTCAGTGGGCCAAGTCACGCATGTGCCATGAAAGAGAATTCTCACTGAATGGTCGGCAAAATTAAATTCTCATACATTTCCTTTTGTAATCAGGTCACATATTCGCTCAGCCAGGGAACGGATCTGGATAATGAGTGCATTAACCTATGTACGAGAGACCGTTGATCTGGCAGTCTCTTTAGGCGAACTTGGAAGATGCGCGAATGTAGTTGATTGAGTTGGATGTCGTTGATGTTCCAAATTTGAAAATGTCCAACAATGCAGTCGATGTCAGGGATGGTCAATGGAAAAATTTGCAGTGGCCCGGCATTAGAAACGACATTCTACTTTCCGAGATAAATTAAAGCAGGAGAGTTCATGAAGATAAGTTCATGAATGTCGAAATTCGAGGTACCAAAGAATTTGAGTGATCAAGGATCCAGTTAGTGAGGTTCACTCACAAAGCACGAGAACAAATACTTCAATGACCACTGCTTTCATGTACATTTCGTAATCGCCAGACAGCAGCGGTGGTGCGGTCTATCTCTAGTTGCACACCAACACCCATTATGCCATGACCCAAGTGAACCGGCCATGAAGCATAAAGGCGCATCAGAAATCATGTTCCGCGCGTCAAAGCTGTAATCGCTGCCGTAATGGCACCCGTAAGCATCCGACGCGGCGACAAGCGACGAGCGCTGTCCGCCTGAGGGAGGAAGGGCGGCCTCGCGGACGACCGACCGCGCCCGCGCATGCGCGCCACACTGCGCTAGCAAACGGAAGCAATGCGCGATAACTAGCGACGCTGGTGCGAGTGGGTGGTGGGCACTGTTGCCAAGTAACAGGTTACTCTCCTACATTTGGTTGGTTGGTTGGTTGGTTGGCAAGCGACTCCGGGCGCGTCAACAGATTAGATCATTAGTCCCGTAAGTGTAGTGCATGTTTTTTCCGCGGAATATGATGGTGATCTTCCCTCGCTGGATGGCGAGATCCGGCGCCGACCTACCGTCGGCTAGCAGTGTTTCTCCCTAACCAGAATTCTCCCACCAGCGGGACACCACCCCAGCCGGGACAAGCTCTAAGCTCCCGACCGGTCTCCTGGAATATGTGGTAGTGTATGGCATGTTAATGTAAGTGTATGTGTGTGTAAGGGGAGAGGATAGGACAAGGAATAGGAAGGAAATATCGCGCGCTGTCCGTGGCCCGTTTGTTAGGGTACTGCTCCGGCATTCCCATGGTGATGATCGGAGAAACCGGATCAGAGCAGCCGGCAGCTAAAAATCTCCTCCAGACCTCCAGCTGAAAAACTTGTGTCGAAAATCCTGCCACCGTCTGGACCTGAACCTCCCGGTCAGAGGCGCTGTAGTGTCATCAGTTCATGCACTGAGCTACCGCTCCCGGTCCTACATTTAGTTGCGTGTGTGTGTGTTTTCTTTGTTTTTCTTTGTTTCTTTTTTGTCAGACGAAGGTGTCTCGGAGAGAGCTCTTGGGGGGAATGTTCTTGTAGGGCTCATTATATTATACAGCGGTTAATTTTTAATAGGTTTAATTGTATTTTAGGAAAACTTTTGCTCATTCGAGATCAATTACATATAATTTCGTTGCATTCTCGGACTTTTCACTAAATTAAGAGAATCTACGACCCTGGGAGTGGTCACATTCGGCGCATTGTTCAAGAAGAATGTAAAATTAAAGAAAATCTTATGAGAACCAAAATAGTAGTTTATGCAATTAGTTTATAGTGTTATGGTATGGTATTATTAGTTATGTAATATTATGGTATTAGGTTATAATGTTATTGTATGAGTACATGTTTTGAAAACGAGTGACATTAGAAGCAAGTTTTTTAATTTGTAAAATGCAATAAAGCAACATTACAAACGAGTTGCATAGCTATTTTTTTGTATAACAACATTGTAATTTTATAAGACAATCAAACTAAATTTTGCAAAAGAACTTTCTTGTGATGCCTCGGGTATTTGACATCTAGGCGAGAAAATGGTGATCCGTTTATCTCTTCCTCCCCATGATTCTATCGCTACTATTGGATGAATGTGTGAGGTCGCAATCATTCATGCCGTAAAATCTAATAGTCATCATTTGTGCTGTAAAATGCCCGATTATTAACGAAATCTTGCAGCAGAAAAGGTCGTTTATAATGCTGGTATACAAAAAACACAATTGTTGTGGTTTATTTCTGACGGTAAACAGAAAAAAATACGCTTGAGATCAGTAATTCGTTTTTAGTGATTCGTTTCTGTTTCGATGAATCGATATGTGAACGGAAACGCGGTGATTGTTGTTTTATAGAAAGTGAATCATTTGTTTTTGTGTAATCGTGTTGTGGAAATGTTATTATATCTTAAGAAATGAGTTTCGTCGAAGAAGTAGTAGTAATGAAATGAAGAAGGGATAGTTTTTGCGACAGCTGAGAATTGAAGAGTTTATTTTCAAAGTGACATATCACCATTTCCGTGTGTTTTCTACTTTCAAGAATCAATATATTTTTAAGATGCTTCTCCATCACAATGCAAAAATAATGTGCTCCGAAGTTCCGTTTCTTCTAAATTTAATGGAATCCGAAAACCGTTGCATCCATATTGAACTAAAAGGAATGGATATTTACTCTTCGTGAAAAATTGTTTCATGAAGTACGTCACTTTGGAAATAATCGCATCAATTTTATCTGAAATATCTCCACATTTGTTAAGATAAAAATGTGCGTTTATAAAAAGGTCGTTTCTTCCAAGTACTCTTTCTCTTGGAAGAGCTGCCGTATCACACCATCACCAACTAGAAACAATCGTAAATGAATCAGAGAATGCTCAATTTTAAAATATATCAGTCAATCAATTAATGTTGTCTTATTTTCCGTGGTGAGGTACAGGCCATAAGTCCTGTTCTTCCGCCTGACCACGCAAATTCCTATACGCTGCTTTTTCCATCTAGTAGAGAAGGTCATTCGAGCGACAAAAAACTATTTGAATAAAGAAATTTGTACTCTACAATTGAATAGAGAAAGACACTAAAATCAAATGGTGTCACACGTATTACCAGTAAACAACTAATAGTTGACTTACTGAACCAATTGGATCTCTTAATTTTTTAAAATTTTGGTACTACATTAAAGGTTCTCTGAGAAGTTCAAGGAGACAGCCCTGTTTCCTTGCTCTCCGAACCAGTTTCTGAAAAAAAGAATTTACCAGTTTGTGAGAGCTTTCTTATGGGCTTTCCTGGGCAGTCTATGCCCCCTGCTCCTGCATGGTTGCGGCCCGCAGTTTTGCTGCCCTGACTACAGTGCAAACAGGGGCGACGCCCGAAGCGGAAATGGACGCAGTGATGAGAGTGCAGAGTCGAAATCAGTTATAAATGCAAAATCGGGAGTGTTATTGTTTTAGAGATATGATGTAGATAATCTAAGGCTATAGTAATGATGTTAATATATATATTACCAATTTTTATTTTCTTAAATATATATAATTTCAATAAAGTAGAAGTGTTAACCGTTTTTAACTATATACGATGTTTTACACTTTTGGGTAGAGATTAAATTTTGTAAAAAGATCCTATCAAGGATCGACAGGTCGAAAATAAATTAAAATAAATTGTGAATCAAACTAAGGAACAGTTTTTTTTAAAAGGTACAAAAATGAAACATTAATAATCAACTAAATAACCTGATTAATGATAACAATCTGATTAAAACACCCATACTTCTCGAAGATACATCATGGATGTCAGCTTAGAGATTCTACAGCAGTTTTGATAGGCATTTCGTAATTTGCTATCCCCGTTCATTGAGCAATAATTTCCTTCTGAAACTCGTTACCTCTCATTTAATTCGCAGATTTTGTGACTAAGTTTATAATATTCTTTTTGCTATAATGTTGAGATTACATTTAAAAGACAAAAATTATGTGATACTGCAAAGTAAAGAAAGTGCACAAATCATTATAACTTTATACGCCATAACACGTTTGTAATAGTGAAGAAAAAATGGAAAGCTGAAACTTACTGACAACAGAAAATAGTACATTTTACTCATATACATATTTTGAACATTTCAAATTTTCCTACGTTGGCACACAAACAATCCACACGACAAATATTAAAGATGCTGAGTATCACTTGAAAAAAGTGCCTACATTTTATATTTATAAGCTTTCAAATTCAAAATTAATTTTCTCTCAGGTTTCTCGCTCGTCACCAATTTAAAAACACGCTTAAAGTTTGCTTTATTCAATCTCACCTTTTTCGACGTTTTAAGCACAACGACAGTTGTTAAGTAATAATGAAGCTTTTAACACACACTGAGCTACTAACAATTTCATTATTAAATATAATTCCCTACCTGCATATACAAAAACTAATTTGTGAATAAATACTGATGATATGAATTATGACAAATGGCATATGTTTAAATATAAACACGTATCACACGCCAAAACTCTGTGAGATTATTTTTTTCAAACTGATTAATTCTGCTGTTTCCTGCTTTTTTATTGATCACAATTTATTACACTGGAAGAGTGTGCATTCTGAAATGGGGGTAAAGTGAAAGTCATTTTTTTAAATCTCCGTCCCGCTTCACCTTGTTCCACCCCGCCCATTCATTCCGTCTGTCCCCCTCCTCTGCTTCCCTTCAGAAGTAATTTTCAACTACGACATTAAATTTCTGGAAGCCTAATTGTGCTATTCTAGTGAATCAAAATTCGTAATTATTACTAATTTCTTCTGAGCACAGAAATTGACAGAACAATACACAGCCTCCAGACACGTGACAAATTCTACGGTTTCGTTAGATTCACGGAACTGAGGAAAACTCCAAAATCAGTGGAACATTTCTCAACACATGAATAGAAAATATTTAATGGCGAGTGACCTTATCCTTGGAGCACTGCTGTCACATGACTTCAGCTGTGTCGCAAACAGGGATGCACAAAATATGGAATATATAAAAATATTTTAATAATTTAAAGTAATAGTCTTTAAAGTAATAGTATATTTTAATTATAATAAGATAATTTATGAGACAGTTACAACTAACAAACAAGTAAATATTTTATTGTGTTATTTGGTCTATTGTCATATTCGCGCCAACTGAATTCTCTTCTTAGTACATCACTGCTTGCGAACAGCTGAGGTCATGTACTATCCGTGGAGCACTGCTTGCGATAGTAGCCATTAAATATTTTCTATTCATGTGTTGAGAAATGAAAAGCAACTTTTTGCTATTCTTAGTTTGTAAATAATTGTTCTACTACACATGCTTTACAATGTTATTACAGTGTAGCAGACTGTTTTTGTAAAAATATTTAATTTATTGCAGTTCAATGTGTGACTGTTATATTTGCTGATCTTGGACAAAGAGCGTGCGACTGTTTGGATAACAATTTTTGGTGCTTTTATTCACCAACATTTTTGCTGCTGCAGACCAGAGGTTTAGCCCTAAGTTTTATGACATTCAAAGAATTTAGATCAATTTAGAGGGGTTTCCTCGTCGGTTTCGAGATATTCCCAAAAAGAGAGAGAATAAGTATTTAATGGCTGCTTTAAGTATATAGCGTTAAGTATAAGAAGGGAAAGTGGATTAAATTTAAAAATGAAAAAATCGTGTTGAATAATTTACAATTAAGACCTTCATATCTAAACTTTAAAATCATATTATTTGTTGAAAGGTTTTTGTAAGACCGAGGTATTAATATATAGTATAAATCGATGAAAACGCTGATATAAACCACATGAACTATATATGGGTTTTTTTTTATTCCAGTGTCATCTATTTAAGTATATTTTCTAATGTAGAAAAGATGTTTCAATTGAGAGATAGGATTTTCAATAACCAAATTAAATTAGTATTTTGCGAATCATCATTAGATACATCCTACTTCCAAATGCTCCCCTATAAAATGTTTTAAAAATTCGAAGTTCCTCAACAGGGTGAGTTTCTGCCAATATATATATATATATATATATATATATATATATATATATATATATATATATATATATATATATTAATCATGAAAAACAGTATTATATCAGATGTCGTTACCATATGAGTATCTGTGTTTGTAAGAAAATAGCTTATTAGAAATATACATAAACAGTTGTTACTTTATGGTATACTTACGTATATGCGGAATAATAGTGTATGTAGTATAGAGAAAAGTTATGTAATGCTGCGGAAAATCGATTTCGATATATCAACGGAAATACACTATTGGGGTCCCCTGATACCGAAAATTCTTTTTTTTTAATCCTCCGTCAGTCTGTCCGAACGTCCGACCGTCCGTGCGTGCGTCTGTCCGTCTGTCTGCCCGTTCGCCTGTCTGTCCGTCTGTGAACACCATTAGCGCCTAAACCATACGTAGGATTTGTTCCAAAATAGATATTCCCTTGTAGTTCTGGATTTTTTCTTAAAAACGCCTCCAAATTTTTCAACAAATATACATAACGAGGTTTTACTCTTCTTTAATATTCTTAAAGGAATATTTCAGTTCTACCATTAGAAAAACGAAAAATTAACATTTTTTCAAAAAAAAAATAATGTTTGGGCGGCGATAGATGACAGCTGGCAAAAGTATGTGGCAAGACTGAAATGCTAGCCCAGAGTAAAGATATTAGGAAACTTACTAGTACGAGGTGGTGTGTGGCTTTCTCTAGCACCACTAGTTTTTAGAACTCTGACACACCAGAAAATAAACTGTCCTTCCGTATTATCTAAAAGATAATTGCTCTTAGAGGTATTAATTCATTCGTTCATGCTACTTCAAATCCTTCTTCCAGCTAATGTTTCAAGAGCCCGGTATATTGTCGGAATTGTTCTCTATTACTGAATTCTTCGTCTCCTGAAATTTTACGTGGTCATGGAAGAGAAGTAATAAACATTTCACATTCGCAATCAAATTGTTTTGTCGTAGTCATGCGATGCACATAGCTATTTCTCCGCTACATCAATTTGACAAGACCTTCACAAAAGTTACAATATTTCCACACATTGCACATCATTGTGTCCTGCAAGGTTACTGGTTTCACGGTAACAAAAACATCCTTGACTGCGCAAGCAGGAGTTGACGTTACGTCGAACATCCCTTCCGTAAAGGCAATTGATTGCATATGCACGGAAATGGCCACATTAAGAACTTCAAAATACTCTATTTCTTAAGAAACATTCAGAATATTTTTTTTTCAAAACAAGCTGCTTTAAATAATGTTTTACTTATGTTATTTCCGTTCGTTTCATAAACATAATTATTTATCTTTATTTTCATTCGTGGTAACTCTCTTAAGCCTGGCCCAAAATTTAAAACAAAATGTTAGTCTGCGGCACCCCATTTAAAATATCTTCTGCATTCAACATTCGTAACTCTATCAAATTACTAATCTACAAAGTCTCCGGCATAAATCTATCTCTTCACACATCAACATAGCCTTCGTCTCCTGTACCATATTGTGATAATTTTTAGAAAAATTCAATTGATTGAAATCTAATTTATTAAATCTTACGTCCATCTCAACTATGGGTTCGACAAACAACATACACACCTTATTTGTTGCATCTGGACGTGTGATTCTATACAGAACCACGATTCCTGGAAGTTCTATTAATTGGAGTCAATTATTAGATAGATGACAGCTACTATGAATTATCCGACCTTTTTCAATAATAAAAATTTAACATTTATTCTTACTATTTACACATGGCAGTTCTGTCAAAATTTACGTGAATTACTTTTCACTTTAAACATAAACCGTACGGGTTTGATTACAGTTCGTAAGCTTACGTTCATAATTATGTTCGTAATCTTGATTGTTGGCTTCTTGGCTGGCTGGCAGAATGAAGTCCCCGGGATCCTTGGTGAACCAAATTTCGTGTCCTTTCCTAAATAAAAATGTTAAAAATATCCTCAACGATTGCTATAATTAGATTTAATACTTCCACAAATCCAACACGCGGTCGCGACGTTTCCCCATCTGTGTTTCGTATGAAACACCTACTCGCGGCTGACTGTTTTCATCTAATTATTGGAAAATTCTTATATCTACGAAACTACCCTGATGTATCTCTTCTCGAAAATGGAGACTAATTTCAAATGCCACCGCTATATTAGTCAAAATTCCCAATTACCCTTTAATATTACCATTTACACGAGACCAAGCTCTCAAACTTCCAACTAAACAAATTCCCGGCTTACTATAATCTACATAAAACCCAGACTATGTTGAAAACTCGATCGCACTAACTGCTAACGTGTTGTCGCTACAAAATCTTTCTAGAAAATGAATTCATGCCTCCTTCCTGACGACCACGACCCTCCAACGCCCTCTTCATATTTCCTGCACATCATGTGTCCGGAACCGCGTCCATTTGTACCACGATCTGACCTCAAGCATGGAATATTAACCCTTGCTGATCCGTTGTTCTAGCAACACGTATTCTTTGACTGTAAACGAAGCCATATTTCAACACTAAATGTTAATTTTATCATTAAAAATCAATTCCCAGATGCTTGGCTTATCACAATATTCCATAATGTAGTTTAAAAATAACTACCAGGTACTTTTACAAGGCTTCACGGATTTTTATTGTTATTCTTTATTTCGTTACTTCAGAAAATATTAAGTTTCTATTTTGCTGATTTGCTTGCCCCCATTCTGTATTATATTTATTCCTGTCTGTGTATTGTATACGAAAATTGAATACCTGCCAGCAAAAACGTTGTAACCCACAAAATGCAAATTTAGCGACACACGACTTTCTTCCTCCATTGTTACATTTATGCATCCGTGCGATCCGTGGCGAAATTAAAAAAGAAGAAAAAAGGCACTTAATGTCCATGTTTGCCAACATAGTTTCCTACATGCCTCTCTCCGACCACATACAACCTTTACGCGAGGAAACCCAACATTACAGAAAAGTGAGGGTTACAAATTTTTTGCCGGCAGGTATTCAATTGTGTAAAGGCTTGGGAAACAAAATCATGAAATATTACATAAAGAATAGTCTGTACACACTTAAGACATTTCTATTAGGTTAGAGAAGTAATAAATAAAAAATGCACATTGATATGGTGGATAACAAGTTAAAAACGTTTCGCCATGATTTTGAAATGATCTGCGCGCGAATCTGCCGCTATTTAATCTGCCGGCATTGTTTCTCTCTTGCGTTTATCTAAACAATTTCAATGGTTAGAAACACGTTTAAAACATCCAACATTTAATCCTTCTTATTACTCACCACTGTTAACCTTGCTGTATACGTTGGTCGAGAGTAAAAAGTTCGTACTGTTGTGTGTAGCGGTAGTGCGTCATGAAAGAGAATGTAATAAGTTGTAAAACTTGCGCGTAGGAATTCAAAATTTTAGATCGAACATTACTTCACGTTTGGTAGCTGTCCTTTGCGTATTGAAATCAGACCCCAAAACAACAAACATTCTTTTGTCTTAAACCTTTGTATCATTGGGGGAACTGTCATCCTGCATCAACTGAAGCATCTATCTACAGTAGCCATCTCCTGCGGCGAGGGCGTTGCCTGTGCTTTTGTCAGCGGAGTCGGGGACAAGGCCTCTGCGTAGCTATCGACATCGCGGTTGCGGTCTCGATAGCCGCCGCCCCCCCCTCTCCCGCCTCCCGCCACCACTGCGCTGCTCCCTGTACCACGCCGCCGCCAACCCACCTCTCATCCCACCCTCGACCACATCTCCCCGCACCCCTCCTCTTACCCCCCCTCCCCCGCCGCTGCTTCGGCACCACCACTGCCGGCTGAGAGAGAGAGAGAGAGAGAGAGAGAGAGAGAGAGAGAGAGAAGAGGAGAGAAGGGCTCCGGGGAATGCCTCCGTTAATTATTCTGGGAGCCTCAGGCCTCCAGGGGATGGCCGCGATTGACAGCGAAATTTGCAACGCAGCTGCACCCGCGCGGCGCCGCGCCGCAGCCTTTGCGTGGACGAAGGGCGGCTGGGCCTCCGGCGCGGCGTCGCTCGACAGGGCCCTCGTGACGGACAGGGCCGCCAGGGAGGACGCGGGCGCAGGCGCGGGCGGCTCCGGTCGCCCAGTGTTATTCGGGTCACAATGCAGGTGGACTTTTACTGGTCTCTCTCTCTCACGAAACGAGACCCTCATGAGTGAGAAATGTCATTAAATTTAATGCAGATTAATGTATTGTACATGAAACGTAATGCAACATTGTACATTAAAAAGAGCTTAATACATTGTGGATGTAATTTAATGCACAAGTTAAAATCAGTGTAGATTTAAAGTAGAGGTTCCCCTGTTGCCTCCCATCATTCATATCGTATATTCGTAATCATCAGTCCATCAAGATCATTCAGTCATTCCTTCCAGATAGGATCATAAAAGCTACGACTCTTGCAACGTAATGTACCTGAGTTGATTAAATTTAATATCCGTTCATGATAATTACTTTAATGTCCATTTCATTAAAGTATTGCTGAAATTTCTGACTGTAACAAGGAGGTTTCGGTTAAGGTATTTTTTAAAATTTGCCAAATGAGGTCGTCGTGGAATGCTGCTATGAATATTTATTCATTGGACCACCCGCGATTTGTTCTGTATTGATGGGAATTTTTGAATTTAGCACCCTTTGAACTCCCAAAGCAACCAACTAATATTGAATTCTCATATTTGCCACCAGAGACAGTCACAATATTGGTTTCGTTCCTATTTATCAGTTTCTGTACTTCCCTTGTATAATTATGCTGTAGCTCCAGTTTACTACATATGATAAAACTTCATTATAGTACAAGTGTTTGATCAATCACAGAAACGTTAACAAACCAAGCACTGCGCTGTAATTAATCATTGGCCATCATTCTAGTAAATACTTCTTTCATTTGAGAGACCCGCGGGAACGTGCCGATAAACCGTATCGTCAGAGCAAGATACTAAAATGGTGAGAGGGAGTGACACAGATATGGATTTAACGTCGCCAAAAGTACGAGAAAAAGAAGAAATGGTAACTGGTACAATATCTCATATTCGTCGCCAGCCATAGAAAAAGTTCAGTACTCCATGTAATGGTAATTATATGAATAATATAATTATAATATTATCATACTCGTGTATTATAACCTATCGTTTCATAATATTCTGAACTTGTTCTCACGCTGAGCAAATATGGGACATGATCAGAACGGGAGTTATTGGAGGCTTTTGTTTTGACGTCACTTTGATTGATTTCTTCAATAAACCACAGCGTAAAACGGCACACTCGGCCGTTAAAAGTTCACGGTCCCCAGCCATGTTTGAAACTACACACTCGGTATGTTTATATGTTCAACATTCAATATCACCTGATAGAAGTATGCAAAATGTCATTTTATATTTTTCATCTTTGCCGAATAGGTTGATTATATGCTTGTCCGTGTTATCTCAGACGGCACACCAGGCTTCGAGAGAGCGGTTCCTCGAAATTGAAGCATGGTGGTTGCTGTTTGATGTCCAATTTGAAGTGGCTCCACCTGTTAGTCCAACGTTCGGGTTCAATTTAAAATTGGACAACATGAGGTAAAGTGAGTAGAAAACTAAGAGAATTACAAAGGATAAAATTCAATATGACATATACTTACTAATATAAAAAGAAAATCAATAGCACGAGACAAAATCGTTATTAATCAATTCTGAACAATGACAGGAACATATATACTAATTTTTTGTGTTCTATGCTTCATACTGTCTATTTCTGCGAAGAAAGAGAAAGGCAAGTTTAACAACAGCATAAACGTTCAGCAAATGACTCATTCTTTGAGACACTCCTCTCCACTAGTTTACTTCACTTTATATTCCGAGATTTTTCGATGCTGATCGTAAGAGATCATTATTTTCACCTTTTCCCGAACTCGTCTTAGCGATGAAACCGCGGACGAGTTGTGTTGAAATATATTTTACTTTGGATGTTATTTTTGTGTGGTAAATGCGAATACCTCTCCCCGTTGTCAGGGAGGGGTATACTATTGACGCTCAATCCACTCTCCTTTAAGGACTATTTTGTTCGTTTAGTGTGCATTCTTGTTATATGAACATGAAATGGCAACAAATTTAAATCTGAACGTAAACAATGTCATGGAAAACAATAGTGTAATCATCTATGAGTAGTGTGTCTCATCACATTACTTCCATTTCTACATGAGATGAAATAAAAAATGTTGACGTTATTAGACTTTGCTGGGCTAGACATTTCTGAATTGAATTAGGTAATTGAAAAGTAAAGGTGTAAAGAATAGAACGATCACACATTCTTCCTTAAATAAGAACGTAAGTTGCGCCAGGCGGTTTCTGTTCTTGTAATACAACCTCAGTACTCTTCTCTTCTCCGTGCAAGTTCCCTTGAGCCTCTTTCAGGGCGCCCGGCAACTTTAATTAACAAAATTGGGTGAGCAAGCCTTTTTTTACCCTGCCAAGTTGTTAATGCCTAAAGTTACTTTGATAAATTGGATTATATTCTCATTTTTATTTGCTCCCAAAATGTGTAAGTAGGTAATTTTCTTCAGAGGAGACACTACAGCCTTAAAGTTGTTTCATTTTACGAAGCCGCATACGAAATATTTGTAAGGCCTCACGTTTAGTTTGGTTTTCATAGCAGGTCCATCACGTGTTAATTCTTCCGTGTAAACACTTCTAAAGATGTGATACGTAAGCTAACGGAATTTCTGAATTTTGCCTTCGCATGTAGTTTATTCCGTGAAACTGCACCAAATATTCGTGTGCGGTTGCACAAAAAAATGTACTAACAACCTCATTGAATGTTCTCTATGAAAATGTTTTGAAAAATAATTTATCGTGATCACATATCGTCATGTTCAAATCAACTTTATCATGAAGGTTCGGACAAAATTTAAAGAAATAGAGACAAACTTGTTTTGTCATTGTGTTCACTCTTAAAATCCTGTTCTTTCAGTCTTGAAGTAGAGAAGGCTGTTTACAACGACATATTTATATCCAGCGTTAAAATCATTTTCTGGTGAAAAGAATTGTTTAAGATATTTTTTCTATCAAAACAAAAGTGTATTTATATGATATTACCATACGTTATTATACAGAAATGAATGAGTTCTTGTGATTCACTTTTGAAAATTACTATATTATGACTACATCGAGCAACTTACTGCTCTTAGGTTTGAACCTCAAAACTGCATTTACTTTCATACTTACAACTTCTATACATACATCTTCACCAAAGAAAAATACGTCATTACAAACTTTGAAATTTATCAAGTTTAAGTAGAATGGTATAAAAAAAGATTCAGTTGCATTTTCAATTAAAATATAAAGTACTATTTCGCTTTGATCGTCATTATTCGTAATTCATTAACTACTTTTCGCATGCTTTTCCCTTTTGGCAAGTATATTTTTTGACGTTAGGGAGTAAATCAAATCAGAATACCTACTTTTAATTAACCCAATGAAACGGGATTTCTAAGGCAAAAAGTAAATCTAGTTGTTCAACAGATTCCTTTCCCCAGATTCCAAAACCTTGTATTTGTATATCTTCACAGGAAAAAAATGTACATCATGAAGAAAGTAAGGTTGGTCTATTGCAATAACAAAACTGCCTCTGTGACGATATGCCAACATGTCCAGCAATTACAATATTACAACATTACAACAATACAAAATTACAAAATTACATTACATTACAAAATTACAATATTACAACATGTCCAGCAAGGTACCGTGAATCAACGGGATCCAGTTGAAATGTGTGACATAAGACTACTTATATCTGACCACATTTGCATAATTAAGCCCAACGAAAATAAGGATACGAGACTCAATTATAGCTTTCATTTCCGCTGATGTATTTTCCCAAAGTATGGCAGAGGAAAATGTATTTTTTGCATTAAAACTACAATATGAAAAGGACTATGATAATACTTTGTAGATGCAGAAGGGAATTAACAGCACTTCTCATCCATATGCATGATTTGTCTAGCCATAAGGCTGCTTTCAACACCTAACACTGTATTCGTCAACTTCCAAATAATAATAATAATAACAGAACAAAAATATTAATTTCCAAACACATAATGAAATAAAATATTATTTTCTTCATTAGATCCTTTCGTTATTCCCGCTCAAGGCACGTTTAGTGTTTATAACGATTTTCTCAGCTCATCGCTTGTTGCAAGGATGGGAATGAAAAGATTGGGCGCAGTCCGCGGTCCGTTGTTTGTGATACTTTCGGGTCACTCGCCTGGAACTGATCGGAGGCCACCATGGTATCGACCGATCGGAGCAAACAGTCTCTAAAATTATCATCACACAGTTGTTGGCTTCGATAAAACATCGATGGTTTTTTGTCATCCCTATGCGTTACACTACTCACATATCGGGAAATCAGACGGGAGCTTTCAGCTTGCCCGGTCTAAGTTGGTGGACATATCTGATGGACATATCTGGTGGGAGAAAACCCCGAACGCCCAAGTGTAGATATCGCGTTCTAGCGCGGGAGAAACACCGCCGCTTCCAGAGATATACCACGGTCGACACTTACGGGACAAATAACCATAGCAGTTGACCGCCACGGGGACATGAAACAATCAATTAACTAGAACTGTAAGCAAGCACTCTCCGGTCGATGACAACTGAGAAAAAAATAAAGTAAAATATGCATTTTGAATCTACTTAAAATAAGTAATCGAATAAGATAATGAATGAGCATTTTTAATTAGACGTGAAATTTAATAAACGAGAGATTTATTAAACGTAATCGGGATCGATTACGTTCTACCCCGCGATTCCATTGGTAAATGACTATTCGCGCGACGAGCAGAAGAATTAGAAAAGGACGAAGATTAAGATATTAATTAAATTTACAGTGTACTAATAGCTATGATGGACACTTCTCGTAGAGTAAGAAAACTATTCGTAGTGTACAGCATTAGAAAATATGCTAAGACAAATTTTTGTCTTGGAAGATCTTAAGGTAAGATCTCTACGAAGGACCGAAACGTCTTTTGAAAGTAGCAATTTGACGAAACGAGTTTTGAAAGTATTTGTTTAACTCGAACTTTCTTCAAGAACAATTTCCGTATTTAGTCAAAGGTCAAAAAGAAATAAATATGAAATAATAACATAAAAGAAAATAAATATGAAATAATTATAATCACTATTATTTTCATTACAGTCATTAAATTTAACTCAGTATTTGAAGTTACAAATTAGAGTTCCCTTCTGTGCGAAAATTAGACGCTCGTAACAATCCGCAGACCATCGATAATGATTATGAGGCAACATAAGAAATATTAGGGACAGCAGCAGCTGCATCTATTTGCATGGTGCGAACGGCTCTCGGGGCCCAGTGCCGCTTTTTGTCACAACTCCCGGTTTTTCTTTCCTTCTCTCTTTCTCTCTGTCTCCATTTTGTCCTCCGCTCCTTCCGATGTCAGCCGGCCGCTTTTTTCGCTGAACCCAGAACCCAGTTCCATTATGTGGCTCACGGGCCGGCAACAGCCGCTTCGATCAGCATTCGCACCCGAGAAACGACGCGAGCCCAAGCTTGCCGAAAGAGTAGGTTCTGTTTTCAGCAAACATGATCCACATTGTTTAGGGAAGAATTTTTGAAATGTGCGGTGACTGACCACATACAAACGTACACATAGAGAAAAGAGAGAGTTTCTTGCGTAGAAAAATGTTAATTGGAATTTAAGTTTTTATAACTACGTGTGCATTGCATTTTTCAACACTTTTACGCGCATATGTAGATACAGATACTATTGAAACAATAAAAAATCTAGTTACTGGGAAGTATTAATATATAATGTGATGTCCAATAAAAATGGTTTTGAATCAGTATTTTGAGCTAAGAAGAATTTACACCTAGTTACTATACAACGTACAAAGACTTCCAAAATATTTTCAACCAAATTCTCAAATGAATTATTTTTTTTTATTTATTTATTTTAAGTCGCATCAACGGCTAGGTCATTAGCGACATGAATTATTATATAAGAGGAAAATCAGTAAAATGTGAAATAAAATTAATAATAATTACACATAGTGCAAGAGTTTTTGATGAAATAAATATTCGGTAACCTGTGATACATTGTCATGTATACAGCTTGTACAGGGTTTTGCTATTCCAAATATCAACCACAAGTTCAAGTTCAGAAATTGAAGAGTAGATGACGGGGTGAAAGCGTGTCACAAATTGGTGAGTCCGAGAAGCGATGTGGTTTCCGTTCCAATCACTCGGGATGAAATCGACCGGACCTGAAAATAGGCCCAAAGCAGATCCTTGAGGAACGCCCACCACCAGCACAGTGAGACGCCGGTAAAGGCGCGCTCGGCCATCCAATCAACACCCAAGACGCGGGCAGCTTTTGGGCCGGACAACTCCCTCCCCCACAGCCCCCTCCCAGATGCGATGGCCGCCTCCTCGCTACCCTCCTGTGGCCTTGTCCCGGCTGGCCACCCCGCCCCACCATCTCCGCCCCCGATATTTTACCCTCATTTTACTCCTTCGCCTCGCTTGGTTCAAAGCCACGCCTCCTCCGTCGCTCCCCCTACATCCGCAAGCATGCCCCAAATTCTTATCTTGTTTTACAGTGGATGTTAAATATTGAAAAGTCAAAACAATTTAACAATTATACCTACGTGCCATTATAATGATTAAGTTTACAAAATACAATGTTATTTGAGGTTCTCTAAAGTCCAATATGGTACTTAGAAATATTCGAAAAGCAGACCAAAACACGAATTGTTTTGAGATAACTATGAATTTGAAGAAATGGATTACTTTTGAAACCAAATAAAGTCAATGGGAATGGCCAATTATTTGAGCATATTTCAATGTATTTATCTTGTAGGTATTATTTTCTTTTCATATAGGAAATGTTATGAAAATATAAGAGAAAAATATAATTTTACTTTTATCTTCAATTATTTAAGAGGAAGATTTAAAACGACAAATTATAATGATCTCTTGTCTCAACCAACTAAATGTTTAATGAAACTATTTATTTATAATAATAGTAAATAGTTTTTTATCCTGTCATGAACTCTTACGCTCCGAGACGTTATAAAATACACATATTTTACGTACGTTACGGACGAAATAGACACATTCTGGTGGACGTACTCACACGTACGCTCTCTTGTTCGAATGTTGCTTTGCTCTCAACGTACGCCAAAGAAGATCAATCAGAACGAACGATTATATCATATTAAAATTAAGGGATTCGTTGCTGGATATATGAACAACGTGACTACAGTTTCTCATCTCGCTGATCCCGAACCACTGTTCCCTACGGTCAGTAGTCGCAACGATCTTCCCCATTTCTCCGTTCTCGCTCCCTCTAGCGGCCATCCAATGCTCCCCACCCCCCGCAGACGAATCTCACTGACCCTACCGCCCCCACATTCAAGTCACCGACTCTCGAAGGCTTCATCAGCCCAGCTGCCCCGCCTCCCTCCTCGTTTCTCCCCATTTCCCCCCCCCCCCCCAATCCCACCTCTCTCTTCGCCTCCGCCGCCTCCGCGTCGTTGGCTCCTCTGCCGGTCTCGCCGCCACCCTTTTATATCTGCGTTCCCGAGCTCATATCGCGGCCTCAATAACTCGGAAGAGATTGCAACCGTCGGTTCTCCACCCCCGCCCCACCTCCGCGTCCGCCTTGCAATCACAACAGACAGCGAAGCGGGAGCAGGTGGCTTCCGCGCGCCTCCTCGTCTCCCCGCCCGCCCCCAAGGCTCCGGCCGTTCGTTTTAGTTTTTATGTCACGGATGCAATTTTGCTCTCAGAATGAGAACCAAGAAGAGCAGATACCACCCGACAGATCTGGATTTTCAAGTTTTAGAACTGAAGATTTGAAATTTTTAAATACCAGCACTGAGAGACAATTGTAAAATACCGGAATTCATGAACACAAACAACTGTTTCTGAGAGAAAATATTTACATATATATGGCGTCGTTGCCACGTCGCCAGAAAATATTGTTCGTATTCTGCTTTATCGTATAATAGAATGCACGGTATATTGTATAATGTATTTTCAATATGTAATAGTATCGAAAGTAGTGTAGACAAAGTTTTGTTATGCTGCAAAACAAATCGATGTCGGAATATTTGACGAAAATACACCTTACGCCTGACACCGAAAAACAGTTTTTGGAAATTGTGAACTTGACTGACGACTGGAATTTTTTTCTCAAACCGTTTGTAAAGATAGAGTCTAATTCACTGAATGCTATGAGACACAAGTGACAATTTCATTACAACTTTTGATTTTTCAAAAAATAAAGATACATATTTTTTCTATCTCCCGCAATTCGTTTGAAGAAGAGAGTTTGTCAAGAGATGTCTGAAGTATTAGAATACAATATTACAATATTAAGTAGTATTATGTACGTATATATTATAATATTATATACGTATACATACATATATATATATATATATATATATATATATATATATATATATATATATTACATAATAATTACATAATCGTTTCAAATAAATACTGTTGAAGCAATTGTAGTTTTATAAGTCACGTAAGTGCTTTGTGTCTTCTGGAAGCTAAAACATCGATATTCGCCTTAATCTATTTGTAAATCATTGGAAAATGCTTTTAAATTCGGATGCAATATCTCTGAGAACATAATCTATAGAGACTCGAAAGCATTCAAAATTAAAATCATAATTTTATTATCTACGAAATGAGCACAAAGTTACGTTAAACACAGAAAATGCTTCTACACCCATTATTTCCACCGATCTTTAACACAAATTAGACAAAAAAGGTTCTAGGCCTCATCGTTAATAAATATAAAACCAAAACGCAAAATGCCAAAATGTGAAACCAGCAAAATATAAATATTCGAAACATTTCATGAATGTTCTCGTCAAATTGACAAGACATTATGTGTATTAGGAGCGCAAGAGACCTAGTATTCTTGTCGTTTCAACAATGAGAAAAACTCAGCGAATCCGATCATTCAGTTTTATCAGACAATGAAAACACATAAGGCAAATCCTTCTGCTGGCGTAACAATACTGAGTGTGAAAAGTAAATGAGAATAAAAGATCTTCCGGAACGAAGCGAATTTCCGAGGAACCAAACGCTGTGAACTTTAGCACACGAGCCAATTAGTCACCCTAGCAAAAAGCGCGACGAACGAAATTGCTTAATACCCAAAGTGCAGATGCTGAATTCGTTCCATTTTCAGTGAAACTCAATTATCACACAATAAAATTCGTTATCCTGAATGTGAACTTTAATCTCTGATAATATCGTTACGTTTAAAATGGAACAAAATCCTGCTGCTAGTTACATTTAAGGAATTTTGTCATTCATTACGTTATGTCTCACAATCGGTATTGTTTCAGTAATTGTTGAAAAATAGGATAAAAAACTACAAACAGTAAAATAAACTGTGTCTTTGGCATGCTGTAACATTAGCATTCTCAAAATTTCTAAAAGTGTTTAGAGATTTTGAAAAATCTTTAATTACTTGGCATGTACTAATTCGATGAAGTTAATTTTACTGAGAGTTCTTTATATCTAAAGAATTTGTTCTTTACAAATGAAGAAAAATCCAATTTTTTTTTCAAAAATAAATAAATAAATTTTTCTACGGTTCTTAACACTTTAATTCGTGGGCGTTTACTTCTAGTCGTGAATATTGCATTCAAATCAAATAAACCAGACGAGTTATTAAAATTTAGGACAAATTGTCAATATGGTTAATATACACGATAGCTGTTCAAATATTAATATTGCGTTTCTCCGTAACAAAATTAGAAATAGTACTTTGAAACAAAAAGGAAAAATTACGACTACTGAAGAACTCCACTCGCAACGTCATAAACTCGCTCCTGAGAAGGTTAATTAGCTCTCTGCGCAATGAATTCTACAGATCACATTTTCGAAAGGTATGGTTGCAAAGTTGCCTTTTATACTACGATGCGAACATTTTAAAAATTCGCCTTAACGGGCACAACTTCCCGTCTTTTACTTGAATTCACTTCATCGTGACATGAGAGGATAAATTAATCGACCTCTATGTTGCCAAAGGAAAACCAAAGAATACGACTTTGGGATAAATGGTGTCTCTTTTCATTTCTCTTCTTCTTCTTCACTGTTGCTCTCCAAACGTACTTTTCTAAAATGCGCAAGCTCTCTAGCAAAACTAAAAACTCCGTTTTCAAGTGTGAGCAAACATTTTCGTCATTGAAGAGAACTCGCGAAAGATACACAGCTGCAATATCTCGTTTAAATGAAACAGGATAATACATTGGAAGGTATGAATTAAACATTTATCTCTCATTAAAAAAACAAATTACTAGTAGAACATACAATATTTATTTTACGACATGAAAAGAAATTGAAGAATGTGCAAAATCTGAAGAAACGGAAAAGAAATTTAATGATAAAGCTTTTTAAATTGGATCTTTCCTTTTTCCTTCCACCAATGCCTTCGTGTCATTTACATTACCAGTTTCCTCTACCACTTTTCTTATCTCCACTTCATTTTTAAATATAAAGAGTAGCAAATTATATTTCGAGGTTCCTGCGCCCACAAAAAAGGCTGAATGTCGTTGGTGTCGGCGCCGGTTGCTGTGGAGACGGCGGCAGCTGAGGCGACTGAGCCCAAACAAAAGGCGTCGAAATCGATATCTCCGTCTCGACCCGTCGCTCAACCCTTTTCCTTTGCCACCTCACCCTCTTTTTCACAGGCCTGGCTGTGCACTCTGCGCCAATGAATGGGGCTGGCTGATCTCGTATTTACTTGCTCGGTTAAGTTGCCCACTTCTAGCCCCGCCGTCCCGCCAACTCCCTGCGCCCGATATCTCGGCGGGAGAAGTCGACCGAATCGATTTTCAATGGAGCGAACGAAATGATAGGGCGATGCGCGAGGAAGCGTCGAGGCTCTGTATTTACGACCCGGAGTAAGTAAATCAGAGCGATTTTGTATGAAAGGAGCAGAGCAGTCTTCCAACGAAAGACTAGACTTGCAGCTTTCCTTTTGTTTGCCAGATTTTGTAGTAGCGGTTTGCAGCTTTTACTTACATATTTTGCTTTATTTAAAAATAAATATCTTAAACAAATTTTTATTTTATAATATTAATAATATTTTAAACAACGTTTCAAAAATGTATTCATGTGATTTGGGAGTATAATACTTTTAAACAACTGACTTGAATCAATTGACATAAAATTTTCTGAACGACAAACATGATTTTTCTCTTCGTCAGACTCGCGTTTTATTCATTCAACTTTATTTCTGGTTAAAGTTTGGTAACCGTTTCTTTTAAGAAGATGATAGAGTAAAAGTTTTTTTCTTGAAATAATGACAAACCAGTGTGTTAAAATTTCGTAAAAGAAACAAATCGTCTGCAAATTCTCATCGAAGTTGAGAGCAATTCTGTTTTAAGAGTGAGAACAGTATAAATGAATGTCATTTTATGAAAAGTATCCTTTTATAATCTTCACATTGTAGATATATAAGCAAATATGTGAAGAAAAATAAGAAGCATGCGTATGTTTACTTATTAATCATTTCAACATTATCTCTCTTTTTCGCGACAGTTTTTTTAATGCGGTTTAGAAAACTAGCTATCTTTAGCAAAACGCTGTATAGTGACTTTGCTACGTTATGATAAATGTAATGACCTTTATCTTCAGTCATCAGTCAATGTCAATCATCTTAAAGAGTATGGTTTTGCATTTCTGGAAATGAATGCTTTTCCACTGGTATCTGTTCCTCCTTTTTATCGTAAACATTTTAATATGCAACAAATAACTATGACTCGAATAATTAGAAAAGATGCTATGTTGAAATAGAAATGAATGGCTGAATGCATCATGCTGGGTCGTATTCTTATGTGATTAAAGACATACAGACTTGAGAAAGATATCTTTTATACATATTTATTCCGACTAAGAAAGGTTTGGCACAGACAATTAAATCATGGATTACTAAAGGAATTGTAAAAGGTTTTTCTACTCTTGATTTTTTTGCGCACGAAACTGAAAAACAACTGTTTAAGGCAAAAATACAAATTGTAAGTGTAAAACATTGGAATATTATAACAAACGTTATAATATAAAGTTTAAAGGCAAATCCCCAGTACAAAATACAACAAACTATAAAATAAGCTACACATACATGTAACGAGAAAACTTCATCATAACCTTCAAGAATGAAATTAAGAAAACTTCATTCGTTGCCATAACAACAATTAAGAAAAATGATTTATTGAAGACTGTCTGCAAAGTAGCTCATTATTCTAATGTTTTACCGAAAGAAACTTTTTCATTACAAGACGATTCTGTTGAAAGTGTCGTGTAATGAATTAGTCTTGACACCACTATCACCATCTTTTCACCATGTAACAATCGTTCACGAAGAACCGAGGTGTCTGGCATTATTTTAAAATTTTGAGACCTAGTTGGATAACCTGTTTTAGATCTGATTGACAATGCCTCCAGCATTTTACTAGTGACTCAAGTCAATATCTTCATGTAGCTAGGAAACAAACTCATCAGCAAGCCACATAACAATGGTTCCATGTCAATGACTTAAGTGAGCATTAAATACATTCAAAACATGCACTTATCAGTTGACATTTTTCGTGATCAGTTGACATATTACATGACACGAAAATAGCAAACTGAGTCACTGAGTGTGAGAGCCATGTCAGCATCTTTACATTCAAATGAAACATTAATTATAAACTAATAATTCATTTCTACTGACCTTCATCATGAATAAAGTAAGCAGCAGCAGAAGTAAGAAATTTTAATACTTCCTCCCAAGTAAATGAACGCCATTTCTTAGCTTGAAATCCGACAAATTTTCTTTTTAAATACGCTATCAATTTGAAACATCTGTAATGGACGCAAAATATCCCTTCATTTTAAATGACTGACTGCAAAATGCAATAAAGTACTAATAATTTAATGTACATGCTCTTATCAAAGTTTTCACATATAGCACACGTTTCTTTGAGCATTGAATACTGGGACCAGAGACTAGAGGGTTTGTATTTTCCACTCATTTCGAAAGAGAATGCGAGAAGCGTGTTTTCTTTGCCTTTTTACCCTTCTCTCATCTGATCATCTACAAAAATCCCTTTATTCTTTCACATATTCTGTACCTTTGGATGTCAAAAATTGCGGCTCTTCCTTCTTTAAATGTATCAAGCGGAGTTCCCATTATTTCCACATTATCTTCCATTCCAAGATCTATTACATTCATAGAACCTGACATTCTCGCTTCTATTGAAGAAAACACAAGAACAACGTTCAACAAGTGTGGCCCTTTTAATAGAACAAATGATCGACGGATAACCACTGTGATATTATTTAATTACAGGAAAACGTACTTTACAAAATGTCTCGAATAAAATATTATACATCACTTGGGAAACCCTTTTCACAGCTCAACACCGGAGGGCGGCCTCGGAGGGTGAACTCCACTCTTGTCATGAAAAGGTCGAGTTACTTGCCTATAATGCAAATTATTATTATCTTTAAAATATTTCAAACTAGCGCTCATTAATGAACAATTTTCCCAAAATTAAATAACTTGATAGAGAATGTAGAAAATATTTTCAGAATTTATCAGTTAGCACAATGGTCTTCTTGAAATTTATATTTTCTTCTTGAAATGTATAATTGAAGATACTATTGTGTTATAAATAGAGACAGGATTTCCATGCGCTATCAAATACTAACATTTGCATGCAATGATGCACTATCAAATAGCCAAATATGCACCATTCAGGATAAAAATTGGCGAAACATGCACAATCAAATATTAGTTTAGTAATATTTTGTTTTATTGCCTTTTAAAAATGTGACAACTAACAACTTTTTGAATTTAACTGTGTCACATTCATCCTTTTATCACAAACAAATATTTTTGAATGCAGAAAATGCACAAGATGTAATTGGAGCATACTTCAAAGATGAAATCTGAGCAAATTTGACGTCAAATTAGGCATTTTACGATTTTATACTACAAATATTGATTTTACATTTTGGAGGAATTTCAATTCAAGATTTGAATTAAAATGTTTGTATAATCTTCTTAGCAGATACACTCACATCTCCGAACACTAATTCCAGATATATTAATGTCATCAATAATATTTAATGACTCCACTAGAGGTAAACCTGTTGTTTCTAATGTCTGAATTGCAATATTCAATTTGACAAAATTTGATATTGTGTATAATTTTATATTTATAGACATGGTTTATTAGACATACTTTATTTGTATTTTCTGCACTGAGAGTCCATTCTTGATTATTTTTCCCTCCCAAAGTCAGTTATCAAGTGAAATTGAGATAATGTTTCGTGTATCTCAATTGTTGTTCTCGATTATTGATCATAGTACGTGTACTTCGGAAATCTAGCACGTGTATCTGATTGTTGAAATGTGTAGTATAACTATAAGAAAATACAAATTTGTACTGTCAGGATCTAAGAATAATGTGCTATTTATAAAAATATGTAACAATTTTAATATTCATAAATTAAGCAAAAATAACAAAAAAGTACATAACATTCTAGATGGAAGACTAAATATGCAGCACTAAATGCAAAAAATGTCCAAGTATGCATTACGCATTCATTTTTAAAAAACTACCAAAACATGCAAACATGCAAGAAAAAGTGTGCGATTTTAAAAATAAGTTTGTTATGAAAGAAATATTTACAAAATTTGATACGCTACGAAGCTTAAATAAAAACATGCATATGTATGGAAATCCAATCTCTAGATACGAATGACAAACACAAACATTTTTCTCTCAATTTTCCGGACTCCCATTAGTTTGAGATTGAGTTAATAGTTTATTATGTTATAGTTAATTAATAGTTTGATATGAGACTTCATAATGGATAAGCAAAACTTCTTTTTAAGTGAAAATTTTCGAAAGGAATTTGGAACCGTTTATGAGAAAATTTCGTTAGAGCGTTTATGAAACAACGCCGTTTTGAGTTAATTTGTTCACGAAAACTTATGATATTTCGAGAAATTTCATTGGAGATCATTTGAACCATGTGCGCCCAAAAAATAAATTAAATTATGAAATCCACCTTTAATGTTAATATTGTTAGAGAATTTAAAAAAAAAATGTTATAAACATGTACTCATTGAAAAATTAAAAGTTTTAATGGCCGTTCTGATTTCATTGAATTTCGATGATTGTTCGCTTTCCGTACAAAATGTTTACAGTAAAAAATTGGTATCGGTTTTGAGAAAATCTCTTTTAGGTATTTTTCTTAAATTATCACTATTTTATTAAAAAACACGCAAAAATACTTCTCACGAAAAATCTTACTTATCTTCAATTAATGATCCAATTTTAAACAACAGATTTCATTAAATAAAACTTTATCTTCAATAATGAACGGACGGGTCGAAAATCATCTCGAACAGCATTTTTGTGAACTGAAAGCTGAATATAAAGAAGCCACTCAAACATTGGGAAACCACAAATCTACAGGCATTCCAAAGGCACCTCTTCCTTTCAAGTTGCTGCTACCCGGCGAATGACTCTTCAACTACTTTCGGTTCGATTCCGGGACGCGGGGGCCCTAGACGGCCGGCGCTGGGGGCGGCTCATGATTCACAAAAGCGTCGCCCCAGCCTCCCCCATCCCCCAGCGATAAATTAGCCACTTTAAATAATAAACCAGCCGCCATCAGCGAGAAACGCCGGTCTGCTTTTATTTCCAACACAATTCTCCGGAGCCGCTAGTTTGTTACGACATAACCTATTGTCTTCGCCGTCTCGCCATCGTAAATCTGGGCGGCCCGCAACCAATAAAAATGGGAGCGAAAATTATATAAATGACATTCCGCTCAAAAATAACCTTCCGCACAATAACACAAAAGGTTTCGCGACCGCTGAAATATAAATAAGCGCAAAAGGAAACGCCATCTGTGAAGCGAACGGGCCATAAATCAAGGCGACTCCTGGCGCAAGGGGCCGCCCCAGATGTGGCACCGTGCGCCAGGGTTCTGCACGACACGGCACGGCACGGCAAGGCAATGCAAGGCATGCGGGATAAATGCTGCGGGCAGTTCAGGCACAGCCACCACCCTGAAACTAACTGCTTCCTTTACGAGATTGTTATTAACGACACTTACTACATGATAAGCCATTTAAATGTGGGAAGGGGATATGTAGGATGTGCAGCCACCGGACAACAGGGATTGCCCTGGAAGAAAATGTTCCCGTTTGCGGTAATTATTGCGAAACTACCAACAACATTAGAGGCGAAGGTACAGGCAACAGTTTAATTTCAAATGGGTCGGTAATAGGAAGCTCGTGTGTTCGATCCCGCTGGAAATTTGCTTTAACTGTGGAACATCAGTGAGTTTGTTTAGTTGGACGGAACTGAATCTGAAGGTCGACTGCTGCAATCAGGTATTTCCGTTGTTTTCCTGATTAGTTACGGGCGTACGCCGGAGCAGCTCCCTATAGAATGGACTGCGCCCCATAGAATGGATCTTTTCCAATTTGGACTGGGAATATAGAGGAGTACGACCACAGCATTCCCCCATAAAATCGACTTACGCCGGCAGAGAAGGGGCCAGAATTCAAAAATGAATGAACATCAGACGATTCTGCTGATGCTGTTGTTGATTATGAGATAAAGAGAGTCAAGGTTTATGAAAAGAAGGCACAGGTATGCTATGGATGAGCCACAGCATGGACGGACACGATATACAGGATCAACTTTGGGTGAGGATTAGTCACTGTCTACTGCTTGAAACTGTTTCATGTTTACAAGTATATTAACTTTTAACTACTCCGCCCCGTCTACTAGCACAGCATTAAAATTATCATTTCACTAGGACCTGCACTAGGATCTCTACGACATGAAATCTCAATCATCTCCTTGTTTTTTCTTCACGAAGAATCTCATATTTATCTCGTAGTTTCTGGAAGAGATCGTGGGCCCACTTCAAAATGTTTAAACACCGAAGTGTACTAATAAATTAAAACTGACGTCAACACTCAGGAGAAATTCGCGAAGTCTGAGACGTGAGTTCACAAGAGGTCGCAGCAAAGTTTACCGAAAGAGAAACCGCCGTAGTTAAGCGAGATGAACTGTTGAGCAAATAGTTTAGTGTATTGCATTACGCTGTGCCAAATTTCACTTCGTGTTCCTCAAGTGACGGCTGAAGGAGCACTCTCCAGTGGTAGCGGCGTAGGTAGCTCAAGACATCAATATGTCCCTGCAATGCCTCTGACAGGAAAGCCCAAGCTGGCAGGATTTTCGATACTAGCGACATAGCTAGGTCGAATTAAGAAGCTCTTTGGAGGAAAATTCTAGCAGCTAGCTGCTCTGTGTAGCAATTTCTCCGATCAACACCAGACGCATGCCGGAGCAGTACCCTAACAAACGGGCCTCGGACCGCGCGCGATCTTTCCTTCCTCTTCATTGCTCTACCCTCACCCTTCGCTTACAAACACTCACATCAACTACACACCTCGGGAGACAAGTTGGAAGCATAGGGCTTGTCCCGGTGGAGGCGGTGCCCCGCTGGTTGTGAAAAACCCAGAAAAGTGATGGGTAGGTTGCCGCCGATACTCGCCATCCATCGCGGGAAGATCACCGCCACCCCTGCGATGAAAATCATGCACTACACTTACGGGGCTAATTATCTTAGTTGTTCACGCGCTCGAAACTATCTATCACTAATCTTATCAATATATCAATCCAGTGGTGATTAGGACGTATGTGACTTAGGGGCTGAAGCAATTAAATGAGTAGGAACAAAGAATGCAGAAGCAATAAAAAACTAATGAATGACCACAACTTTAAAACGTTAAATAAAATATTCCATATCTTTCCAGAAGTGGTTGGGAAATTAGTAATAATTAAATAAACGTTTGTGTTACTGATTTCCAATGCCAGCAGAAATTGAAAGAAAACTATTCAGCCTCTGGCCATGTTTATAGCTCCGTTAGATATCCAGGGACTCGGAAAAAATCCTAAAAGTATGAAACAGTTAACTGAAAAATGCAAATATTTGTCTTATTCCGCATTCTCTCATACTGCTCTTACCAACTGAATTTTCATACTCAGGGTGTCACTGCTTAGGACACAGCTGACGTCATGGAACAGAAAGGCTCCAAGGAAGAGCCCGCCATAAAATATTTTCTATTTACTTATTGCGGTTTGGATTAGTAACTATTTTGATATTATTGGTAAGTAAAGAACTGTTGTAGAGTGAATTATATGTACTATACTACTTTATTTGCAGTATTAAGGAAGGCTGTGTTTTTAAAATATTTAATTTATTGCATAGTTAAACTAGAGTATTTTATTTTTATTCTTGATCAGCGTGTGTACTACATTTTGAAACAATATTTTGTATGGTTTTGTTCAGTAGCATTTGCTGCTGCAGGTCTCATGAATTTTCCGATAATTTCTGGATGAAATATTCAGCGTTCACAAACAAGTATTATTTTAAAACCAATTTCAAATATAGAAGCCATAGATACATTTATATACCTCAGTTATCTCCACAATAGCTTTAATTGTTTTAGTAGTTAAGAAAATATATTTAAGAACCAAAAGAGAAAGCAGTTTTTAACGTGATGTCAATCAAGTTGAGCAAACAATACATAATTGATTGAAATAAACAATTTGTTTTCCTGTTCAGCTTTGTCTACTTTCATCAATCCCTCTAACCTCTTTCTTGAATATTTCAAATCGTTGGTATAAAAGTAAAACTCTCTTAGTCCAAAAATTGTTTTGAGATAATTAAAGTAGAAGTTAGTTGTTTAATTTTTTTAACTTACGAGTATCATCTTTTTAGACAGGAGAACTGTTCTTAACACCCACTTAATATAAAAAATTGATTTTAGGAAACAAAAATAATAAATTCTAAAAAATAATTTTTTCTACATATTTTCATTATTCTATTCCTTAGTTAAAAGCAGTGGTTCTACAAAAGCACGTACTTTCTCGCATTATTTCTAACTGTTTTGCTATAATTCCTGCATAAACCTGCAAAAGTATTTCAACCAGCAACATTCTTTTCCGCTCGGAGACCCAAACACAGGTTTTCAGAATTAAATAGCCGTCACTCATACCGCTACGCCACCAAAGTGCCGTATGCATCGAACTCGAACAGACGCATAAAAACGTAAATCCTCATTTCTTGTAAAAAAAACTCTCTATAAAATCAGAATATCCGTTTGAAACTTCCAAAGCCTCGAATTCATTCATATCGGTCGGGGAACATCAATTTTCAGAAAATCAGCTAAACGGTTTAGGTGCTAAGATTGACCACAGACGGACTGACGGACTGACGGACAGACATACGTTTTGCCGTGAATCGATTTTTCGGTATCTCAAGGACCTACAAAACATGCATTTGGGAAACACCAGATGTTAGAGGAATTATTTTATATTTAGCAACTAGCTTTATCCATTTTTTCCCTTATCAGGGCCCGCCAATAAGAGTTTTCTTGGGAAAAATTCGCCGTTTTCCGGCGCACGATTACATAACTTTCTCTTCTTGCGAAATACCTTCCTAAGAGCGAGAAAGTAAAAAGGAAATAAATGATACGTCAGGAAACTCAAACTACAGAATTTCCATGACTTCACTCATGAAAAGTACAGAAAGAACGTGACTTGATGTAAATAACATAGAAACAAAAGTGAATTTAACGTCTTTCACTTGCACACCAATTATATGTATATTTGTTTCTTTATTCTCGAAGTGAAAGAAAATTGTAGTACGTTTAAAATTGTATGCAATACGTAATGTAAATTGCTTTTTAACACCGCATTACGCTGTTGTTATTTTTTCAACCAAATCTATCAAACATTCTAAAAGTATAAGTCACGCGATTCTTTATTTTAATTACAGAAATTAGTGAAGAATTTTTCTCCAACGAAAAATAAGGTTTATGATTATTCTTTGAAAAACAAACATTAAAAAAAATTAAATTAATAAATCGAGTTCATTGTATTCTCCCTGATACCGTATGTCGAGCTGATAAGTAGAAACGCAGTGGGTATGATTAAATTAATAAAGTGAGTTCATTGTATTCTTCCAGCTACCATACATCGAGCCGATAAGTAGAAAACGCAATGGTTATAATTAAATATAATGGTTAACAACATGAAGGCGAAAAGTAGAAAACGTAGTGGCAGTAGCGCAGGTGATATGGTAGCAGTGGCGGTAGCAGCTGGGGTATTTGCGGCGCGGCGGTGCCGAGGATGGTGACAGCTGCGAAGCACGCGGCGCATTATGGGCGTGGCGCGGGCGCTGAAATACGAGGTCCTAAAAGGTGAAAGTAACGCGTGTAATTCGATCAAATCTGCAGGGGAATGGCTTTTCGTGAGTATGCGCCGCGGATCGCAATAGCTCTGGTCGTTGACCAACTTACCGAGAAAGAGTGACGCAGGGCGCACTCCAGTCCCCGGCAGCAGCTCTCCCATTTAAATTCTTGAAAGACAGGAGTTATCACGTAATGACAAGGCGACTCGCTTCATTTCGTTGCAAATGCCAGCTCCGGGGAGGAACTAGAATTGAGACGTTTTATATTCTTGTTCATTGCATAAGAGCAGCGTAAATCTTATCTTTACGATTATGAATAACGCTTACTGAAAGAGGCATAAAAATCAAGTTATAGTGATGTTTTTTGTTGTTGTTTTTTGACGTAAGTCATCGATTTATTGAGTCAACGAAATAAAATTAAACATTAAGCAATGAAAAGACATTCTTTCACGTATTTCAGTAGGAAAATTACCTCGCAATTAATTGCATGTGCTCCTGTGACTTCTATATCATGGAATCGCCGCTGCCATTATTAAAATCCTCTCGAGGTTTTCTTTCAGGGGTTACCTATCAGTGTAAATTACTATAAAAAGCTTACAAGACATGTTTTATTGTTTAAATTACGATTGCCCTTTCATTTGTGGTTTCTCTCCCTCGGTCGTTCCGTCTCTCCCTCTCTCGTTCCGTTTCCCCCTCTCTCGTTCCTTCTCTCTCTCTCTCCGTCTGTCTCTCCCTCTCTCGTTCCGTTTCTCCCTCTCTCGTTCCGTCTCTCCCTCTCTCGTTCCGTCTCTCCCTCTCTCGTTCCGTCTCTCCCTCACTCGTTCCGACTCCCCCTTTCCCGTTCCGTCTCATCCTGTCTCTCGTTCTTTCCCTTTCTCTCACTCTTTCTCACTCTCCCCTTTCCTCCCTTTACAACCCATCAGGAACAGTAACTGGACTACCCGTCGCTGCCAGCGTTCGGCGAGCACGCAATCAAAAACGCGGGGTGACCCGTGTGCGCGGCACCCGGGCTTTAATGCTCCATAACGGAGCGGCGGAGTGCGCCGCGTAATCGGAGAGAGCGCAGCCGGCGGGCGGGGCGGGCGCGAGCCAGGTGCGTGCGTCGCGCGTTTACGACGCACGGTGCGTGAGCGCGCGCGAGTGGACGCGTGCGTTATGGCTGTCGCCCCGGCAGCCCGGCAGTCATGCGACGCCGCCTCCTGCTCCAGGCGGCACCGCCCACGCGCTGAACGGGGAGAGGTGGCTCAGGGCATCCACTCATGTCACTGCAGTGCCTCTGTCCGTTCGAGTCCTCACGGTGGAAGAATTTTCGACACTAGCCAGGTTGCTAGGTCGAATTCTGTCGCTGTCTGGAGGAGAATTCTAGCGGCCGGCTGGTCTGATCAGTAGTTTTCCGAGGTTTCTCCAATCAATACCAGGCGAATGCCGGAGAAGTGCCCTAACCAACGGGACAAGGACCTCACGCGATCTTTCCTTCCTCTTCCTTATCCTACCTCCCCTTACACATATTTACATTTACATGCACTACATTACCATACATGCCGGGAGACCGGTCGGAAGCTTAGAGCTTGTCCCGATGCCCCGCTAGTTGGTGATACCTGGTTGAGAAAACCTCGCTAGGCGACGGTAGGTCGGCGCCTGATCTTGACATCCAGCCGGGGAAGACCACCGCTACCTTCCGAGGGAAAAACATGTACTACAGTTATGGGACTAATCACCTTAGCATTTAACGCGCCCGGTATCACTAACAATCAATCATCGGAAAGTACTTCTGAGGGGGAATAGACAATTTCCATGAATATTTTGGAAATAGAATCTTTGTAATTGTTAGCAAGATATAAAAAAATGTAAGAGTATATTAATTATGGGAATAGTGCTTTGGATGAGATGAAATCTGCATACGATAATTATTTTGAATAAATTTAGTACACCACAAAAAATTCCGGCTTTGAGGGTGGGTGCGTGGCGCTCGTGTCCCATCCTGGGTGTTCCTGAGGATAAAGTCGTGGAACTACGTTCCACCTTACGTAAAGAAGGTCCGGGAGAGGAGACGTTCACAAACTATATTCCAAAATGGTAAGGATACAGTCGAATTGTACAATTTGATTGTTCTTAGAAATCAGATATGTTTTATACACTCTTTGTGCCTTTATGATGCATGTGTTCAGCTACTTAGGTTTAGACAGTTGGTAGAATTCCTTTTGTTTGCTCTTTCCGTCAACTACCCACTTTCAACTCTCTCTGTAACAATATTGTAATGGGTTTTTATGGGAGGTGTTACGATGACAGGAAATGGGGGATGATGGCGGGGCAAGTGCCAACCTTCAGCGAATATTTTTCACAATATTTAATGTTCATAAAGCCGGTAAATGCAGGTGATTTGGAAAAGAGCCTGAGTTAACCATAAGACCGCCTGGAGTAGCACATGACCGAATAATCTCACGAGTTGATACCCCTCGGTCCCTCGTGTTAGCGAACGTGTGTCCCAACAACTACGCTGCCTCGACCGCGATATTTTCCTTAAATGTAATTCTTCGAATACTCGCAACATAACCCGAACATACGTCAAACAAGTTAGAGATTTAAAACATAATCTATTATTATGACCAAAAAACAATTAAAACTTTCCATTTTCTGTTAAAAATAAATAGAAGTAAAATAGAACAAATCATTAAATTATGAATCTAGTGATACATGAAAATAAAGTAGTAACTTGTTTGTTGGATCAGGTACTCATTTTCAGATACTATTCTTGATACACTCGTATTACCTACTTTGGGACAGCTGAATGCGTTCATATATCCCTTAAGGGAATAAACGGGAGCAATATTGGGAAGTTGCAATGTAAGTTTTTGTAATATTTAACAGCACGAAGTAAAATAGTTCATGCCTACTTATTATGTTAATACGATTACAGTAACTCTTCGCAATTCACAATTGCAAAATCACCTCATTAATAAACTGGGAAGCTCTTTTAGAGAAAATAACACTAACCAAAATGTATTTAAAAAATTAATCTATGAACTTGATCTATGTCAAACTTCAACAATATCAAAAAGAAATCAAGACATATTTTTCAAGAAACGACTTTGATGATAATATACATGAGGTAATAGTTTCAATTTCTGTTTTAATTTCACAGTTCTCCGAATCGCCTAACACCGATGTGGAAATTCACCGTGATTTCTTTCATTCTCATTCTTAACTGTAACCTCTGCAAAATTCGAGCAAAAAAATCGCATGATTGTACGTAATGAAGAGTGCAAAAACTGTCATTCAACCATCGGCATCCCTCTTTGAAGATTTCCTTCCTCCGGGCCGGTCCCCGGTCAGGATACAGGGATGTAATTGTGTGGTTTGCCTTTCGTGAATCAAAGAAAGTCGTGGTGAGAGGATGATTGTGACTGAGAAGGAACTTCCTGCAACAATCTATTATCATCTCGGTTTCCGACAGTGTAATGAGGTTCGTCGAACATAGTCATCAATGAGAATAATAAGGACCAGGAGGAAATAAAACACGGAGTGAAAGAAACTTCCAGGAAAACGTGATCGGAAAACCTCATTTCCAAATAGTGGAAATCGTTTCCGCAAAGCAAACCTGGTAACTATTATAGTCGCCTGGCGAAGATGACCGCTAATAGTAGTTACAATAATTTCAGCGCCAGAGGCATTCTGGAATTATGAAAAAACAGCACTTATCTTATAGTAAGTTTTACATCTCTGTTCCTCAAAATTGAGGAACGGAGGTCCTTTGAGTCAAAACGGCGAGCTAAGGAAGAACGTTAGATTTGAGATCAAAAAATGTGTTCCAAATAAGCTAAATATCCCGATGTGTGATAAAGAATTTAACATTAGGGCGTGTGTAAAAAGAGTCGTGTTTTTATTTCAACTGACAATAGTTTTAAACAATTTAGGAATTCCTTGATTATCTGTCATTCTAAACAACTAGTTAAATTTTTCACTTCTAGCCATCCTGCTAATCACTTGATATGTTGTTATAACTCTCTAATAACTGTTTGTGGGTTAAAGCATGTTTGTTCATAAACTTCAAAATTAAAGTAAATTCATTTGAAGTCAAAAAATTCTAAATTTTTTATCACACCATTTTTCAAAATAAATCAATCGTGTTTCATATTTAATTATTATATTATACGAATAGTTATAATAATTATATTATAATAACTATCCGTAGTAACAATATTCCGTTTTTATGTAAGTGCAGTCAGTTGCTGCCGGTTGGGAGAAAGCTGTGTTTGGCATCCACGTGTGGCCCTTGCGAGGGGATGAATGGCGTGAGCGGGGGTTGAGGGGAGGGGGAGCGTGAGGTAGGAAACGGCTCGGGCCACGCCGCCCTCCGCCTCCTCCCTCCAGGAAGCCGCCCACCGCAACGGAGTCAACCCGAGCTCGCCGCGACGGCAGTCGCTGCCCCACAGCTGCAATGTCTACTAGAAGTAAAACTTGTTGTAAATAAAGTAAAGAGCTGACAGTGACACCGAGGAGACCAACCATGAACCCGTAAACACCGTTAATTGCACTGCGAGAGTTCGGATTTTAAACACCGGTACTCACAGCTTGGAAACCTAGGTCGTTAAGGAAGCCATACGCGTTCAAGATACGTGAGAGTATTATTCGTCTCTGCTTGTTCGTTTCAAGTTTAACCGTGTCCGGAAGCAATCGGTCGTTACTGATTTTGCATTAGGATATTTTGCTCCGTATATTTCCGGAGCCAATTTGCCACGAATCGTTTGCGTGCTAGGGTCTCTAAAAAATAAAAGTTTTTACAAACGGTAGCAGTTTCCAATTAGTAATATTAATAAAATGCTGTCTTTTGTACGGATATGTAAGTTAGCATAAAAGTTCTCTGAATTCTGTTCACTTAGAAACAAGTGTACCAGACAATAATCTTCGAATGCTGCAGGCGAATGCCGCTTAGAACATATAAAAGATTATAAAAAGTTCATTGACATTGTCACCAGAAATTATAAAATACAAATAGTCGTTCAGACGATTTGCAAATGATTATGAAATGCGTTATGGTGTATTTTGTTAAATTCGTTATGGTTAGTACCGTATTGGCAAGTACTATAGAGAAGTTATTGTAAGAAGTGATCATTTTCACTAGTATGGAAATAAATGAACATGCCGGGAGACGACATTGCAAGAGATAATAATATGTAGTGATGAAGCCTTTTACAAATGAGTTATCTGTAAACGAATGCACTAAGAAAATGAGTGCATGAACGTACATAATCTGCTGTTTTGTTGCCAACAGTGGTCAAGCTGATGTTGTCAAAGCGGTCCCTTCTTATAATAATCTCTCTCTAGCACTAGCAGCATCAGTTGTAGACGCAGCTAGTGAAGCTCGGAGACCCCGATCATCGCCAGCTGCGGTGTGTACTGCAGGGCCGTCTGGCACCGAAACGCCCTTTGTGCGTGCGGAGCAGATACGTTTGGCAGTGTGTGCGGGGACTTTAAAGAAGCTCATTTACGTTTGCGATACACGACAGACGTACCTCTCCGTCCCCGTGCGTGCGTCTCGCGTTTAACAGTATCCCGAAAGCGCCCCCAGTCATCCAGTTTTGCCTGCCCTCTTGCCCTCCATACCCGTTGCTCGCCTTTGCTGGAAGTCCCTCGCTACCTGCCGCGTTGACTGATGATTCCAAGCACGTCAACTACTATGGTAATTAATCCTGTAAGTGTAGTGTGTGTTTTTCTCGGGAGTTGGCGGTGGTCTTATCCCGCTGGATGGCGAGATCCGGCGCCGACCTACCGTCGGCTAGCAGGGTTTCCCGCTAACCAGGACTCTCCCACCAATGGGGCACCGCCCCAACCGGGACAAGCTCTAAGCTCCTGACCGGTCTCCCGGAATATGTGGTAGTATAGTGCATGTTAGTGTAAGCGTGTGTGTGTGTAAGGGGAGAGGATAGGACAAGGAAGAGAAAGGAAGGATCGCGCGCGGTCCGTGATACGTTTGTTGGGGTACTGCTCCGACATTCGCCTGGTGTTGATCGGAGAAACCACGGAAAACTACCGATCAGAGCAGCCGATCACTAGAATTCTCCTCCTGACAGCGACTGATTTCGACCTAGCTGTAAAGCTAGCTGTCGCCGTCGGGACCTAGAATCTCCCGGTCGGAGGTGCTGCAGTGACATCAGTTGATGCACTAAGCCACCACTCCCGGTTTCTGCCCCGTACAAGACCGTACTCGGGTCATGGTTTCGCGCATAGATCTTCAGGATACATGATTGATTGATTATTTTCTTTCTAGTTGCGTCAACTGCTATGGTCATTTGTCTTGTATGTCTCGTATGTGTAGTGCATGTTATGCCGCGAATGGTGGTGGAGTTCCTGTCTCGGTGGAAATCTAGAAATGACGCCAGCCTTTATGTCAGCCTGCGGGGATTCCCCCTCAATTATCTTCATAACCACGGCACCAGCTCAGCCCGGAGAAGAACCTAAGTTCCCTATTTCGTGGTCTCGTGTGGTCCCATATGCGTTGTAGAATAGTGCTTATAAGTATATATGTGTGTACGCATGTGTGAGAGCCGATATGACAAAAATGAAGATCCTACGCGGTCCGTGACCTGATCGTTAGATTTTCGTTAGTATTGCCGAGATAATCCACAGAAAGCTACCAAACACAGCAGCCTCTAGAATTCTCCCATTGGGTGAATTCGACCTAGCTATGCAGCTAGTCTCGAAAATCACCATCGAACTCGAAGCCTAGGACCTCTCGATCAGAGCGCAGTAGCAAAAGTGGGTACCCAGGGCATCTAAGCTGATTCTTTCAGGGCTGGGTAAACCGCGAAGAAAATCAGGAGCCGGCATATTTTGACGTGTCACTTTCACCTGGGGAAGGGGGAGTGTTATGAGCACAGGCGCTCGTGTGTGCTGTGGTGGGTAAAGCGACACGGGGAGGCCCCCCATGAATTCCGAGAGTGTGCGACCCCTTTGCTCTGTGACTCACCCCGCGGCCTCCGTAAGAACCAAGAGCATCACGATCTCTGTGACCATCAAGACCACCGCCGCGCCGCCGCCGTCTACAATGAAGCCGCCGTCAGGTCCCTTCGGCTGCTCCGCGGCCGCGGGCGGTGAGTCGCCGCCGTCCAGAGTGACGACGTCCCACGAGCGCTCCCCGGCACCGCCGCACACTGGCCGAAACGCGCCGATGGACGATCAAAATTTGTTCTGGAGGACAGTGATTTATTATTAATATCGGTTTTAAGAATTTCATGCATTAGAAAATGAAATAAAACTGTATTCATTTATGACATTTTTATTTCACAATTATAAAATATTAAACTTTTATTTATAATAATAAATTTATAAAGTTTTGTTTTAGTTTCTAGTTCTATGAAATTGCTAAAATCTTAGAATGAGACATTTTAGTGGAATTAAATTTGTTGCCCTCAATACTCAAACCACACTAATGTTAGATCACTTGTAACATTTTTTCTAATGACAATTTTAAATTGTATACAATGTGTGTATACATTCAATATACTATTTGAACTTCTCAGGGGTTTATTTAAATTGTCGTTGCATAAATAAAGCCATATTTATCTACAATTTGTGAAAAGTATGACAAGAATGAGGTAGGATAGTTCACGTGGTGTGTCGCTATATAAATTATAGCTCTGGTCTGGCTCGACAGGTATAGTGCATCAACTGATGTCACTGCAGCTCCTCTGACCGGAAGGTCCCAGGTTCGAGTCTTCACGGCGGCAGGATTTTCGACACTTTTCAGCTAGGTGGAATTCAGTCGCTGACTGGAAGAGAATTCTAGTGGCCGGCTGCTCTGATCGGTAGTTTTCCGTGGTTTCTCCGATCATCACCAGGCAAATGCTGGAGCAGTACCCTACTAAACGGGTCACGGCCCGTGCGCGATCTTTCCTTTCTCTTCCTTGTCCTATCCTCTCCCCTTACACACACACACACTTACACTGACATGCCCTACACAACCACATATTCCGGGAGACCGGTCGGGACCGGACCTGGTTAGGGGGAAACCTCACTAGCCGACGATAGGTCGGCGCCGGATCTCGCCTTCCAGAGGGGAAAGATCAACGCTAGCTCCCGAAAAACATGCACTACATTTATGGAAATAATGAAGAGAGCAGATGATGCGCCCGGAAACAAAACAATCAATCAATCAATCGACTGGTATAGTTCGTAGAAACCGCATATCAGAGTAGCTGGTTGCGCAAATTCTTCTCTAGATAGTGGTGAATTCGACTTAGCTACGTAGTTAGTGTTGGAAATCCTCCACCGTCAACCGTCGATCAGAGACCGGCTGAAGTGGCTCTGGGCGTCAACTGATGCCACTGCAGTGCCTCTAACTGGAAAGTCGTAGGCTTGAGTCCCGAAGTGGCAGGGTTTCATGACAGCCAGATAGCTAGGTCAAATTGAACTGCTGACTGGAGGAGAATTTTAGCTGCCGACTGCTGTGATTGGTAGTTTTCTGTGGTTTCTCTCATCAATAAAAATCTCATCTCATAAAAATACCTGAGAAGTACAACTGTAACAAAGAGACCACGGACAGCTTCAATCTTTCTTTCCTCTTCCTTGCTCTATCCTTACTTCCACAAATTTCGGTGCCCAACACTACAACACATGTCGGGAGCTCAGGGCTTGTTCCGGGAGTACTATATACCTGTGGGTGGAGATACCTGGATGGGGAAATCTCCGAAAGCCGACGTGTAGGAACGCGACACATCTAACCATTCAGCGAGGTAAGATCACCGCCACCTCGCGTGATAAAATAATGCTTACGAGACTAATGACCGCAACAGTTGACGCACCTCGCAACACGAATAATCGGTTTCACTGAATATCATCGGGCAAATGCCGGAGCAATAATGTAAGAAATGGTCTACGGACCGCACGCGATCTTCCCTTCCCTCTTCTTGTACTATTCTCAACACTTACTTACAAATACTAAAATTTGCATGCACTATACTATCACATGTGTCGGGAGACCAGTAGGGAGCATAATGTTTGTTCCGACTGAGGTGTGGTCCCGTTGTTTGGTGATATCTGGTTGGGAAAACTCCTGTAGCCGACGTGTAGGTCTGCGACGGATCTCGTCATCCAGCGGAGGAAGATTACCGCCCCCTTCCGCGATAAAAACATTCACTACTCTTACGGGGCTAATGGCCTTATCAGTTGACGCGCCTAACAATCAACGAATCAATCAACGCAATAATCAGTCACTGAATCTACCTAGGTCAGACTGCAATGACAACAGCTGTTGTCCTGAACCACCTCAACCGCCGGCAGACCACTGTGTAGCGGCGGTGACAGGCGCGTGATTGCGATCTCCGCGCGCGCAGCACTAACGAACGCCACCGCCGCCACCGCCGCCACCGCCGCCACCGCCGCCACCACCGCCACCGCCGCCACCGCCGCCACCGCCGCCACCGCCGCCGCCGCCGCCACCGCCGCCACCGCCGCCACCGCCGCCACCGCCGCCACCGTTGCCACCGCCGCCAATGCTGCCACCGCCGCCACCGCCGCCACTGCCGCCACTGGCCGTACGGCCACCGCCGCCGCCGCCACCGCCGCCACTCGCTGCCACAATGCCGCCACTGCCGCCGCCGCCAATGCCGCCACCGCCGCCACCGCCACCGGCACCGCTTATCCCCACTTACTGCTGCCAATAAGCTGCCATTGCCGCCATCTCTGCCATCGTCACTATCGCCATCGCCATCGCCGCCACCGCCCCCGTCCTCGACACCAACACCTCTCGCCCCTGTGCCGGCACCGCCGCACCTCCGCCACAGCCGCCACCGCCGCAACCGCCACCACCGCCGACGCTACCCCCGCCGCCGCCACTACGGCCGCCACCACCGCCGCTACCACCGCCACTACCACCTCCACCAACCACCACCGCCACCACCATCGCTACCCCCACCACCGCCGCCGCCACCGCCGCCGCCGCCACTGCCGCCGTTACCAGCACTGTTAGCGCCGCCATCGCCACCGTCCCCGCCGCCACCACCCCCGCCACC
>BLKR01000316.1:372500-596101 GCA_011170035.1 Teleogryllus occipitalis | reverse complement strand
TCTTAGCAGTCGGCGTACGACTTCGATCCCGGCGAGCGCCACAAAGTCGTTCATCAGGCAAGACTCCGGCACCCAATTGGTTGATTGATTAGTGATTCCGGTCAACTGCTAAGGTCATTACTTCTGTAAGTGTAGCCCATGTTTTTTACCGGGAGGTTGAGGTGATTTCCCCCGCTCGATGGCGAGATCCGCCGCCGACCTAGCGTCGGCAATCGTTTTTTTCCCACCCAGTTATCTCTCACTAGCGGGGCACCGCTCCGGTGCCGGGGTAAAGCTCTAAGCTCTCTACTGGTCTCCCAGCGTGCGTAGAAGTGTAGGGGATTAAGGGTAAGTGTGTGTAAGTAAGGGGTGAGGAGACCACAAGGTAAAGGAAGAAAAGAACGCGCACGGTCCGGGGCCCGTTTTTTGGGGTACTGCTCCCGCATACGCCTGATGGCGATCGGAGAAACCACGGGACACAACTGATCAGAGAAGCCGGCCGATAGAATTCTCCTCCAGACAGCGGATGAACACGTGTCTCGTGTCGGAAATCCTGCCACATCGGGACTCGAACCCGAGGACCTCTGTCATAGGCACTGCAATGACATTAACTGATGCCCTGAGCCACGTAAACCCGTGCACATAGTTGGGATCGATCTCGCGACCTTCCAATGACTGACACGCCCGAGCCGTAAACACATGCCACAATTGGTGCGGTTAGAGACTACTGAAAAATATGCTCTCAAGACTCTTGTTTCCGGGCAATGTCTCCCGAATGAGTGCTCAGATTGGAAAATCATTCAAAACAAAAATGGCTGCAAAAGTTTTATGATATCCTATTGAAACACTGACTGCAAGAAATAAGTTAGTTGTTAATGTTTTACTTTGGAAAGTCTGAATGCAACACTTTTGAAAGGATATTTAAATTTGAATTCCATGCGCTGTTCACAACACGCAAGTGGCAGTAGTGCTGGTGTATCTATTAGGATTATTATGAGAATAAATTGGGCCTGACTTCCAACAGAAAAATGCAAATGAAGAGATGTTTCCAAGTAACAACTGTTTAGCTACGAGAATTAGATTGTGATTCTACATATGTCCGGTGATTTCGGAAAATTACTTTTGTATATCAGTTTTCAAATTTCAAATTGTCCAAGAATAAAATATAATGTGAATTTGAATCATATTTTCAATATTCGCGACGTACTATGTAGTTGAAACAAAAATAGTTTAAAATTAAGTAGAAAACGTCAAGGGAAACTTGTATGCGAGTCACGACCACGCTGGCCGTACATACAAGTAGAGAAGTAGATCAGTAGGTGTTACTAGATGAATATAATGGAGGCAGTGTCGGTGAAAATGACAACACAAACGTGAAAAGGTCAAAGACTGCAATAGAAAACGAAGGGAGAGGCAGCAGTTATAAGACTGTCGTCTGTTAGCGTCTTTCATCGAAACTGCTGTCGAAACCAATTGTACCAACCACAACTTGGTCTTGGATGCAGGTGACAGCGAGTGGGGACGTGTGCTAAAGCACGCTTTCACGGCACCTAAAAGGACACGCAGATAACCGCAAGGACACGGAAGTAGAGAATAGCGAGAGGACGGAGCCGAGGAGAGAAGATGAGAGGAAAGCGGGGGGCTTGTTAGCGCGAAATCATGCAGCGAGTTGCAGGTAGAGATGCGGATCAGAGGTACGAAGGCTCTTTGACCTTTCGCAGGGCTTTTGTACGCAGTTGGCGCGGAGCGACGCGTGGCATTCGCCGCGACAGTTGGGAGGGAAATTCACTGCGCATAATACTGTAGTAAATGAGTAATGCACGTAAGTGCAAGATACGATCATGCGAATTCCAAAGGAGATGTGCGGGGTGATTCCAAGAGATTTACTGATTAGCAGAATATGTATGTATGTGTGTTATAAAAATGTAAGTTGTGAAGGCAGCGTTTAAATTATGAAAGATAAACGTACTTGTAAAATAGAGCAGTGTATCTCAACACCTTTCTGCATAGATGACACACTTTAGAGAGAGCTTATACCTACATACATTATCCAAGATGACACTTGAAAATACCCTTATTCAAATGACAGCAAAGCCTAGACGTCTGTGATATATTACGTCAAAGTTTTGAAGATTAAAATAAAATAACGATTAATATTTTGTTCAAACTCTTTGATACAAATTAGTCCAAAATAAAAAGTAAGAATCGAAGGTTCCGAGAGAAGAGCCAATCAGAAGCCATTCGAATGGCATAATACATTTTTAATGCATTCTGTAAACGTTATCTAGGCAAGAACGCATGAAAGGGTCTGGTAAAAACTGCACATCGTATCGATGAACACCTTCTGCATACGGTTAAACATGAGACGCGCATATCCGGACGGGTGAAACACACATCCAGGCTTCCTTGTTACCTAAAACCATAGCAGCGACGAGTCTCATCCGATTCATTACTTATCTCAAGATCTATGTAAAATAAGCAATTCTATAAAACTTAACATCACACGGTTCAGTCCGTTCCCTTCGTTATCACTTGATAACACTTTATTATTTTTATTTTTTTAAATATATAGATATTTCGATATTCTGTATATAATGGTGTGATTCTCTGATTGACAGAGCTTCAAATCAATGTGACTGCATGTGAGAGTGATGCAGGAAGAAAACTCTCAAATATAAATAGCAGCTTATTAATATCTGTCATAAGAAATATGGAAATCGCTGGGAGCAAGAACCGGACTTCGTATGGATGGTCAAGCAGCTCCCAGCAAAACTGCTGCAAAAGATCTATGGTGAATCGAGCTGTGTCTGGCAGTACGTATTCCCAGGTCTTGATTTCTGGCGGAACGCGACGGAACGGCATTCAGGTACCTCGGGAATAATTATTAAATTATAATATAAATATTCAACCTTTCTATTAAATTAATCATTTATTTGGGGCGCGTTCCGGAACCTAAAATTTTATAAATCAAGCTCTGCGTATTTCCATCTTCACTGCAGCCTGAATCTCGCCGCACAGCGATTCCTATCATTTCTTACACCTCAAGGAATTCCTGTCCGATCAGAATTATGCGTTTGACATCGACGCGTAGTTGCAGGTGAATGTAAAACCCTGATACTTACCCCAAGCGGCAGTCTTCTAGACCAGGGATACAAATATTGATATCACGGTGACAAACGTCTCTATTCTGGTTGTGATTAAACGAAAAAATAGTGCAACATATAATGTATCTACTACAATATAGTTTTCCAATGAAATGGAGCTTTCATTTTGTTCTGGGCTTAAGGAAACTCTCTGGATGCGCCTCGTACTTCCAACACGATTTTCTGGATATTCGAGCGGAGTCTAGTTTATGCGCTGTACGATGTTCATTTGTCTGTCGCTGCAGTGACAAAATGCAGGGTAGTGAACTAAACTCTTAAAGTGCATTCTTATAAAAGTGAATAGGCAATTATGCGGTGAATAGACTCAAGGTTGTTTATAGTGAACGCGAGGGCTCAAGGCCCGAGCCTCGCCGTGACTTGGGCCCGGGCGAGCGAAGCGAGAAAACTTGCCTTTGAAAGTAATTTGGCATTAAAATGCGGCGGGAACAAAGTGTATGCGAATATGGGGTACGGGCGAACATGGACCCTATCCATTCCTATTTCATATTTCTTCCGTTAAGGTTGGCAGTATGGTTACAATTAGTGGTGGGGATGACGTCAGCGAACAAATGCACATTGCCCTCAGCTCATAACCAAGTCCGCGCTGGTCTCCCCGATGTTCTAACCCCTGAACGGAAAGGCGTCCATGGAAAGGAACCGCCTACACGCTGCTCCGTGGCGACGCGCGTCGTGCGCCGCCAAGCCGAGATAAGTGCGGAGGTAGATCGGCCGGAGGTGCGGCGGGGAATGGCCTGGGCCGCGGCGGGCGGCCGGCCGATTAGGATGTGGCTAAGGCGCGGCGGCGGAAGTGGAGGTGGCGGAGGTGGCGTAAGCGAGCGCGCGGTGCGGCGGGAAAACGCGCGAGCGGCAGCGGCGGACGGCCCGGGCGTTGCGGCGACGCGGCCGAGGCCAAGGAGGCGCAGGTGCCGGGGCGTGGTGATGGGGGCGGTGTAGCACGGGTTGGAGAGGAGTCGTTCCGGAGGGGGAGGGAAAGTGGGGCCAAGGAGGGTGGGCGAAAGGCGGCGAGCAGGGAGGTGAGTGGGCGGTGGGAAGGGCGGACCTGTGTGGTCCGCGGAGTGTAGGCGAGAGATCGTGAGGAGAGAAGTGAGTGGGTGGAGGGGAGGGCGGGTGAGCGGCTGTTGGGAAGGGTGGACATGAGGCCGTGAGGAGGGAGGCGAATGAGTGGGGGAGAGGGCGGGCAATTGGAGAAGGAGAGGACAGGCGAATGGGACACAGGGAGGGTGGGAGAGAGAGAGCGGCGGGGAGGGCGGGGAGTGAGGAACGGGGTAGACGGGCGAATGGGAAAAGGTGAGCGTGAGCGGTGGGTCAGGGGGTGGGTGAACTGGTGGGTGGCGGGAAAGGTGGGCAAATGGATAGCAGGGAGACGAGTGGACTACTGGAAGATGACGATGGCGGGCGATTGGCAGCGAGGAGCGTGTGGGAGGTAAAGAAGTTTGGCGAGTGGGTGGCAGCCAGGTGGCGAGAGGGGCGGTGGGTGGGCGAAAGGGTAGCAGGGAAACTCTTGAGTGCTGGGAGGTGGGGAAGGCGAGCGATTGGAAGGCGCTTAGTATGAGCGGGAAGAGGGGGGCGCGTGTGCGACGGGGAGGATGGGAAATTGGGAGTCGGGGAAATTGATTGATTGATAGATTGATTAATTGTTAGGCTCGTCAACTACTAGGGACATTAGTTTCGTAAATGTAGTGCATGTTTTTCTCAGTAAATGGTGATGTTCTTTCCCCGATAGATGGCGAGATCCGGGTCGACCTACAGTCGGCTAGCGGGTTTTCCCTCAACCAGGTATCGCCCACCAACGAGATACTGCCCCAGTCGGAACAAGCTCTAAGCACCCGACCGATCTCCCGGCATGTGTAGTGCATGTTAGCAAGTAGGTAAGGGGAGAGGATGGGACAAGGAAGAGGTAGGAAAGATCGCGCGCGGACCGTGGCCCGTTCGTTAGGGTACTGCTCCGACATTCAACTGGTGTCGATCGGAGAAACCATGGAAAACTATCGATGAGAGCAGCAGCTCACCAGAATTCTCCTCCAGATAGCGACTGAATTCGACCTAGCTGACAAGCTAGTGTTGAAAATTCTGTGACCATCGGGACTCAAACCTACGATCTCTCAGTCGGAGAGACTGCAGTGAAATCAGCTGATGCCTTGAGCCCTCTCTCGGGGAGAGTGGGCGAGTGCGAGACCGGAGAAGGGAGGACGAGCAAGTAGCCAGAGGGATGAGTGGGTCGTGGAGAAGTGAGCGGAGCGGACGATGATACAGACGGTTGCCGGGACGATGATGAACCGGCTGGCGAAACGCGAACAAAGGTGGAGCGGGCAATGGCATGAGCGACAATGGATGGGGGACGTAGATGGAATGGAGCGGGCAGCAACCTAATGCGTATAGATGGCGTTTGGCCGGAATGCTGCGGTTCGGTGGCGACAACTTAGCTAGTTTCCTTTTGACTGACGAAAAACTTAAGAAGATGAATCTGTTAAGTACATATCTTTCTCAGAGAGTTCCTTGAGAGGATTATAAAGGCAGCATTTTCTGAGTTCCGAAAGCATAAAGTGGGAATTAATTCCAAAGGATTAGATGCTCTATCTCTTTTGCTGGATTTTTGAAGAACGTCTGTTCGTTTTATAAATGAGCTTGGAGGGGTTCATTTAGAATGCCGTTTTCCGAAGTTGTGTAGTTTGGGAAATGTAATACTTTCGTTACTTTTATTATGTTATTAGAGAGAAATAAAGCTTTAATACCAACATTTTTGATGAGTTTCTAACGCGCATAATAGGAACAGACTGCGTGGTCCTGTTCCATATTCTTAGGCTGACCTTAAAGGAAGGTGTGCGGAGAAAGGCAGACACGCACGGACAGGCGGAGGGCGATATGTCTGCATGGCAGCGGTATGGGTGCAGCAGCCCCGGAGGCGGTTGCGAATAACGGCGGCGGGGCAGGCGCGGCGGCGTGGGCGTGGTGGTTGCGGGGAGGGGAAGCAGAGGGGGAGGGGCGTCAGCGATGGGGAGCAGGAACGAGTGTGGATGGCAGAGTGGGGCGCGGGAGATGAATTGGGCGGAAGCCGGGAACGGGCGCGGGGGTGGGGACGGGAATGGGAGCGGGTGAGAGTGCGGGGGCGGACGCGAGGGTGAGCACTGGGGCGAGTGCGGGTATGGGAACTGGAGTGGGATCGAAGGCAAGGGCGGGCCCGGGGGCAGGCGCGGGGGCAGGCGCGGAGGCGGACGCGGGGATGGGCGCGGGGGCGGGCGCGGGGGCTGGCGCTTGGGCGCGGGGGCGGGCGCAGGGGCTGGCGCTTGGGCGCGGGGGCGGGCGCGAGGCCGGGACGGGGGGGGGCGAAGGCGAGCGGGGCGGCGGGGGCGGGCGCGAGGGAGAGGGAGCGGAGGGTGGGCGCGGGGACGGGTACTGGAGCGGGTGCGGAGGCGGGCGCGGGGGCGGGGCAGTGGAATGCGCGCCGCAAACAGCGCGAGGTGGCGCCCGATAACCCCGAGCGCATAGACGATAGCGCGGGTGACGCGGGAGTGGGCGCGCCGTGCCCCTCCCCCGCCTACCGCCCCCCGCCCACCGCACGCCGCCGACGCTGCCTCGCCGTTTGACGATCGCACACTGCGCCGCTTTTGCCAGGCCAGCCGCTCTGCACAAACGGTTACAGGAGGTCGCAGATTCTGTCGGACTGTCCACTCTCAGACTAATAAGCACAGGACATTTATCTTATCATCTTCACCTTCATTATCAACTTTTTCTTCATTATTATTTTCATTTTTTCATCTTCTTTATTTTCATCATCCTCGAGGTCTTCGTCTTCTTCATCAAATCATCTACTTCTTGTTATTTAACATAAACTTCATCATGATGAGGGCTCGGATTCTGAAGACCTAAAAATTCTTTGAAAATGACCTACAAAATGACTCAAAAATAAGATGAAAATGACCTGCTATATGACTTAAGATAAGGAGAAAATTACTTAATTTTTATAAATATACAAAAATTTGTATGAAAATGTTTTATTTATTCAATGAATTTTACTATATTAAATAAATTTATTTATATAAAATTGTACTTCATATAAAGTACTTACATCAAGCAGAAATGTAATCCTTAGCTCCAATCTTCCAACCGTCAGTTTTGAAAGATCGAGGAAGTTACCGAAGATTCGTGCAATTCTGAGAGTTCGAAAAACAGAGTCCATTACAGTAATGAATTTCATCATCAAAAGATAGATAGAATAAAAACTTTGTTTTAATAAAATGACATGAAACATTCACTAACAAAAAGCACGTAAAGGAAACAAAATGCGTAAAATTGACAAAAAAGACGCTAAGGTCCAAAAAATTACCTAAAAACAAAAAAAGGCAAAATAATGACGAAAATGTCCCAATAACTATACATTTATATAACCTATCCTTAAATACACATTTACAGGGTAGCTACGTGTAGAATGCACCAATGAAAAGATAACGTCATCAGAATCCGAGCCCTGATCATGAGCTTTTTCTCCATCATCTTTTCTTCTGAATGTTCTTCATTATGATCTTCATCCTTTTATTTACCTTCTTTATTTTCATTCTCATCGTCTTCTTTATCATAATAATTGTCATCTTCTTGTTCTTCATAAGCATCTTCTTCATCAGAAGTTTCTCTTCTTCCGTATATTCTTCTTTTCTCTGTTCTTTTATGTTTACTCGGCACCGGGTGAATACACATTCCTTACGATTTTTTCTATATTACGCGGGATTTTATTGAATGAAATGTATTTCAGCAGTTCCAGTAATTATGCCTGTATCGCATCTTGCCTCGGACCATATTCGCTCAAATCATCGCATCCCACACGCTGTTTCATGTTTTGAGTTTCTTTGACACTGAAAAAGATATATTGCCTTCTTTTATCTGTAGTTAACACGATCCAATAAACTGTTTACACGATTTTCTTCAAACTGTATATCCCCCAAATCGACTTCGCTGATCTCGAAGCCTCTTGAATTTGAAACTGATATTTTAATTTTAAATTAAACTTTACACGACAACTCAACATTTAAAACATTTCTCAAAAATCGTTCAAAATTAATTCTATATATTTTTTTGCATCAATAGAGTATAGTACGCTTATAAAATGGCACAGGTCCAATTTTTATTAAATCTGGATTTTCCATATTGCAAACGTATAAAATTTTACTAACCTCCTCATACAATTACATCATTGAAGATAATTTAAGAAATAATACATGAAATTTCCAAGTTATATTTTTAATTTTTGTCATGTACACTTTTCAAATGAAAAAATATGATTTATTTGATTCGTAATTACGCAAATCTACTCGTACTTTCAAAAGCAGTTGATTGGGAAAGTACAAAAAACTTTTAATTTTTTAAATTTTCGAAAATTTATATATTTTGATAAAAATCAGACTTCTGCCAGTAAATGAGCACACTCGGCTCTGTTCAAGCAAAAAAATGTAGAATAACTTGGACCCATTTCTAGAAAAGTTTGAAAATTTTGGGTCTTCATATAAAGTACACCCCATACACACACATACATACACACACACACATACACACACGCACACACACCAAAGAAAAGTAGGTATCCGCTTCAAATTCGAGAGGCCGCGACATTAACTAGATCGATTAGGAAATATCAATTTTGGCAAAGTCCTGCGGCCGGTAGAGGCGCTAGCAATGTTCACAGACAGACACCGGACAGAAGCTCGAACAGTCGTATTACTGAAAACACTTTTTAGATATTAAGGACTCACAAAATTTGAATTATTACTAAACGTCACATAAGAGAAACATTTATAACATAAAGCAATTATATTCCACATTTTCAGTATCGGGAACCCACAAAACGAACTTTCCTTGGAAAAATAGCGCTTTTCGCTGCAATATTACCATACTTTCTCAGTACGACGTAAGTCATATACAGGAAAGTAGAAGGAAACTTTTAAATTATTTTAAAGGAAAGTAAAGTTGCAAAGGTGAAATATGTGGATGAGCAATCGCAGTGACGTTAAAGGACTCGAGTCGAGCTCTATTTCATAAACAGGCTTCAAGATTGCTTAACACTAACTTTCATTGTCTTTTGTAATATTGTTTGAAATCTTAAACCAATAATTGGAGTATGTATTAAGTGAAAATTAAGAGTACATAACGTAAACAGTCGTTTAACAAAGTGTAAAAATATAGATTTAGACGAAGCCCACTCAGTTGAGAGAGAACACAAAAAAAATTATATGCCCTTCCTCTTATATTGTATATACTGTGATGCTTGTATTTTGTTAGTAAACTTTACATTAAGTATGGAATTTAAAGGTTTTTTATCAGTTCCTTTAAGTGGCGATAGATGGCAGCCAGAAAGAGAATAAACAACTGAAAAAGTATTCACAGCTAAAAAGAAAGGACGGAGAGGAGGAGGATATATGAAGGGAATATATCTAAGCTATTTTTTAGCACCACTAGTTTCCATTCGATGATGTAACCTTTGAAAGTGCTTTATTTCCTCGATGAGATCAATTTGAAATGGAAAGGCGGTGAGTGTGAAACGTTCATTAATCCATTCGCGCTAAAAGGGTCATGGGCGTCGGCGTCCTAACAATTCCCTCTCATAATTTCTTCTTGTCAGATGAAACGTGCACCTCAACACGTGACGTTCATGTCCTTCTTTTGATCGCAATGCTTTCCGTAGTATTTCCAACTCAATTGGCTTGCAAATATTGTTCAATTTCAACGCTTCAATAATATTATTTACTAATATTTTCCATCTCTGAGGACTGTTTAATAATTTCTTGGAATAGGGTTAGTTATTTACAAAATGTTCCGGTATCAACAAATATTTCTAAGCTGTGATACTTCTTTTTCACTTTTTCTGACTAGACTGGAGAGACCTTTAAAGATATAAATACAATATTTCACAAGTACTGTATATGGGTCCTACGATAATCTATGATGCAAGGCATTGTTGATATAAACAAAATTAATAAATAGTAGTAAATATTTCCTTCGATGTAGGTGTATTTCATTGTATAATGAAATTTACAGAATATGGAATATTACTAATGAATAACATATATAATCTCGACTATTTGAACATGAAGCGAAACAGGAAAAATACGAGTTACCGAATAGTATCAAATATATCGCGAATCCGATTGCATTAATGTAGAAGTTAGAGAATCAGGAAGCAGCATTCACTGTCGCAACCATTTCTCCCGAACGGTTTTAATAATGCGCCTAATTAATGAAACGGAAGTGGTAAGAACAGTCGCGAGATAATATTTTTCAACATTTTCGCGATATACCAGAGATGCAATGTCTTGTAGGTAACTTCGTTACATAAAATTTCTCAACATAGAATATGTTCATTGGCAAAAATTGATGATCTTAGAATTCTCTTATATTTATTTTGAAACAGTATAAAAGTGATCATATAAAAATAAAGACTATTAGTGCGATTATCATCGAATACGAAAAATAAGTGAAACTAGTGGTGCTAAAACAATACGTACTTTCTCGCACGTATTCCTACGCAAAATTACGCGAAAAGTACTCAAATTTTCGAAAAATTGTTCATGACCTTATTTCAAACTCTTCAAGGAATAGATTTTATTATGGGACAAATCTGTCTTCATAATTATAATTGTAGGAAGGCGCCGAAAAAATATTGGAACTTTTGCAATTTTCGAAAAATCAGGGTTTTTAACGAACATGAGACCTGCAGCATTCTCTTAAACGTCCTTCACACTATTCAACAATAAAATTAAATCGAAAAGAATAGAGCTATTTTTTTGAAAATTTGGAAAGCGTTTCAGAAGCTTTGTGAAAACTACAACCCCCCAAAAAATTAAAATGTCGGTTTTAATTCAAGGGGTCGCGAAATCAGCCAGATCGATTGGAGATTATTTATTTTGGAGAAAATCGGCTGAACGATTTAGCCGGTAGCGTTGTTCACAGATGGACGGACAGACAGACAGATAGTTGTGCACAGACAGATGGACGGACAGACGAATGGCCAGACAGACGCTTTGCCGTCATTCGATTTTTCAGTATCAAGTACCCATAAGACATGGATTCTGGCTACACCACGTGATAAAGGATTTTTTTCTAAATTTAGCAACTGGATTTATCCACATTTTCGCAACCACGGTCCTGTAATACGAGTTCTTCTGCCGTAAATTCCCGTTTTTTTCACACAGCCTTACATAACTTTCTCTCCACGCCGCAGCGAGAAAGTAAAAAGGAGATGGAGCGGGCGCTTAAAATATTGACAGGGGACTACCTGGATGAGCACCTGCGCCCCGCCCACGTCCCCGGTCGGGGCAGGGTGGGGCGGGGCGAGGCAGGGGCGGGCGCCGGCGCCGCTGCCAAGAGGCGGGCGGCCGCGGAGGACCCGCGGGGCGCGCCCTTTGCTCCGCTCTTTAAAATTAGCGGGCAGCACCTGCGTCGCCTGTCAAGATTGAGCAGATCTCGAGCGGAGAACAAGACAAGAATACAGCCTCCGCGGCTGTTCTCGGCGGCGCGGGGCTCTCATTAAACTTGTGCCCTCTCCGCGCTCGCCGGGCAGGCGGAGTTGGCGGTGGTGGATGTGGCGGCGGGGGAGGGGGTGGCATTCCGCACGGCATTCGGCCCCGCCCCCGGCTGAATCGCGTCGCCGCGCCGCGGCCTGCGCCGATTTAGAACGCGCGGGCGGCGACCGAGGTGGGCGGAGGTGGGCGATGGCTGCGGGTTGGACCACGGCGGCTGGTGGTCGGGTGACAGCAGACGGGTGGTATTGGTAGATATGTGGGGATGTGGTGGTGGAGGATGGCCGTTGGTGGCGGGCAGGTAGCAGCATGTGGGTGGGGCAGTGGGAGGACGTTCCATGGCTGCGTGTTGGGTAATGGCGGCTGGTGGTTGAGTAATGGCCCCTAGGGGCGGGCGATGGTGAGTAAGAGCTGATGTGGGGTGGAGGGAAGCTGTTGGTGACGGGTAGGTAGCGGCGTTGGGGTGCGCTGAAGATGGAGACAGACATTCATTGGGAGGAGGAAGGACGGTGAGATAAAAAGTACCATTATTCGTTCTTAGATATCTCCTAGAATTGTTGGAATAATATTGCACATTGAGAAGATTTTGGCCTTTGGCACACGTAGGTAGTTCATTTTTTTTTCCACTGATTCCGACAGATTGCTTTTATCCCTCAAAGAGATTTCAGACAGCGCGAGTAAAACCTTCAACAACGGGTCAGACATACACCCTGCTTCCCCATCCAGTCCTCATTCCCGTCCTTGACGGAACCTATGGGCAGAACTTATATCCATTATTGATACAGAAAATTTCCGACAAGCTTTTGGGATTCTACCATTTGCGAGTTCACCGAAGCACAATAAGCATGGAGGATTGATTGATTGATGAGTGTTTGCGGACACGTCAACCATTATGATCCTTGGTCTCGGTAGTGTTGTGATTTTTTTTCTTTTTTGTTGGAAAGTTGCAGTGTTTCTCCTCTACTGGGAAGTAAAATCCGCCGCCGACCTACACGCCAGATAGTGGGGGGATGGAGGTGTCGAGGTGTCTCCTACAAGTATCTTCCCCACACCGAGGCACTGCTCCATCCGCGACAAGCTTTAAGCTCCCGACCGGTCACTTGACAAGTATGATAATGTAGTGCATGTAAGTGAGTGTAAGGGCTGAGAATGGGACAAAGAAGATGAAGGAAAGAAGGCGTGCGGTCGGTGGCCCGTTTGTTGCTCCAGCATGGGCCTGGTGTAGATCGCAGAAGCCACGAGAAACTACCGATCAGAACAGCCGGCCGCTAGAAATTCCCTCCAGACAGCGGCTGAATTCGACCTAGCTATGTAGCTTGTGTCGAAAATCCGCCACCGTCCGTACTCGAACCAAGAACCTCCCGCTCAGACCCACTGCAGCAATGCTGCCTCTCAGCTAAGACATCCGGTCCGCGCAGTGAAATCGGAAGTATTAAATAAAAGTGAGAACAAATGAGTGCAGCGTGAGCTTTTTCAGTTCCAGATCTCCAGAGCGCAGATTGAAAGAGGTGTAAACGCGCTATCCTCCTACACTGCGGTTTTCACAGAGCTGCGTTTGAAGGATATCAGCTGTTACGGTGTCATCCAATCGGAAGGCTGAACGCCACAATTATAACCTCACTATAGTGACATGTAAAGTCCCGATTGCACAACAGCGTAACAGCCGATCACATGTCAGCGACAGCGAAGTAAAAACCGCAGTATAGTGAGAGGGCTGCTCCTGTTCCCGCCAAGCCGTGACCTACCTATCCGCTGCAGGTGGTTGCGGGGTCGGCCGCGGGCAGGCGCTGACGCCGGCGGGACGCAACGCCCGTAGAGGGCGCGCGCCGCCCCAGCGCCGCGACGCGTCGCGACGCCTCCGCTGCGAGTACGCGCGCCCGCCGCAGGGCGTCGCGGAGCGCGCGCTGCGCCATCGGCGGCGGCGCCGCCGCCGCCGCCGCCGCCACCGCCGCTGCCGCCGCCGCCGCCTCCGCCGCCGCCGCCGCCGCCGCCGCCGCCGCCGCCGCCGCCGCCGCCGCCGCCGCCGCCGCCGCCGCCGCCGCCACTAAGCACGCACGTGCCGCTCGGATGGCGCTAAGAAGGCGGGATGATCGCCAGTCCAGCGTGACGTAGTGCAAAGTGTGATACAGCGCTTTGTTTAGGGAAACAAACGTTTCAGATATCGGATGCCATTTTTTTCTTTCTCGCTAACTACTTACGTAGTGTAGAGAAGCTATTTTTATGTATGAATTTGGCGTTATTATATCAGAAGTCCGACTTCGCCGGCCAGCTACCGGTGTCCCCCATGCCTGGGCCTAGTTCAATTCCCGTGCTTGGGGGTAAGAGCGACATGAGACGAACATGACGTATTCTCTTCACCGTAGCTAGCAAGATCTGCCTGCTTGAACTTTTTTTCGCCACACAGCTACAGAAACTAGGACGATTTTAAAGGAAAGATACAACTCCATTTTTATACTGCAGCTTCTGCTTTTTTCTAGTTTTATACTGCAGTAAAAAAACGCCGCTTTTGCGATTGATTGATTAGTGTCAAAGACTGGTTTCATTAGTCCCAAAGCGTAGTGCGTGTTTTTCCTCGAAGGTGGCGGTGATCTTCCCCTACTGGATGGCGAGATGTGGCGCCGACCTATGTCGGCATGCTGAGCTTTCCCCAACCAGGTATCTCCCACCAGCGATATAATCCCTAAGCCCTAGACTGTTCTCACGGCATATTTGGTCGTGTAGTGTATGTACGTGTCAGGGTGAGTAAGAAGGGGGAGAAGAGAGGGCAAGGAATAGGAAGGAAAGATCGCGCGAGATTCATGGTTCGTTTGTTAGGATTTTGATCCAGCATTGACCTAGTGTTGATCGGAGAAACAACGGAAAACTACCGATTAGAGCAGGCAGACTTTAGAATTTACCTCCAGACAACGGCTGAACTCGACCTAGCTATGACGCCAATGTCGAAAATCCTACCACTATCGGGATTTCAACCCAAGAACCTCCCGTACAGAGGCATGGCAATGACATCAGTTGATACCCTAAACCAACTAAACCGGTCAATTTTTCGATAGAAAATGTTGTGGGACCCCGATACCGAAAAAATGAATAATTCTTGTTTTCTTACTTCTATGGGATCGTTTTGAAATTCTGACAATGAATTCAACGGTATTTATAACGCTTTATTCCGCTAAATATGTTCGAGAGCTCTTACGCGATCAATTACGTTTCGTCGTGTAAAAATTATGAGGTTCCATTTGAAAAAAAAAATGTTCCCTAAAACAGTACGCTCGCACAAGTTATGTCGGAAATCTAACAAGTTCTTTATCGTGTGCGCCCGTGCGTCACCATATAATGACAAAAACTGCATTTCGATATATTAAACAGTACGAACACTACCCTCAGTACAGTCATGCCATTCTCTAGTAAATATGAGAGGTAAGGATGAGTAATAATTACTTGGTGTTTCTGAACACGTCAACTACAATCCTCATCAGTCTCGTAAATGCAGGAAATGTTATATCCCTGTAGGTGACCGTATTATGTCCCTTCGAAATGTGAGATCTGGTGCTGACCAATACGTGAGCTACCGGGGTTTTTCCCTTCACGATATTTCTGCCAGTGGGGCACCTCCCTAGCTGGGTAAAGCTCTATCCTCCCGACGTGGATGTGGTAGTGCATGAAAATGTGTGTGTGTGTGTGTGTGTCAGTGGATTTGTATGTGTGGGGACAGAGAAGAGCACAAGGGTGAGGAAGGTAAGATCGCGATGTCTTACCAGTTTAACCTTCCACATAATGCAAAAGCGTCTGTGTTCACAATCCTATCTGAAACTGTAACGAATGAAACCCATAGATTTCAATTGTTTCTTTGAATATGGATATGTCGGCGTCTGTGCGCGTTATATTCTGTTCAGTAAGTATTTGAAACTTCCCCTCCGAAAATAAAAAAAATAAATAACTACGCGATTTTTTTATTGGACTATAAAAAAAGTTGTAAAAGCTAAATGCTTATGTTTTGGATATAATTTTGTAAATGATATCAATTGATTGATTGATTTTTTCGTGTTTCCGGGCGCGTCAACTGCTTTGGTCATTAGTCCCGTTAGTGTAGTGCATGTTTTTCCCCCTCGGGAGATGACGGTGAACTTCCCCCGCTGGATGGCGACATCCGGCGCCGACCTACCGTCGGCTAGTGGGATTTCCCCCTAACCAGGACTCTCCCACCAGCGGGGTACCGCCCCAGCCGGGACAAGCTCTAAGCTCCCAACCGGTCTTCCGGAATATGTGGTAGTGTAGTGCATGTTAGTGTAAGTGTGTGTGTATAAGGGAAGAGGATAGTACAAGGAAGAGGAAGGAAAGATCGCGCGCGGTCCGTGGCCCGTTTGTTAGGGTACTGCTCCAGCATTCGTCTGGTGTTGATCGGAGAAATCACGGAAAACTACCGATCAGAGCAACCAGCCGCTAGAATTCTCCTCCAGACAGCGACTGAATTCGACCTAGCTGAAAAGCTAGTGTCGAAAATCCTGCCGCCGTGGGGAGTGTAACCTAGGACCTCCCGGTCAGAGGCGCTGCAGTGACATCAGTTGATGCACTGAGCTACCGCTCCCGGTTAAATGATATCAAGATCATTCATATTTCGCTGATACAGAAATGTGTCGAAATTTCCCAACCATTCGCGAAATGATACAAAGCAGGCTCAATAAAATACTCATGCAGTGTGACACACTTTACTTGGAAACTACATCTCACGCAAAATACTTTCAACAGAATGTTTTCATTACCTCTACCCTACATACAACCCATAAAATTAATTCATAAATTCATTGACATGGAGGGCAAGTTCCGATGGTGAATGTCTCGTTGCACTACCATCTTATTTCCTCTCAACGCACGTGGATCAAACTTAACTAGGATCACACCTCCAAATCAAGTAAGCGAAATCGACGATTAACACTAATCAATGTCCTTACCGCTTCTACCGTCATCGCGTGGTGAAACTCATGTTCAAAGCTGAATGCGGCATTTGTGCGTCGCTTAAGGGCGAGCAAACGATACCTTTCCATTCCCTAAGGTGAGCAAACACACATTGCATGTGTAACCTACGGTTCGTAATGAAAAACAAACATAGAAGTTTACAATTTCCTCCAGACCACAGATAATAGACCATCAGATCAGTAGTTGAGGCAGTTAAACCTCACTCGACATGAAGGTGCCCTGTGTGAGTTTCCCTATATTAGCTCTCTATCGTGCCAAAACACAAAACACAATGCTGCAAAATGTTTCTTTTACTTCCTTTCTACGGAGTAGAATGTAATGCTTCGCGAAGAAATTGCGAATTTTCGGCAGAGAAACCCTTGTCTGTCCGTCTGTGAACAACGCTAACTGCTAAACCGTTCAGCCGATTTTCTCCAAAATTGATATTTCCCAATCGATCTGGCTGGTGTCGCTGCTCCTTGAACTTGAAGCCGATATTTTATTTTTGGGGGATTCTTTACATGATGCCCTTGGGATATTTTCAAAACTTTCAAAAGAATAGCTTCATCGTTTTTTATTAAATTTTGGTGTGGGATAGTGTGAAGGACGTTTAAGAGAACGGTACAGGCCTCATTGTCTTTGAAAACTCTGATTTTTCGAAAATTGCAAAACTTCAAAACTTTTTCGGTGTTTTCTTACAACTACAATTACGAAAACTGAGATTATTTCCCTTAATGAAATCTGTTCCTTAAGGATAGATTTTGAAATAATGTCATATGCAATATTTCGAAAATTTGAGTAATTTTCGCGTAATTTTGCATGGAAATACGGATGAGAATGTGCGTGTTGTTTAAGCACTACTAGTTTACTTTTTATTTACTGCTAATTTACAATCAGTTTTTTTATTAATTTAAACATTCAGTAAATTCGTCCATGATGATGAACACATTAACACGAGGACATTAAACATTGTACGGAGTTTCTCTTACGTAGAAAGGCTTCTTATACGCAGGAAATTTGTGGATTTTGTTGCATGATGTTGGTCTTGTAGGATACGTTTCAAGGTGCATTGACTATTTGACGAAGACATTTTGTTTCAAATCTGCGGAGAATCTCGATATTGTATTTACTTGCAGAACCCTTTAGCTTGATTCAGTAGCTCCATATTCGTCGGAATGTTGCTTTGATTAGGAGTACTTTGTTTTGCAGTGACAAATGTGAAGGGCGAATGATTAACCATGCAATGTGATGAAATTTTAATTTGTAATATGTTGCTTCCACGTTAGACGTCGGTCAAGGTGGAATCCCAAGTATTTTACTTGTTCAAGGAGCGCATCGTTCATTTTCATTTTTCTACATTGTTTCTTGCAAAGCGTGAAAGTAATGTGTTTGGACTTCGAGGCAACTTCAAAATCGTAGCATCTCCGTTGTTTACATAAGAATTGTTCAATTTGTGAAAAGCCAAACATTTCTTCCACGTAACTCTATTTACGCTTCTCTTTCTCGTATGATTACTTTATTTGTACACTTATATCTTATTACATATCGAAGTTAACTCATTACGAGAAAATGTGTAGTATCACTAGTTCACATTAGAAAAATGTATCCCTTGGTGCTGGCGGTTTTTTCAGGTACATATGTATAGGTTTAGATATGGAATACAAGGTTGGAACAGGAGTTTTTAAAATTCTTTAACGAGTACTTAAATTGATTTCCTTGAGAGTGATTATTACGTACTCTAGAATTTGTATGTAAAAAAAAACATTTGTTTTCTGAATGAGATATTCATTTCCGGTGTTGTTTACCCATTTTCTAAATATGCAATCATGCAAAACTTCTTGAAGTCTTAACAAAATTACTAACTCAAGTAAGAATAATTCGCTAATGCTCTTGAACAACTTTCCGTTATTCTCTCCCAGATGTTTTGTAAAAATGAAAAAAAAATCGGGTTTCTTTCCTTTATTAATGCTGCACACTGCTTCCCTTATTATTGCAGTGTGCTTTAATTGCAGAACAGTTAGCCCCTATCGAAACAATATTATTTTTGTGAAACCTGGGAAAGTACTCTTAACCTGAAATTCAGTGGTGCGTATCAAAAGGATTGATACTTGTCAAATATATGGCTAAAATGTTGGTTCTGTATAATTTTACGTGTTATTTATTGTCTTGTTCTTGAAATACTAAGTAATATAAAACCCCGAGGTCAAGAAACAACACGAATTATTTCTTTGTTTTTAACCAACTCTTAATAAACGCGACTTCACAAACAAAACCATATACGTCAATACCAGCTATCCGAAGTTTTACTTTGTCTTCATGAGAGACGCAACCCAAACAAAACTGCAGCAAATTTTTTTTCTTTAAGGGCATACACTCCACCAACCACATTAACGTTAAATAACGAGCCCATCCCATGGTACCCCCCAAACAAACCCATTAAATATTTAGGACTGCACATGGACACAAGATTGAATTGGAAACAACACATAGACACCAAAATAATTCAAACTAAAAACAAAATTCACCAACTAAAATCATTAATTAATAGGAATAAATACCTTCCATACAAAACAGCAACGATACTCTACAAAACAATAATCAGACCGACTCTTCTCTATGCCTGTCCAGTATGGATTAATGCTGCAAAAACAAACATCAACAAAATTCAAATAGTACAGAACCAATTCCTTCGTACCATCACTAATGCACCCTGGTTCATATCAAATCACCAATTACATAATGAATTCAACCTCGAGCTCATCATTCACCACATTACTTACCTATCCCATAAGTTCTTCTCTAATATTAGAGAATATATTATTATATTAGATGAATATTCATTATATTCAAACCTTTTCGCCGTTCAACCTCTGTAAAAACCCCACTCATCCCACTCGCATCAAAAATAAATATCCATTTCACTTATTTTGTAAATTATTTTCAGACCTAGAATAATATCTACGAGGTGCCTTCATGGTTTCCTGAACTACTGTATTAGAGTTAAGTTAGGTTAAGTGTTATGAATTAAGCCATCACTACATATGTATAGTTTTATGAACTGGTCTTTGTACAAAAACAATCAAATAATAAAACATAATTTAAAAAAGTAAAATGAGAGACGCTAGATGCATGCGCGCCCATCTAGCGTCTCTCTCCTAGCCAAAATTAGCGGTGCTAAAAAAGCACATTCTTTCTCGCCCGTATTTTCACGCAAAATTACGCCAAGAGTACCGAAATTTTCAAAAATTTGTTCATAACCTTATTTCAAAATCCATATTTAAGGAACGGATTTCATTAAGGGAAAAAATCTCTATCTAATATTTTAATTGTAGAAAGACTCCAAAAGTTTTTGAACTTTTGCAATTTTCGAAAAATCAGGGTTTTCAACGAAAATGTGATCAGCACCACTCTTAAACGCCCTCCACACTATGCAACAACAAAATTTAAACAAAAATGATGGAGACTTTTTTTTTGAGAAATTTGAGAAATATCCCAAGGGCTTCATGTCCAGTGAGCCTCAATATGAAAATGTCGATTCCAAATTCAAGGAGCCGCGACATCAGCCAGACCAATTGAGAAATATCAATTTTTGAGAAAATCGGCTGGTCGCTATCGTTGACCGTTCAGGCGGTTCCATAAGGTCAGTCGCTGGCGTTATTCACAGACAGATAGACAGACGGATGGATGGACGGACGGACGGGCAGACAAACAGACGTTTTGCCGTCATTCAATTTTTTGGTATAAAGGATGCACAAAACGGATTCTGGCTACACCACGTGTTACAGGATATTTTTCTATATTGAGCAACTGGACTTATCCATTTCTTCCTTACCAGGGCCCTATAATAAGAGTTTTTCTGCCGAAAATTCGCCGTCTTTTCGCGCAGCATTACATAACTTTCTCACTACTCCGCAGCGAGAAAGTAAATTGGTTGAGCTGCGCTACTTTATGATACGTATACTGTGTTTGAATCCGGTGGAAAGCGAGAGGTTCCATCGCTCCACACTTTAGATCCATTTTGGGGGGCATAATCAGCTTCTTTACAAAGGCTAAATTTTTGATATTACTAAAAGGACTGCCTTTTTTTTATACTTTCACGAAACTGTATGACCCCTTAATCTATATCTTTGGACAATAACTGTATTCTACAATTTTTTTCAACACCAACTTCACCTGTTCAAATCACCTTCATCTGTTAGAACATATTGCTGCTTGTTTACAAAATTTTATAGAAATTAGGAGGCTGTGAATAAAATATATAAAAAACACGTGTGAGATATTTTTTCATATTCAAAAAATACTTACAACATACTACTACAATTTAATTCAGGTAAATCATATATTTTACAAAATTAATTGATGCAGTTTTTCTCACAAGTCGTGCATAATGTAATTTATATTTTTTATTTATCTAATTTATAATTATTTTCATTTTTAATGTTTTAGTTACAGCTTTTTTGTTTTAAGAATATATTGTGAAAAATTTATCATACACAAAAAATCAAATTTAATAAGTTATGTCATAAATTATCAATCTTCAATTTCAATGAAGAGTAATATTAATTATAATGTTTCAATATTTTTTTACAATTTATAGTATGTACAATTGTTGTGTCAAATTAATTTATTTATACATTTAATTTCATGAGACTCTGAACATGAAGACCAATGACCTTCAAAACGTTGGTCTATAAAAATATTTAAAAAAACTCATTAATAAAAATTGATTCAATATTAATGTCTGCCTTAAAAATTAAAAGACCTTCCAAGATTTAAAAAAAACATACTCTGCTTCGTTTATTGCTCATTAAGTGTAATAACATTTCTTTTATATAGTTTTCTTATAGTAATTTTAAGGTATTCCGTTCGATACTCACTTCACGATTGGCATTACATTGCAAGAAATTTTCTCAAATAATCACTGCACATTTTGTTAAATTCCAGATCATACACTCACTCTTAATCCTCATTTCATTCGGCATAAATAAAAGTTCTTAAACGAGATAAGACAGTTGAAAATATGACATTTTTGTCCACAATGCCTTCTGAATGTCATTTTAGATAGAGTCATCTCCCATTGCAAATTATGTAGACCCATCTCTATTATGAGCGGCACAACCTGACAATCTTCGCTTCTCGTACAAAAATAGACAACCTCACAATATCATATTAACGTTCACGTTTTGAAGGGTTCGACTTTGGTCACTACTGAATTGTCGAAGCCACTTGCTTAGAGAAAATATAATGTTAAATCTTTATTTTAGAAAACAAATCAGTATTACTATATACTAAATTAAAACTTGTAATCGCTGTCAGAACTCATCACGAGAAAATGATAGCTATGTTTAGAACTGTATTGAAATATTGTGCAGGTTTACTTCTTTGGAGAATATTAATAGCTACCCAAATATATGATATAATGGTATATTTTGAAACATTGACATACTACAAAGTAAGTTTTACATTTTGCAATATAATGAACAGTAATTGTTATTAAGGAAGTCCAGTAAGTATATAAAAAAACAAAAAAAATCTGTGTTTATAGCCTTACATTACATCACGTTTTATGGTAGGGAGCTGAAGGTTGCAATTTTAAAACTGCCTCTATGAACAACTGAAAGATTAAAATTAAACTAAACGTTTGACTTAATAAACCTGGATAACCCCAATGATAAATAATCATGGTTTCCATATTCAATTATTTCATAACATGTGTCATTTCTATCTATAATTGACTAAAATATCATATACCTGTGTTAAAAGTAACAGAAAATCACAAAAAATTAATAGGCATCTGAGACGACGCTAAGTGTTTATTTTAATTTTCTTTCAGCTCTTTTTAATTGACACGCATTTATTTCCAATAGCATGTGAAAAAAATAAGGTTGCAGATATTTCAAATAGCTGAAGTGATGTGACAAATTCAGAATTCAATAATTTCGTATTTTATATCTCATAACCCGAGTTGTCATTTATCGGATCTTCCCAACAACCAAACAGCCAATCCGGCATTTCCTGGAAAAAAATATTTATGTGTAAAAGGGGAAAATACAAGGTACTATAAAGTTCACAAAGAATCATTTATTCAAAATAATTATTATATATTAATATGATATTCTCAAATGCAATATTCGAAGCTCGGCAAAGAGAATACTCAATAATTAATATATGTTTTACAAGTGTATACAGAAGAATGTTGAGCAAATGTGAAGAAACGCAGTATGTATATATGGGAACCATTTTTACCAGCAAATGGTTCACGTTGAGTTACAATATTTAGGTATATATAATATTCCCATTGTTTCACAGACAAAGATAACATTGGATTCAGGGGTCCACGATCTCCGAACATAGTCGGTAACACCTTTGATATTACAAGTATCTGTACGTTTGACGATGATTTGACATAACGCTGATAAAATATACACAATATGTATATATACGAACTTCATAACAACATGTATCATAAAACATGACATAAAACGAGGCGCCGCCGTCAGGGACGGACGTCGCGGCGGTGGCGGCGGCGGGGCCCAGGCCGGCTGCGCGGGGGTCGCGGGTTCCACTCCCGACCGGGCTCGCTCCCGTCCGCCCCGCCCCCAAGGGCACAAGGCGCCGCCGGCAGCGCAGCCGCGGGGAGCGGGCCGGACGCGAACCACGGACCTAACGGAGATGGGGCTCGACGGCTCAATGCCTCAGGATGTTTGGGGAACCAAAGCAGCGAGCGATATCCACCTGGAGATCAAATGAATGACATGGGAGAAGCTAGTGTTCCCCAATGTTTTCGGTTTTCTGCTTTGGAGCAAGTTGTTGCCATTTCTTTCTCAAATTCCCATTCGAAAACAGATGTTAACTGGTACACTATAAACAAATTTTCTTGATATTGGGATCAAACATTCAAAAACATTTTTTGTATGTAATCCCGCATTTTTTTGTCGCACTCAATGTTCAAAACGTTTGGAGGTCTGAGTCAGCTTGAAATAATATTTCAGAAATACAATTTTTCCCGCAGATTTTAAGTGAGCTCCATCTCCATCAAAAGGAACCTGCATTAAGCCCAACAAAGGCTCAAAGATATCGACATCTTTCCGAGAAAAAAGATCGCAAGGAAGTTGCAGTAAGTCTTGTAGAACGATATGTATGGTCGTAAAGGGAAAGACAATAAGACATCTCTACAAAATGTCTCTGAAACTGTTCCGGGAAATACTTTCAGTGGATAGACCACTATCGTGATGAAATACTTCCGGAAACTGAGATAATCCGTTCAGTAACGGAAAGCAATTTCGGAAAGAGTACAGGAAGAACCTAGCCAGAGCGCAGTCCGACAGGCATCTCTTTCCTTCAATTCCGCGTTCCCTTTCGCGGAAACAATTCCACGCGAAAGCGATGCTTTAAAGAGTTCTCGACCTGGTTCGCCGCACCACCAGCATTTACTATTCCTCTAAATATACATTAAAAACATAACAACGTTTACAGAAATCGCCTGCAATGTTGGCCAATACACAGAAAAAGGAAAGAACAAACGAGTTTCCTCAACACAGTGAAACCGGCGAGGTGTGGCCCCCGCTTCCTCCCACAACTCTTGGCGGCAGCGGGCGCTGCCTGCCGCGCGACGCCGCCGCGTAGCCGCTTCCCTTTAACGTTCTGGCTTTAAGGGCTCGCTGCACTGCGGTGGCGGCGGCGGCGGCGGCGGCGGCGGTGGCGGCGCGGGTGGCGGAGCGGAGCGAGGAGACAGCCGTCTGCGGAATGCGACCAGCAGTAGAACCCTGCGGCACGCCACGTCTCGCCCCGCTCCGGCCCTCGCGCGCACGCCGATGCTCTCTGCTCTCTCTTCCAGGCTCCCGCAAGGTGTGGGAGGAGAAAGACCGCCTAGCGCGATAGGAATGGGAGCAATCTCGCTTCCTCCCGCAGGAGTTGTTGGGTGGCTGTTCGCGGCGGAATGGGGGAGGAACGGGGTGAAATTCAGACGCACGCGATATGGTGTTTGGATTAATTTCAGAGGGCGTTTTAAACGAATCATCGCGAAGGAGAAGTTTGTGCTCGTGTTCAGATGTGCTGTTGCCGAGCGGGAAGTCTCTCCGCCATTCCTGGAGTCGCGAAGTTAATTTGGAATTTAATCCAAGGCTTCACCGACTCTTGGAGCCTTGTTATGTAATGTCTCTCGGTTCTCTAATAGTTTGTGTACATCATCCTTGGAAAGAAAGTTTGAACAAAATGAATGATATCAGATTCCATCCCAAATGGAACAATATAATCGTAGCACGTATGTATAAAATATGCAAATCCTCTTTTATCCAAATAAAAGTTTGAATAAACATTCCTAATGACTTCGTTTTAAAGGGCGCATTATTATCACGTTCTATATATTCAACAAGTGCTAACTAAAAGTCTAAACTTCGAACTTCGATACCGATTTAAAACAAGATAAGACCAAATAGATTCAAGAGGATTTAAAATCTGAAACCATATCTGTACTCGAACATTCACAGAAGACAGCGCGCACACGGCCCAAAATTTAAAGACGGAAGTCGAAACGCATACAATGAAAAGTAATGGTAAATCAGGAGCGTTAAACATACTTGCACAGGAAAATCTAAAGAGATAGAGGTGTTTGCATGCTTTTACAGAATGATGCATTATTTAAGACCTTCTCTTTGGAGCTGGTGTAGTAGGCTGAATTGACTTTCCATTTTCACTCATTGCTTATTCATACTACTCTCCATCGAACAAGATTTCATCTTAGCCTCGTAATAGCAAAAGGAACTAGTTGAGATGAGGGGGAATGTGAGAACAATTTATCATGACAGGGGTAGTAGTACGTGGAAAAGTAAAGTTCACTCACATATTCTACTGCAGATTCAATTAACTTGTTCCACATTGATCGGGCATAAGAAAGCACTTGTGAAATCTTCTGAAAACATTAACAAAATGTTCACTGAATGATAAAATTAAAAATTTAAGAAAAATCACTCCTAGGAAATCGGCGTCTCACAAGGAACCAAAATATTTGCAACTTGTGACATATATTTCGAAGTTCGTGGTATAATGACAAATTAGTATCAGGGTCTAAACAAAACAGAAATGTGTCAACAAGTACTACGTTCCGAAGTACAAAAAATTAATCACATCTTCGAAAGTACTTTTGGCATGGCAATTCAAATACTCGTGCACGTATAACAGTGAAACTAACAGGCATAATTTTGTATTTATCAACAATTTGCAAAGTTGGGTTCGTTAACATGACATACTTAGATTCAATGTCCATAGGCTCACTGTCAGCAGTGATAATTCGTAAATAATAATTTACGAGGACTCCGTTGTAGTCGGATACCGACATACCGACCAAGACACCGTGATACCGACCAAGGTCGTATATCAACGTTTGAATTGCCTGTCCGGCGGCGAGAAACCAGAGACGGCAACTACACGTAGAGTATATTGTATCCTCATTGAGCGGCGAGTCGGGAGCAAACTGCTGTCACGCCCTGCACGTTGCATACACACTCACGCCAGACTCGTGAGAGCAATTTGGCGGGTCCGAAGTCGCCCACGCACGGAAATTCAATATCGGCGTCGATAGCGATCTCCCGAACCTGGCCGGTAGCAAGCCCCGTGGAGAAGGGAGTGACCCGTCAAAATGAAGAGAAGATTGAGGATTGGAGAAAAATGCACAAGAAAATGTGCGTCAAGGGGCTGCAAGAAATGAGAGAAAGGCGGAGAATCAGGGCGATTTAAAGATGTCGACTGCGTAATTCTAGGGTCGTTAGGGGATGAGAAAATTTAATTTTTATGCAAAGACTGCAGTAAAACTTCATTATTTGAAAGAGCCTAATCGAAGGAAAAAATTAAAGTAAATAAATTTAATAAAAAGATTAATCTTGGAAGGGAATTTTGGTGGAAATGAGGGAGAGAATATTAGTATGTGATCTGTAATGACACCAAGAGTTTCTCATCTCAAAAGTTGTCTTAACAGAACTACCATTGTCGTTCTATTAACTAACCTCAAGGGTAACATCGAAGATGTGTTTACGTTAGGAAGAGCGTAATAGCAAGTAAAGAAATATTATTTAAGACAATAAGGCAGAAGTTAACTTGGAACTTTCTATAAACTTCGCAAATACGTCGAGTCCCGAATCATTTGGAATAAAAGTGGATTGTGTAATGGAAAGTGCAGACAACTGTATTGAAAGTGACAATCCAGGAGCTGAAGATAATTCTAGAAAACCAAGATGTATCAGGTGTGGTCGTGAAACGATGATGACTTAAGTAGCAAAATTATGATAGTAGAAGTGATCGTTACAAATTAATTCGACATTAAAGCTGATGCTCGTGAAAATGTATAGACTCGGATATCATGGTTGAAATTACAATTATGTTGAAATAATGCTGAAAACAGTGGAAACGCTAGTAACAATAGAATGCTGATGGTTGCGATGGTATTACTGAATTGTGCGGAAAAGGTAATTGTGATGATACTGCTGATGATGACAGTACGTAGTGTGTTCTAACGTCGGCGATGCTGGTGTTACTGCTGTTGATGGTAGTGATTGTGATGTTGATGGCAGTGTATGGGGTGTAGGTTATGTTGCGATGTTCGTGATAGTGATGTTGGGGCTGAATGCAGTACTGATGACGGTGAATAGTGATAGTAGTGCTTTCGGTGGTACTGGTTAGGCTCGGATCCAGGGCGAGCAGGGGACCATCCTTCCCTCCCTCCTCCTCCCCCCCCCCCCGCACAAATTTTTTGGTAATTTTACATTCTCTGAAACTACTTTCACATTTTAAACGTATCACATCCAAATGAATATTTCCATTGTTTTAATTTCAAACAAGCATCCTTCTCACAAACTCGTATCAAAAATATTTGGAGGACGGGGGAGTCGGAGCTAAAATTGACCCACCCTCCTGAAATACTTTCCGGCCCCGCCCCTCACAGTGTTGATACTAGGGGGTGGAAGTGGCGGCGGCAACGGTCGTGGAGCCCGCGGCGGCGTCTATTGGTCCGAGTGCGGCGGGGGCAACCACTCGGCTGTCACCCCTCCATCAGCCCGCACAGCAGCCGCCCTCGCGCCGGCCAGCCGCGCCCCGCCCCTCCCGCGCTTTTTGCCCGGGCTAACCGGTTCCGCTCAATGTATCATTTGCATCGCTCTCTCCGGAGCATCGCGGCACAGCTGCCGAAGTGATAACTATCATTGCCCCGCTGACAATGAGTATCTATCACGGATTCGTGAACGGCATTTCAATGGCGCGAGAGGCGCGTGTTTGAACGCTTGAGTCAATGACTCGAGGAGGAATTCTGCGCGTCGGAGGCGTTGGCACGCATGCGCGCTGTGTGCAGGGGGGAGCGGGAGGTTGCTTTCCCTTCTGGTGCCGCTTGGTTAGAAAAGAATACGCGACAACCGAGAGTTACTCAGTAGGCTACTGTCTGCAACAATGGAACCCATTAAACATGTAAGACGGAACCACAAATACGGGTAGTGTGGAACGAATAATAATGTGGGCTCTACTTATCAAAACAATTTTTGAAGATACGTACGTTGTAATCTCTTTTCATATATTATAAGAATGTGTGCATGTGTATTGTTTTGTTTCTAACGCCAGGGCACTTCGAGGCTGATCCACCCAAACTTGGCTTAAATTACTGATAATTTTTGGCAAAGATGGAATTCAATATGCTTGCAGCGCCACCGGTAAATTTTGACTCCCAAATTTATTGCCTGAAAGCGAGTGTCTCAACAATCACAATCCTATTCATTTCACGTATCATATATGCATCCTTTACTTGAGGCGTTAATTGAGACGGGAATTGACACACGATTTAATTCTATAAGGCCAGTGTTCTTTTATATGCCACAAGCACGATTTTCCGCCCTCAGAAAATTCACACCCCTCACCCAGGCCCCAACACACCCTTTGGGAAGTGGGATGGTGAGTAAGCTAATATGTACCGTGTGTGTTGTATTTAGTATTGTATATATGTGTGGAATATGTAGAATTCCGACCTTCAGGAGTACAGGAGACTGAAAAACGTTTTTGTGAACGGGAAATAATATATTTCATGCAGCATCCAAGAAAAGTTGTCAATACCATTATCGACATCGTCGCAAAAAACGCAAGGAAGTCATGTGTATGATGGGGAGAGGGGAGAAAAAACGGAAAATACATTGTGCGGCCAAAATAATTTTGTTGTATTTATTACTTTTCTGTAACCCTGAGGGAATCTTTGGAGTTGTAGGTAAATCAATATATAAAAATAATTTAAACTTTCACATGTGTACAAATTTATTTAAATCATTTCATTAAAATGAAAAAATGTTTCTCTTCATTGTGCCGAGACTTAACGAACTGTATTTTATCACAGTATGATACATCGGACGGAAAAATAATGTAATATAAAAAGAGACACCAGTGGAAACCATAAAATGTTACGGCAGGAATATAAAACATTAGCTACATGTTCATAGTTCTGTTCCCTCACAAATATCACGATATGAAATGATTATTCTGCTTTGGAAGAAGTAGTAGTTTCGTAATTTAATAGCAATATATCAATTATATTAAAGTTTTATAAATATTATTACATTATATTAAATATACGGACCTCTAAATAAATTGTTTGTTATCCAGATACGAGACTTTGTTTCGTCTGATGTGTGTGGTTTTCTTATTCTCCTTTACTGAGGTTTCTGAAGTACAGCTCCTGAATTATCCGTTCCGATCCATTCTAGCTCTAAAAGTTTGTTAGTAATTATTGTCCTAAATTAAAACTAGCTATTCCCTTCATATATGTAGTCTGCTTAATTTCTTGTTGATACCTTTTGATAACTTATGTCAATGGATGAAAAATGAGATTAATGCATATTACTGGTTTTTCACACACTGAGCTTAAAACTAGTAACACTGATAACTGAAACGTGAATAGGAATCACCATCATTTTCGAAACGAAACAGCCTGCATCGTTAGCACATCGTTTATAAAACCGAGAGTCGTTAACCAATATTTCTCTAATGATTAAGATTTTGTCTCAATTAAAGAGTTATTTAATTGATGACGTGAAGTGGAACTTTAAATTATACATACAATGTTAAATTTCTATAAAAATTAAGAGTATTCCGGATTCCAATTTGCATTCATAAAACAACATGAAACAACCACGACTGGAAGACTTAATATAAGATTTTGATCGTTGATTACGACCACCAAGAATCTGCATTGACTGAAAAAAATGTTCGGCGTGGGTCCCAGGAATACTGAATGCATTTTTTTACGAAAATTAATTCATATCGGAAAAATGGAAGCAACATATGATTGCAACACCATATCAGAACGTGAGAATTTCAGGAAGTATAGTAGGGCATTCCGCGCACAGCACCTTCACCCATGTTGTTACAAAAATACAAAATCTACTTCTATCGCTTAGATCTTTCCGGTCACAACAACACATAGGATTCCCGAAGGCAGTATGGGGGTTGGGTGGTACAGATACGGTCATCACAGAACATCTGACATGTACGTGCCACGTCACAGAACAACAGCGAGTTACATACATCTACACAAAACTAAACAACACCTCAAGCCCTGTGGCTTGTTTGTTTGTAGACGTTGGTCGGTTTTTTGTTTGTTCTCTAGTTTGGAGAGGACGCCCTCCGCAAACATTCAGTTTGCCGTTGACATGTCATCATGGCCGTCACCAATGCACCATTGTACCCTCTTTCTTACATACCAGCACATCTCACAATCAATGTATAAGTAGAAATTGACAAGTTTCAAATAGTAAAGAATTTGAAGTGTTAACTTTGTTCAAATCGAAAAGTGAGTGGTGAAATATTTGTTTATAGGAATCATAAAATATATTACAAAGCATTTTATGTCGAAGTTTGAAAGGAGGCAAAACTCGATTCAATAATTTCTTCTAATCTGAATGTACTTTTCCTGAAGCTATATTCAAGATGACATAATTATTCTATTTGAATATTCTCCCTCAGGTCTTTGACTAGGATCGTCTTAATTACGTATAAAAATTCAACTACTCATTTCCTCATTGGTGAATGCAAATCCAGAAACAATTTCATGTTGTAGAGCAGATGCCTTTAGTGATAAAAATGAGCAGCTTTGCTGTCAATGCAATCCTACTATGTCATCTTGAGCACAACCGCAGGAGAAATATAATCTAAATCTTTAAGTCTGGAAATAGTTTTGCATCTGAAAGACCATTTTCTAGTAAGTATGCACTTATGGATGTACAATATTTTCAAATATTAAAAAATATGCCATAACTCGATAAAACTGTAAAGTGGCAGTATATAAGATTTCATAGCAACTTCTGATTAAAAATAGCATATTTTCCAATGGCTACACTATAATCGCTTTTAAATTTTCACATTACATCCCTTCAAGAGAGTTTGGACACTTTAGCACCATTAATAATGTGACAACTCTTGACTGCGCGTGGCTCCCTCCGCTACAAGTTTTATGAATGTGCCCGTGAAAGAGAAAAAAGAAGAATTGTAGGAAAAATTCGAAAAATGTTTCGTATTACCCTACAGATACGCCGTATGGTAAAAATACAGGGAGCCACGCTGTCCTAAGTATAATGGTAACTAGCTTCTGGAGACGTCCATGACGAACCCATGAACTTCCCTTAAGTATTGTCGAGCATGCAAGTTCTGATATCTCCATGTTTACAACCAGCTTATGATATGTTACAGTACGTAGGCCAGAACTCAAGGAGGTTTTATTCACAAAAAATATATATCTAAAAACTAAGAAAAACAAGGAAAAGGATGTTGGGGAAAAAAAGAAAAAAATGAAAAATGATAAGCAAAACAGTGTGTCAAAATAAAATCATTTCAAGCTTTTTATTTTTTCATAACAATGCGTCTTTGTACTCTTTGAGCTTTCATAGCACTTCTCGTTTCAAATGCAGCTACGATTTAAGAAGTAATTTGTAAAGATACAAAATGTAACCCGATAGCATGACTACGCCGCTGGTTCAACATTTGTGACAATATATTGCAAATATGCACGTTATAGCATAAGAGAAAGAAATAACTAGCATTCGACGTAAGAAACGCCTTTTAGTCACAAAAATGCATTTTTAAAAAAGAATAGACGCATAGGTTTTGCATAAATAGACTAAATACAATCGTAAATTTCACAATATCAACAAGTCGAAGCTTGAAACAAAACACCATTGTGATAGAACACTTGACTATAACAAATTGAGAAAAGACTCGTCATCAGAACCAGCGGCTAGGACAAGTCCAAGCAGAAATAAACAGAACGAAAATGAACTGTATAAATAAAATAGAAAAGTTAAGGATCAAAATATGCACCTTAAAATTATCTACCTGCAACTGTACATAGCATAAACTGAACATAATTTTTACAATGGAAGATTCCTTCTTTTAAAGAAGAACAAAATAAAGGTAACAAAATAACTTATACATTAAACGATTACAATAATGTGGCACAAGTTTTTCGTAATCACGGGAACAAGGCGGTAGTAGGGCGTCTCCCAACACAACCGCGAGAGCGTTCTACTCTTTAATAGTTCTTTTTCTTTCTAAAAATTATATAAATAAAGCACAGAACATAAGTCTTTGTGTCGAAGAGAGCTTTGCAGGAAGGTCACCGTTTCATTCGAAGCTCACTCTGCGAACTCTGCCTTTCGATACAACACAACGAAATAATATATCCTATAATGCCCTTACCTCGCCCGTTAGAGTAACGCTGTGCCTTGTAACTTTCGCCACACCACTCAACAATGCCGCTTCTTGCAGACCCATGCTTAGGATACGTGATGTGGTTTTCTTACAAGTGGTTTTCTCAGAACACTACCACAGGAATTAATAAACGTACGCCCTCTGCCTTTCAATGGCACTGACTAAGGAGATGGAAATTGTTTTGAAGCTTTCAAATAGGAAAATATTCTCTGAATACGTACGGACACGCGGTCAACGTACGTTTTTCGGAAATACAAATCTTAACAGAATATCAGGCAGAGGGCAAGTTACAAATAAAAAAGTTTAAAGTCTAATTACAAAAAAAAAACTGGCACCATTATTTTTCACAGATTGAAAAACAAATTTTCTGCTGGCTGAGCATGAACGTAACTGGCCATTTCATTTGGCACTAGAGGTAAAGCGAACTAAACGCACGTGGAGAGAGAGAAATTGCGGGAAGATGCGCAACAGGACTTGCGCACTCAGTCGTGAGCTCTCGCTCCCTAGGAAGCGCTTGTGCGCGGGGCAGGGCACGACGGCGCTCGCTCGCCGCCCGCTGCGCGGCTCAGGGCTGAGGACTCAGGCGAGGGTCGGACAGCTACCTCACAACAACAGCACTCCCCAGCCGTCTTCCTCTACAAAGCGTCGCCCTCCGAGCTGGTTTACGGAACTTAAACACATGAACACACTTCTGGGTGGGGAAGGGGATACTGAAGACGTATAAAAAAAAAAATACTGATATATATACAAACGAATTACAATCACCAGCTCTTTCAGTCCAAGTGTTGACGTCACAAGATTGTGACAAAACCGGAGGGGGAGAATTAAGAACAAAAAGCACCGGAGTTTGTTTATCGCTACTATTGCACTACAGAGGACGAGGAGGAGGAGGAGAAAAAGAAAACGGAAGCCGACTATGACGAAAAAAGAGCGCGACTTCTCTGGCAGTGATTCAAGAATAAATAATTAACTCCGAGAGCCTCGTTTTAAATTTCATCGGGGGGGCTTCGTTATTCATTCGGCCGCCCGCCCGCTTGGGCGTCGGCGTCGGGGGCTGGCGTCGCAGTGCGTCGGGCGGCGAAAGCGACGGAGGGGTTCGCCTCTGACCCCGTTGCCTACATCCGCGGCCCGCCACCGCCTCCGCAGTCGCGGCTCCCCGCCCGCCCGCCCGATCGATCGATCTGCGCAAGGTCGCGACCCGCCGCGCGCGACGCTTCGCCCGCCTTCGCTTCGTCTCGTGCACGCGCGCGCGCGATCGACCACCGAGCGCTTACGCCACGGCCAATGTCACCTCTCACGTGACGACTGCTGGCGCCATACAGACACACGACACCCCCATCCGACGATTCGAAGGACTCGGTTCCGGCCGATTCGGACGCGTAGAAACCGCACGATTCCACGCCTATTTTTAAGTAGATTACTAATATTTTGAATCAATCTCCTTTACGTTTACAGGAACGGAATGACTGGTAACCTCTCTTACGTATAGTGACAATTACTTCGAATAAGTGAATTATTTGGATCAAGTTTTGCAACTCACGTAAGTAACTGCAGATATGTGAATATATTTCAACATATTCCGACAACGGTTTTTAAACTTCCCACGTGATTGCTCGAGAAGTTTTGTACGACTTCCACCCTAGAACATTGCTATTCAAGATTTAAATACATCGAAATTGAATATTGTCAAAAGAGTGATTTTTTTTTGTTTTCTAGAATAAGAAATGGAATTTACAAAATATTCCTTGATTTCTCTAAAACTACCGCTAAACGATAAAGATGTTCTCCAAAAGTTATCCCTGAGAAAAGGTACCCCAGTTCAGAGGAGGCTACAATAAAGACGTTTGCTGTCCACAGCATACGTCACATTTGTTCCATTGCCTCAATATGTGACAGAAAAAAGAGAATCCAGGAAGATAAAAATTTATTTATAGGAAATTCTCTCTTATATTCAACTTGAAACTCAAAATTTAAACATGAAGAGCAAAAAACTTCGAGAAAAATTTGTTTACTAAAAATCACTGTCAAAATCTGCGAGGCAAATAAATCTACAAGTATTAATAATTGCGTCTCGCAGATTATTTTCTAACTAGTGTCGATGTGTGCACTAAAAGATCTGCGCAAGACTATGGTCTTTGATATTATTATTATTATTATTATTAGAAAGACATAAACTCACTTATCACTCCTCGCAAGGAATACACACGCCATCGATCTCCTTTGAGCATCTGGACGGTCGCAAAATTTAATTTGAGGGCAATTACTTAATTCTGTATTAATTACTTGACATATTGAGAAAAATTGGCAGGCGTTTTACCCAACAAAAACTACGAGTCTACCAGAACGAGTACAATAAAAAACAAATCACATTAGAAAACACTGAGAAAGCCAATGATTGAGATTGAAACCCTCGTTCGTCCCATTAAGTGAACGTCAACGGTTTGGAAGCATTTAATCACACGCGGTGAGGAAAAAACAACCCGAGGGAAACCTGGCCATCCGTTCTTCGCGTTCCGTGCAGAGGCGTCGCGTCATGTACAGTAACGAGGCATGTAATTAGCCAGCGCGCGACCAGCAGTCGGCAGTGCGATTGAAGCAGCGCGGCGGGCGGCTGGCCTTGCGCAAGCGGCCGGGCGCCGATAAGAGGGCGGGAGGCCGGCCCGGGCGGGGCGGGCCGAGCGGAGCGGAGACAACGCGGAGGCGGTCGCACGGGCCGTGGGGCAGCGAGCGGCAACACGCAGCGGCGTGCGCCGCGCGTGCTAGGCGGGCGCGTCCTCGACCCTGACCTAGGCCAACCCCTCCCGCCCCACAGGCGCTCTCTACGCGATTGTCCTGGCTGGGGTTCCTCATCTGCGTGCTGTTGCTCTTTGGGGGCTGGGGCGCGGTCGGGGCTGTAGGAACAAGGTAGCGCGAGGAGGAACTATGTGCTGATGCAGAAATTGGGGGCGGAGGGGATGCGTGAAAGAGCGTCCAGGAAGTTGTGCCAGAAGGTCGAGCTCTCGGGACGAAACGTGCGATCTTCTTACGAGTCGTTCATTCGCTGAAAGAGCATCGCACGTTTGAAAAGAAAGCGGCGGGAGAGCAGGCAAGCGGGCGGGTGGCGGTGGCGGCGGTGATACACGCCGCCTACCGCTCGGGGATGGACTCCTGCCGAGGCCGGTGCTAGCGATCCTTATATAATGTAAAAGATAGTCACTAGAACGTACATTTTTGGCATTGAGAATAAATTACAACGGCGCGCGTAAGGCGCCTAAATGCTACACACTTCCGTTACCGTTTGCACTTCCCTTCCCTCTTTACATCTAGAAATGCCCATGGAGTCGCACCGGTCCGGCGCAGCCGCGCGGGGGCGGGGAGGTGAGAGGTGAGAGGGGGCGTGGCCGCAAGGGCAGGGCGGGGCGGGGGCGGGGGCGGTCGGGCGGAGAGCGACCCGCCGCCGGGCGAGGCAGCGCTCGCGAGCCGGCGACTCGCTACTCACATTCAGCGTCATCTATTTACAACAAAAAACCACCACAACACGTCACGTCACCAACCGGCCTGCGGTTGCTAGCTCTCTCTCGCTCTCGTATTCTCTCTTTCTCCCTCTCTTTCTCGCACTCAAGCGGGCATTACTCATCAACTAGTATTCAAAGAGAACATTTCTTTTTTTTTTTACAAAATAACCACAGCAATTCAAAACATAACACTTTCAACTCCACAGCAAAGGGAGGGGAATAGTATTGAGTACACAAACTCAATTGTCATCACAACCTTCAGATTTTAAAACTTCTTATTTAGGTTTTGTTTAAATTAGAACTACGAAAAAGCTAACGCTTCGGGGCGCTCCTCTTCTGGTCTTCGCCGTGTTGAGCCTGCGCGGTGCACTTCACAACACTCGCACTCTGTACGAACTCCTTGGAATGCTGGAGGGGGAGGGGGTGGGGCCGTCCACGGGGCGGTGCGGGCGTGGGCGCTCAGTCCGCGTCGTGACCGCCCGTGTCCATCGCCATGGGCGACATGACGGACAGCGAGCTGAAGGCGTGCGACGGCGAGGGCGACAGCGGCGGCTCGGGCGAGATGCAGTCGGGCGAGACGAGGCAGTCGTCGGCCAGGCCGAGGTCTGGCAGCTCGGGGTTGGCGCCCGCGTCGTCCGCCGCCGCGGCCGCCGCCGCCGCCGCGGCCGCTGCCGCCGCCGCCGCCGCGCGCCCGCCCCGCCCGCCGCCACGCCCACCGCGCCGCCCGCCCCGCCGCCCGCGCTCGGGCCGCTCCGCCCCCGGCTCGTAGCGCGCGTGAGTCCGCATGTGGCGCGTGATCATGTCCCGGCGGCACGCCGCGTACGGGCACTGCGGGCACTTGTAGGGCTTCTCGCCCGTGTGCGTGCGCTGGTGGGTGGACAAGTGGTCGGAGCGCGAAAACACCTGGCCGCAGATGCGACACGTGTAGGGCTTGACGCCCGTGTGCAGGCGCATGTGCCGCGTCAGCATGTCGCTGCGCGCGAACGAGCGCTTGCAGATCTCGCAGAGGTACGCCTTGGACGACTGGTCGGGCTGCGCGCGGCTCTTGTGCCGCGACGCCATGTGCTTGGCCAGCCTGTCGTGCAGGCTGAACATCTGTCCGCACACGGGGCACACGTACGCCACGTCGGAGCCCGGCGGCATCTCCTCCACGACGGGCGACACCTCCAGGTTGTAGCGCACCGCCACGGACTCCTTGGTGGTGGGCGACGCCACGTCGCCCTTGACGACGGGCACGGGCATGGCGGCACCGCCCTTGCCCGGCTGCAGGAAGCCCGGCGTGAGCAGCTGCAGCTGCAGCGGCGGGAGCGCCGCCTCCAGGGTGGCGGGGGTGGCGGGCGTCACGGGCGCGGCCGAGTCCGAGCTGGTGCTGCTGCCCACGCGCTCCCGGCTGCCCTTCATGGACAGGTCCAGCGGCGAGTCCTGCGGCGTCGAGGTCTCCGACTCGAGCGAGCCGCCCTTGCTGGGCGTGGACAGGGTGAGCGGGTGCGGGGGCGGCTGGCGCGCGGAGGAGCCGCGGGCGCTGCCCGTCGCCGTGGCGGCCGTCGTCCCCGCCGCGGCGCCCGCGGTGGCGGTCGCGCCGGCCCCGGCCCCCGCCCCCGCGCCCGCGCCCGTGCCGGCCTCCCCGGGCTCCACCTTGGCCGCCTCGAACCACACCGGCAGGTCGGAGTCCGAGTGCGACCGCCGGCGGTACACCTCGGGCAGGTACTTGTTGTGCAGGTAGTGCTCGAAGTGGTACATGGGCGCGGGCGTGGGCGAGACGGGCGTCAGCGGCGAGATGGGCGACGCCGGGAAGAAGCGGTCGGGCCCGCTCACGCAGTGCGCGCACGCGCAGCCCGGGTACCGCGGCGCGTCCTCGCCGGGGCCGTGCGGGCCGCGCGCTGCGGCGGCGGGCGCCGCGACGCCCGCCCCGGGCCGGCCGGCGGCGGCGGCGGCGGCGGCGGCAGCGGCGGCGGCCGCGCTCGCGGGCAGCGTCCGGCCCTCGCCGTCCAGCTCCTCCTCCACGCTGCTGTCCTTGAGGCGCAGCGGGCTGAAGCTGATCTTGGGGGAGTCGGTGGTGGAGCTGTGCGGCGACTTGTTGGACGACGACGCCGGGCTGAACACGTCCTCGGCCTCGTCCTCCTCCGAGATGGCCGCGTACAGGTAGCGCTCGCTGGTGCTGTCGAAGCGGAAGACCTCGGGCCCGCCGGGCAGCGGCGCGCCCGCCGCCCCGGGCTCCTCCTTGAGCGGCGCGCCGCCCTCGGCCGGCGCCATCTGCTTGGACGCCTTGAGCGCGCGCGGCTCGGGCGCGTCGCCCGCCGCCGCCTCGTCCTCGCCGTCGCCCGGCTCGCTCTTCACGTGCTTCAGCAGGTCGAGCTCCTTGTGGTGGTTGTTGTTGTGGTGGTGGAAGTTGTTGTTGAGCGGGGTCGCGGGGCTGGACGACACCTGCGTGGCCAGCTTGTCCACCACCTGGCTGAGCCGCTTGCGCTTGCGCTGCTTGGTGTTGCGGTGGTTGTTGTTGGTCGCGTGCGGGTGGTTGTTGTTGTGGTGCAGCAGCGGGGACGCCGCCACCGCCGCCGCGGCGGCCGCCGCCGCAGCCGCCGCCGCGGCCACCGCCGCCACGTCGGGCGGCCCCGCCCCCCCGGCGCCTCCGGAGCCGCTGCCGCCGGCGCCGCAGCCGGGTTCCACCTGGGTCTCCGCCATGGTCATCAGCCCGCGCGCGCGGCGGGCCGGGCTATGCGCCGCTGCCGCCGCCGGAGCCTGAGTCTGGATCGCTGCTGAGCCGCCGACGCCCTCGGCCGATGCGCCGCCGTCGCCCACGCCGCCCAGCGGCTCCCGCCGCCGCCCGCGCCCCGCCCCCGCCCGCCCCGGGCTCCGCAGCTGCTGCTTGTGGCGCCGCCCGCAGCCCTGCTCATCGCTGGGCCATGCAGCGGGGGAGAGCGCTTCGGGAAGCGGCGCGAGCGGGCTGCAGTCGACAGCGCTGTCTGGCGAGTACTGGCTCTGGAACGGGTCCTGCAACACACAGTCACCTATTTATAATAAACATCTACACACACATTTAATAACATGCACTTTAGAATTTTACACTTTTATAATTGTTTTAAAAAACAACTATAAATCGAGCTTCAAATTTTCGCACGTTTAAAAGATTATTTTCGATCTTTAATGAATTGACCACCATCAGATTATGGCAGAAACCCACAAAATCAGTAAGATATAAGTTGCACATGTAGCAGTAGGTTTCGTGACACATATTATAATATTACTAATATTATCTGAACAGCAATGTAAGTGAAATAAACTCGATAACACTACGGTCTAGAATTACAAGCAGTTGAGTATGGAGTTCGAAATCAAGACCATATGAGCAGCATTAAAAAAAATTACGAATAGTCATAAAGTTGGTAGATAGGTGATTATTCTATTTCCTGGAGTGAAAAGGATTGCGAAACACCGTCTAGTTGTATTATTGCCATTGTCATTGCGGAAAGTTATCGTGCTCGTAATGTAGCCGGTATGCAGACCTCAGTAGCAGACTATGGAAATCAATTTTTGCGCAACTGAAAAATAATAATTTAACTATCAAAAACATTCCATTTGCATTGCAGGTTGACAGTCGAGTGTCGCTCGAGGGCAGATTACGTGAGCCTACAACGACCAGCGTAACTCTCGCCACTAAAGTAGGTGCATTCAACAATTTTTCACCCCTTGCTCCGATCGCTGCTTCGCGATACGCCCGTTCATTCGTTAGTCCAGTTGACATAATTTCAAAACAATGCGAACTCGCGATACACATCAGAACAGGAAAAGCATTTGAATGCATTCAAGGCTGCAGCTGACAATCCCGATATCAGCGCCATCTCACTTCCAGAAGCCGTTGAACCGCGAGTATTGTCTGGACAGGTACAACGCAATTAACACAGTACGGTACACGGTACATTACCGCAGCAAGGAGTCCTTAGGTCTGTTGGACACTCGCTTACATCCCCCCTGTGACCAATTCGCAAAACGAAAACCACGCAGTTGAGGTGTGTACGAAAACAATTTGGCGGAGTGGAACATGGCAGTTGCTGAGCGGTATCACAGCGCCGCCCGCGGCCTCTGGAGTAACGACCTTGCGTCAAACGACATCCACGCGCCCATTCCGTCCTTAAGCCGGTTCTCCGCTCGCAACTATTTATTACACAACGTAATTGGCTACTGTTTTCGCCGACCCCGCGCACACAACGCAACCGTTGCGACACGAGTCGCTCCGAGTTTATATCCGGCGGCTACGCCGGTTGTCATGAGGCTGTAGGGGGCCGGACCCGCCGGCGGCGGAGTGATTTTTTTCTTTTCTCTTTTCTTCTTTTTTTCTTCTAACATGCGCCACTGAACTAGCGCAGCCGCAGCACAAGTTTGTCTTTTGCATCATCTCGTTTTATAGTTTTTTATTTTAATTTTTTTAATTTTTTTTTTTTTTTTTTTTACAATTCCTAACTGATATTTACGACTGAAATACCGAGCGGAGTTCTGTTTTTTTCCCCTTTGCATTTCCTTTCATCTTTTCCCAGAAATTAACGTATTTACAACTGCACTAGCACGGTGGTCGGTGAGAGGAACTGCATCTATACATGACGTCGCCGTTTACAGTTCACTATCAGTGGCAAATGCCCAATGGCCCAAATATTTAAAGGCACACTTGCGGGAGGAGCGACAACACAAAGGAAGCAGTGAGCACTTGCGAAACCTGCGTTAGGACCTTCGCGGGCGTAAAGCGACAGGTGCCACCGGAGGCCGCTACACCGTGATCACCGGGGCGACGGCGGTGACGCCAGCGGACGGATCCGTCTGGCGAGAGTCCACTTCGTCGCGACGGGGCACCGCCCGCGGGCGCGTTTCTCCGGCGGTGGCGGTGGAGGCGGCGATGGTGGTGGTGGTGGTGGTGGTGGTGGCGGCGGCGGCGGGCCGATGAGGCAACCGCCGAGCGCCCCGCCCACCGCGCCGGCGAGCGCGAGTGCGAGCGCCAGTTGCACAAAGCTGACGCCGCGACACCGATTCCCGCACGTGACGAGGCCGCGTGGATGAGGTGGGCGGTTTCACTCTCAGGCGACGATGACGTATCGACTCCATCAGGCCGACGTTCATGATAATGATTAAGAACATTTTATGCATGTTGGAAGAAAGGCCCAGAAAAGGTCAGGAACTCGGAGGATACGTCAGAGATGGGAGCTCGAAATTGAAGACGCTTAAAGGAACACGGAAATACGATGATGACAAAGAAGATTACGAAGGGGAGGAAGAACGACAAATAAAATTCAAAAAACCGATTTTAATCAAAATTCACCTCTAGCCTCAGTTTTCAATCAACAAATTTCGACCATGGTACTATCGGTAGTGATAAGTTATTTTTTTGGCATTGTAATTTGGTTGCATTTTATGGATAAAACGCAGTAGCCTATCAAAAGAAAAATTTTAAAAAATAGTTTAATTTTCAAAATATCAAAAATTACCACCCTGAAATTTACCTATATATTCGTTAACTCATTACTCGTTTAAACGCCAAATAGTGTTCTGTAATGTAACACGTACTAATGTAATGTGTCGGCTACGAATTCATGGAAGGTTTGACATGGTTAATTAAATGAAAGACAGATCGCCAGGGTGGTATACCAGGAAAGTACTGCAATCCAAACGTGAATCTGAATTCATCTCATTGAAACAAATCTCAGAGGAATTTTGAATACGTAAGTGTGGAAAAGAAGTGCGCAGGCGAGACACCCCAGAGGATCACTGCGCGTCTGCAGGTGGAGCGCGCGCCCCGCCCCTCAGCGGCAGCGCGGAGATCCGCAGCCCTGCATGCCGCGCACGTGCCAAGAGGGATCGAACCCCGAACCGCGCTCCGGAAGTGGGTCGGGAGCGGCGGGCGGGCGCTCGCCGTGTTGTGGGCGCGAGCATCGATTCGGGGCGAGGGCGGGGGCGGGGGCGGTCGACGCTAACGCCAGCGCCCGCCGCACGCAATGCGGAGGCGGCGGCGGCAGAGGCGCCGCAGCGAAGGCCCCCGGCCCCGCCCCCGCGCCCACTGCGGGAGCCCGCTCCGCGGCGCGGCGCGCTGCGCCGGCCAGCCCGCGTGACGTCACCCACCCACGCACAGCCCGCCTTCAAGCGATAGACCGCCAGCCGGCCCACAGACACCTGCCGCAGTCGCCGCCGCCGCCGCCAGCGCCGCCGCTCGTTTAAATTTTGCGAGGAAATGTCCGTCGTGCGGGAGATCGCGTTTAATGGGCCCGCAACCCCCGCGCTCGGGCTGCCCCTCCCTCGCGCCACGGCCTTCCATCACGGCCCACGCGTGCGAAATGCGTTGCGTGCGCGCTGCGTGACCCAGTTTTGGTCTGTTCTGCACATTCTCAACGAGACGTTGCCAAGAGTTGGTTCACGCTAATAAATAATGACGGATGCATTAATTACAAACAACGAAACTATCTAGATAAGATTCTAAAAATCACGTGAAAATCACAACGGGCATTAATTGGCATTCCGCTCAAATGTATGTTATATCACGACTTTACTGCAATTTTATGTAAAGTACCTCAGATATTTTACATAATGATATGACACTCGTAATATTTCGTTAGAAAAGATAACGCACAGCTATTAGTAATATTGTTTACAAGTTCAAACATCCTCGTCGACACGTCGACAGAAAAGCATGGTCAACATTTGCTATTTCGCAAATCAGCAAAAGCAAGTAAATCGCCACACCAAAGAATTCCACCAGGAAAACCCGCACTACGCGTTCTTGAGAGGCCGAGCCCACGGCGGATGGCACTGCAGCCTCCGCAGCGCGCGGGAGCGCCCTACTATACGGCGCGCCATAAACGCTGGGGGCCGGCGCGGCAAAGAAGCTCCAGAGGCTTAACGCGGTAGTTATCCGCACGACGGCCCCGTCGACGGCGGCGACGCCCGGAGGGGGCGGAGGCGTGCAAAGCGTCGCTGCGGGGGAGGGAGAGAGGGTGGGGATGGACGCGGGGGGGGGGGACAAGAGTGGAAGCGATGGCGTGGGCGGGCGCGGGAGATGGTCGTTGGAGGGAGGCGACGAGGAAGATTGCCGGAGATGAGCGGGTGGTGTGGCACGCGGAGGTGGAGATGGTTACGAGTCGTGTCATATGACCGGACGCGGTGTGTAGGGGAGTTGATGCAGATGAGAGCGCCGACAGAGGCAGAGGTAAGGGCGATGGCCGGCGGAGGGGGCGGGGGAGAAGGCGAGGGCGGGTCGCGGAAGGGCGGCGATGGGTGCGAGGTCGGAGGCGGGCAACGGGCGGCGTGTATGCGGCGGCGGGGGCGGGGCACCGGCTGCGGGTCGCTGACCTGCAGTGGAGGTCGATACGCCTGCTGCCTGCGGGCCGATGGCGGCGAGACCGCAGTACGCGGGCCAGTGCGGACCACGCCGCTGCTGACACCGCCCCCCTCCCCACCGACACCGACACGACCCTGTCGGCAGACCCCCTTACCCGGCTTGTCAACGCGATGTCTTCCTCGCAGCTATTAAGCTTTCGTGCTAGCCTGCACTAATGCAAGACAACTCCTTTCACCTCCACAAGATTTATGGCCAAATTAAACGTGTGTTAGACAATACTTCCAAATACAGGGTAAATCTTCTTACGGTTAGATAAAACGTCTAGATTAAACGGGTGATTACACAATCTTCTTACACATTCAATCCTTTTATACATCTTTTCTTGAGAAAAAAATGTTATTTCAAATTTCAGAAAAAAGAGTTTCCAAATCGATCATTTGTTTAGGTGTAATTAGGTATAATCTCAACATATAGATAAAAAGTAAAGGTCACTAAGCAATTTACTTTAACGAATACAGTACTCTGCAGTTATGTCATTTCCAAACTGTTTTGATAGAAGAAATCAACAGAATTGAAAGCACAAAATCAATTTAAAAGACCTTCCCCAGAACGAACTGTCCGAGAATAAAGCGATCAGAAGAAAATTATATATCGCCTTCTATCTCCAGAACTGCAGTGGCTTCTTTATACTCGGCGCACATCCGAAAATACACACCTGGCGTGGCCGCAGTGTCAGGCAGGCAGCCACCCACACAGCGAGCGAGTTCACTTCGAGAACACCTTTCGTTTCTCCCAGTTTTCCGCCTCCTAATTGTTCCCACCGGGCTCCCTCTCTCCAGCGTCGCCCGCGTGGCGTCTTTGGCAGCGCAGGTGGCCCGAGCGGGGGCGGGGCCGTGGGCGGGGGCGCGGGCGGGCCGAGTGCGCAGGAAGTCTCGTATTTTTAGCGGCGAGAGACGAGCCGTCGCGACGCGCGAGCCGTGGCAACCCGCGCTCTCCGGCCCGCCCACGCGCGCCCAATTTCCTCTCGCAGCGGCGTGGGCGGAGCGGCTTAAAGCGGACGGACGGACGGCGCGTGGGCGATCTGCCCCCGCCAACAGAGACACGCGTACTGGAGGGCGATCGATGGGTCACGCCGCAGTCGAGCACGCCCCCCCTCCCTCACACCCACCCACCAACTCACGGGGCGAGTGAGCAACCGAGTTTAATGTGTTCAGGAGCCGCAACTACTTAGACCATTGGTCCCACAGATACACCGCAAATTATATCCAGGCAGGTGGTGATGTTCCCCCACCTTTGGATCACGCGATACGGTGCCGACATACACGTCGGTCAGCGGGTATTTCCCTTCCCGAGGTATCTCCCCAGCGGTGTACCGCCTCACGGTAGGCCCTGGTTGTGTTTGGAAGTGTAGTGCGTGTAAGTGTGTGTGTTTGTGTGTGTGTGTGCGTGCGTTAAGAGCAAAGGAAGGAACCAGGATGAGAAAATGATTGCGCTTAGCCGTTTCTAGGGTGCTGGGAGCGGCATTCGCGGATTATTGATCGGAAAAAAAATCACGGAAAACCACGGATCAGAGCAGCCGGTGGCTAGAAGTCTCCTCTACAGAGCGGCTAAATTCGATCTGGATACGTAACTGGTGTTGATCATACTCAGCAGTCCGAACTCTTTAAACTAGGTCCTCCCGAACAACGCAGCTGCAAAGGGAGCAGCGTTGCGGTTAAGACATCGCTGGTGGGCTGGTGGGCGGGTGGGCGGGCTGACGTCATCGCGACACCTCCGGTGCTGCTCATGACGCTTAGCGATCAATACCGCGTGGGAGGAGGTGGCAGCGGAGGAGGAGGAGGAGACACTTTCCCCGCTGCGGGGGAGATCGGGTCACGCGGATTTACAGCCGCGGTGCACACGTGGCACGTGGCACGTGGCACATGGCGCTCGAGTAATGCGTCGAATGCGGCACGTGATGTTCGTGTAACAACGTGGTCGAGGAATTTACGGACTTTTAATGTCCTTGTTGATAGTCTTTATACGTTTTCTCCCGCGAAGTTGGTTTAATGATCGGTAGTACTAAGACATTCAATGTACTACATGTGAATAAAATGATTAACTTGTACATTCAAGAAGTACCAGCTCTGCTGTGTCAGAATAAGATTTCGTGAGAGGCCTGCATGCGATTCCGTCAAATTTAAATATTTATAGCTTTACAAGACAATGAGAAAGAAACTATAGAAACACGTTGTGCTAAATAGAAAAGGATTTTTTGCCTGCTGTTGAGGAATCATCTGATTTAAAAATTGACACATCATCAATGTTTCGACGACCGTGTCACGCCATCAGTTTCAGCATAGACAATAACCAATTACTCTCTATAATGCCTGTCCATAATCCTCCAGGAAGTGAAGAACAAATAAAACCCTTTTGAGAATGCACAGGGTCTAAGAAAAACATGGGGATAAAGATCAATAACATCTCATTCATTCGTTTTATGAACTGATCTGTACCAAGACACATGAAGACCGCTTCCCTTTCGTTCTGTCACATGCGATCTGTCTACTGGAATCTTCGCGACCTCCAAGAGTGTGCCAACTTCACAAGCTAATCTTCCCCCACTTTCAAAGGCGAGGGAATTTAGGTCGCGGCCGCCGCGGAGAACGGAGGTGTCGCGTCGGCCGCGAGTGGGTGGGTGGGTGGGCGAGGCTGCGGCCTCTCCCTCTTCCGCCCCCACCGCCACTGCCGAATTCGGTAGCGTGGGTCGATAACCCGAGGCGAGCGGGCGGGCGGGCACCCTGGTGGGCCGTCTCCTCCGGCCCGGCCCCGCCCCCGCCGAGCCGCTGCAGGTTTTTGCTGATGCATTTTTCAGCCGGCGCGGCCCTCAGCGCGGTAGAGGGCCGCGGGCTCCTTCCAGAGCGTCCATCGCCCGTGGATGCTCATGAATAACAGACACTTGCGCGGTGGCCGGTTTGCGCGTGTGTAAGTGGTAGCGAGCTCATTCACACTTCTGTTTACTGCCACGTCTTACGTAAACTTCCGAACTTCCGTGACGCGTAAGTAGGCCAATTAGGCGATAATATCAGGCATTGGCGACACGCGTCGCCCTTGACACACAATGCACCCATCTGGTCAGAGTCAGGCGGCCAATTACAGGAGCAGTGGCTGACGAAACGTTTTTGTGGCACTTGGGAATTCGCGGGGCAGAAAGATCTCGTAGAGGGCGGACTGCGGGAGGATTGCAGACTCCGCGTTAGGCCGCGGTGCTGTGCGCTCATCGCGGCCACGCTGCAGCAACGGCGGCGGAGGCGGCGGCGGGCGGGCGACGTTGGCGGCGCAGGGGCAGGTTAGGCCACGTGCTGCAGAGTGCTGCAGTGCGGGAGGCGGGCCACGCCGCGCCACGCCGCCCCGCGCCTCCCCGTCCGCCCCCTCGCCCGGCGCCTCCCGCCGTTGGTGCACCCGGCGGGCGGGCGGGGGCGGGGCGGGGGCGGCGGCCGCCCGCAGCGCCGCCCCCACCCACGCCCCCCACTCCCTGCGGCGCGCCGTGCCAGCCGCCACCGCCGCCGCCGCCGCCCCGCGCACGCTACCGCCCGCGGTGCGTCACTGCCGCCGCGGCGCCCCACCCCCGCGCTCGCTCGCGCGCCCCGCCCCTGCCCCGCCCCCGCGCTGTCAGCAGCGAGGCACCGCGCCCGGTTCCTCACGTATTTCCGACTCGGCCGCTTCGCCCTTCTTTTTTGCATCGGCGCGCTCGAGCACGACGTTTTGAGGTCGGCGTCTTCGGCAGGGACGCCAAGTTCGATTCGCGGTTTAAAATAATCGCTCCAAAGCGGTAACACACTGGCATTAGACGGCTCCCACGCCCGCAGCACGTTCATGTGAGCGCGCGTGTGTGTGTGTGTGTGTTCTGCATCTCGCGTCACGATCTCGCTCCGCCTCGTATCGCGGGTAATGACAGGGTGCAGCGCGCGCGGCGGGCAAGAAGGCGAGCGCCTTGCGGTCGCGCCTCGCGAGTCGCCGCCCCCGCTCGCCCGGGCCGCGCCCGGCCCCCGCCGCGCCCCCGACCTGTTGCCCGCCTCAGCCCTCCTCCTCCTCCTCCTGCGCCTCGACTCGTCCGCCGCCGTCGCCGTCGCCGCCTGTGGGTCACTGTGTCACGGAGCCGCACCGCGACGCCCGGGGCCGGCCGCGACTGCGACAGTCCAAGCGGAGGAGGGAGGCGGAGGCGGCGGCGGCGCACCTGCGCTCCGGCCGAAGGGCGGTGGCGGCGGACTGCGGGCGGCGGCGCGCCGGGGGCGGAGCGGGGGCGGCGGTCGATAACCGCGGTGGGGGTCCGGCGCGCGGGCCGCAACGCCCGCTCGCACCCGCCCCGCCCCGCCCCGCCCACCCCCGGGGGGCGATACAATTTGCCGAAAATAATGGTGCGCTGACGGGGGTGGCTGCGAGGGAGGGGGAGGGGCGCTGCATTAGGCCGCTGCGGTCGCCCCGCCCCGCCCCCTTCCCCTCCACGCCTCGACGCCGCAGTATCAAGGGCTCTCGGGTGGCGTCGGATCGCTGGCGTCAACCCGCTGCCCCCTCCCCGCGCGCGCTCACGCTGCGGTGCCCTGCGTCGCACAGCGGCCGGCGCGCACCACGCCCCCCCGCCCCCCGACTCTAAAGAAGAGACGCAGTTCCAGGCACATCCGGGCTTAAATTCCAACTTCATTACCGACGCTTCCGGTAGCCGACTTCTTCGCGAGGTTTGTAGACAAGCGGGCCTCCTCAGATGATACTAAAATATAGCACTATAAACGTGTGTCATAAAACTTGAATGCATATTATTACTCTGTTAAGTATTGCAATTTGTGATGTCAGTAATACAAATGAACCAACAAAAAAAAGAATGGAAACACAAGTCACGAACAGGAATGATACGTCTATTACAAGAGCCATCCTACAACTACTGCTACAATTCAGCACGATGTTTATCACACTTGCCACAACAAGAACAGGGGATTACGAATTTTTCACACAATTGAAACACGCGTACACTCAAATATAAATAACTGAAGTGAATAATAAGCTTCTTCAACCCCTAAACGATTGTCCCCTGGCGATCAATTAATGAGGCCTCCTCACGACTTCTCCCACACTGCGGGCTACTACACGGGCGAAGAGGGACAAATCGGGAGGCGGCGTCCATACTGGTTCTGCCAGCCGGCTTTAATGGGTTGTGAAAAATTACATTCCCACAGGGGGCAAACACGCTAAATTGGTTTAAAAGCTGTTCGGTCATCGAGAGCAGGTTTTCTATTAGCGCGGGAGGCACGGCACCGGACGACAGAAGAAAATCGGGCAGGCGCAAAGCGGAGAAGGCGCCGAGCCGCGTCCGAAGAGTGTTGTGAGCACTACACGCGAGCACCTAGGAAGCGCATGGGACAGAGATGGATCGGTTATTAATGGGTCGGGTCGGCCTCGCTCTCATCAATATCGCGAGTTTGACGCCCTTTTTTGACACGATTACTCATTGACGCTTATTCCCCAATTTACTCCACGACGTCATGACGAACACCTACTGATGCACGTAAATAGCTCCGTGCCGAAATAATTCCCGATTACTTCTTAGTTTCATTTTCTGCAGATATTTATTAGAGTAGAAATAAGAATGATGTTACAATTATATCCAAGCATATCCTGTGCCCGAATATGTAATGAATTGGGCGGGCGTACGGGAAGCCGTGGAGGAAAACTCCACAGTGGAGTATCAGCAGATTGAGACAATTTCCTTCCGCTTTTGACACCAGAAGTTTTATTACTAGGGTACGCGAAACCTTCACACTCAACTAGAAAAGAGACTACCAGAAACAAATTGCTCACTACTAAGGACTTAATCCAATTGCCCATACATCCTATCGGTCTGTTTAGTACCAAAAATCATTTAATAATATTCATAAACATGTAAACTACGTAATTTCGTCTCGTATAAAGAATACCTCTATTTTAAAAAATGATCATTTTCTGTAATTTCCGGGCAAGAAAAAAATGCAAAATCTACGGAATTTAACGAACTATTAAAAAAACGTACAAAATAGTATGCGAATTACGGATTGTGATTAATTTCACATTTCCATGGGGCAAAAACACATTCCAAATTGCCATCTAGTGGCATATTATGAATATGTCATCCACTGGCGCCCCACATCGTCTCCCCTCGTTCGCTAGCCCTCCCAGGGATATCCGTAGCCCCGAGACGTCGCCGTGGGAGCGAAAGCGGCGCCGCGCGACCCCGCCGAGGCCATCTGCTTTAAGGCCGCGCGGGCGCGGGGGCGGCGGCGAGGATCGAACCGAGGTCCGCAGCGTGCGGGGGCGGGGCGGAGTGACGAACGGCGCCCGCTGCGGGCCTCTGCGACACGCCTGCCGCCGCCGCCGCCATCGCCGCCTTCGCCCCCAGGGCCACCGCCTCACCGCCCCCGGCGCCGCCGCCCGTTCGGTGTAACCAACGGCGCCCGCCCCGCCTCCACGCACGCGCGAGCAACCCAACTAATTTATTTAGCCCCGTGTAATTGGAATACGACTAATTGCCGGTGCTCCGCGGCACAATAAGGTTACCGGCGAGTGGCAACGGGCGCCGCAAACGACGCGCGAGCGGTGCCGGCGACGGTGGGGCCGTCTGAGGCGCGCCCCGGCGCCGCCGCCGCCACCGCCGCCGCCGCCGCCGCCGCCGCCGCCGCCCACAGGCGCGTCGATGGGCATTTGAATACGGAACGCGCTGCATTGTGCGAGCTGCGCGGTCGCTGGCGCTCGACCGTGTGAGCGAGAGGACGTGTGGGAGGGCGAGAGGGGGCGTGTGAGAGGGCGAGAGGGGGCGTGTGGGAGGGCGAGAGGGGGCGTGTGGGAGGGCGAGAGGGGGCGTGTGGGTGGGCGAGAGGGGGCGTGTGGGTGGGCGAGAGGGGGCGTGTGGGTGGGCGGGAGGAGGCGTGTGGGAGGGCGGGAGGGGGCGTCTGGGGAGGCGGGGGAAGGGCGAGTGGGGGAGAGGGGGAGAGCGAGAGGGACGCGTGTGGGTGGGCGAGAGGGTGGCGTGTGGGTGGGCGAGCGGGAGGTTTGTGGGTGGGAGATCGGTAAAAGGTAGGCGAGAGGGCACTCGTATTTGCGGGGAGTAATTTGAAGGGACGCTAGTGGGCGAATGGAAAGACGAGGGGCGTAAGAGGGGGCGCGAGTTGTTGCGCGGATGGTTGGGTGGGTACAACGGCGATCAGGCTAGTCAACCCCGATCCGGCGACTCACTGGCGACGTCTCCACAAATGCACGGGCACGGAGCACCTCGCACACAAAGAAGTTCAAGATTGTTGTGGTGGTCCTGCTCTCTTGTGTAAGCACGTCGGGAACCTCCGCGGCATTCAGTCAGCATTCAACGACCTTGAGTGGCAGGAAATGTAGCATTTAAAGAGAGCTCGGGCACAATGGGAAACACACGACGAATTCGAAATGTATTAAAACTCAGATGGTAACTACTGAACGAAGTACAGAAAACCCATTGATGGGTGACAAGAGAAATTGAATTTTAGTGAAAGGCATAAAACAATGCTATAGCATAGAAATAGTACACACTATTACATGCGATGATTGTCCCAGTGATATAATCCTTCTATTCATAGTTGGAAACTGCTGATAATAATGGAGAGTAATTCGGTTTCCTGGTATTGGCATTTAAAAATAAACTAAAAGTCAATCACTATCAACCAAGGAGCAACGCTGTATCACTGAACAACAACTTTAACGAGAGCTCAAACCAGAATTGTAGATAGATACTTCTTTCATAAAAGATGGACACTTAGCGTTTACCAGTATCGTGCGTATCACCGCATACGCACGTCATACGCAGTTTCAACTATTTTTCGACGTAAAAATAAATAAAATAAAATAAAAATAAATAAATACTTTTAGTTTGTCTTTATCCAAAACGGTTCACACATTTATTTTTCCACTTTTTCGTAAATCTGCATGAACTGTAGATGACCCCCACGAAGCCAAATTATTTCAATTACTAAAGAATAAAAATTAAAAGTAGTGCTGTTTCAATATTAGAAAATTAATCATATTTATGAATATACAGTATGTACATGTGTTTCTGCGAATGTACTACGAGAAAACTTTCCCGCAATGAAACGTCAAGATAAATCTCAGAAATTCGATCCGACGCAAACGAATGTAAACAAAACCAGGTCAACCACCACTTGCAGCGACCACACCCCGGCGGCCACCTCCGCTCAGGACGCAGCGTGGACGAAAGATTCGGAGCCAGGGCGGGCGGGCCGTCACCGCCAGCGACGCAGGCCTCCGGGCGTGTTGCAACGGCAGCCGCCGCCACCGCAGTAGCGCCGGCTACCGCTGCGGCCGACACGAGCCGCGCCGCTTACGTAAGCGGCGATTGCCGCGCGGTACGCGAGCGCGCATTAGGGTGAGGGGGGAGGGGCGAGCGGTCAGCACCCCTATGGCGGCAGCGGCAGCGGTCGCGGTGGTACGGGTGGCGGCGGTGGGGGTTGTGGCGGCGGTGGCGGTGGCGGCGGCGGCGGCGGTCGTGGTCGTGGTCGTGGTGGTGGCGGTGGCGGCGGCGGCGGTGGTGGTGGTGGTGGTGGTGGTGGTGGCGGCGGTGGGCCTCCCACCTGGCAGTTGCTCGGTGGCGCGCGCGTAATTCGGAACCGACGCGTGTACAGCGGCCGACGAATCGCGGCCGGAAACAAAGCGAGAGTGCCGTGCGCTTATTGGCGGAGCCGCAGCGGACGCTCCGCTCTCCAAGCGCCGCCCATGCCGCCGCCGCCGCCGCGATGCTTTGGCCCCGTTCCCACCCACGGCCGCGTCGCCTGCGGGCCCGCACGTCCCGTCCGCTCTCCGCTCCCCCCTCCACCGGCCCTCACCCAAGCCCACTGCGGCGCTTTCCAGAACATTTATTCTCTGGGCTTACCATTTTTGGCACCAATGACTTCGATCAACTTCGTCATGAATTCCTGATACATTCTCTTCTTCCCTCCACTGGAAGATTGCATGATGATAGCTCTGTGGTGTCACCGAGATGAAAGATCCTTCGCTACTAGTTTCAGATCATTCACGAGTGTATGGTGCGACGCTATCGCGTTATTGTCACATCATTGACCCTTGTGGTACTCCACTTCTTGTATGTCTATATAATCATGCATCTAGGAGCCCTCATTTTCTCTTTGAACAGCAAATGCTTTGGTTTTCCCTCGAGTATTGTGGATTGCAGCCCCGAGTCTCTTCTGCTAAGGCGCCCACTGCCTGGCGCAGTCCCGCCCCTGCCTGGCCCCAGGTCCTCAGCGCTCCGTCTCCCTCTCCGCTTCCCTGTCACGTCCCCGTTCGGCCTGTCCACCTCCACCGGCGTCCTACGCCGTGCCCCGGTCCCCGTCGGGTCCGGCCGTAAATTACGTCGATGACGTATAATTAAATACCGGTCGCAGGGACGTGATTCCAGGCCGGAGGCCCGAGCGGAGCGGAGCGGCGCGGCGCCCCGGCATTTCCCCTCCTCTCCCTCGCCTCCCCCACCCTTCTCCCGCTTCGCCCCGTCCCGGGAGGGAGCGGTGGGCGCGACGCGCGATTTCTCTCCCGGTTGGCGCTTGATGGACGGGCAGCGAACGCGACGGGAAAACCGCGCCGCTTCCACACCTCGCCCACGGCCCACGGACGCGGCTTTGCATAACACAGCGACCCCACTGCCATCCCTGCTGAATAAGTGAAAAATGGAAGCGATCGCACGTAAACTTACGAACACACACACACACACACACACACACACACACACACACACACAAAAAAAAATGCAAGTGTCATGTATCATATTAAAGAAGGTAAGATAAAAATCACTAGGCTTCCGTGACACTGAATTAACAATATCTACCATTAGAATTCAAACTTATAAAGTATAAAATCGAATGTATACAAGACAAGAAAGTGTCATATTCCATGACATGAAGTACAAAATAGATTAAAAGCTTGTCAATTTGAATTATCCCATATTACCTTTCAATTGAAGACAAAATATAGTGAAGGGTTCTTTTTTATTATCTATACAATTCACAAACCTGAACCGTACGATCTGGAGAGTACACCGTTAAGATTAATTTTGCCACTACAATCTTTCGTTTAAGCTGTGTATAAGGTGAGAATTAAGTACCGTTTTGTACAATTTTACACCCAAATTACGTACCTATCGCAAGATCCACGACGAAAATGATTGCAATAACTATTCTACAAAACAACAAACCCATCAGGAAGGAGACTCTTGGCCAGTGACTGTCCCTCTGAGGTAACCCGCGAGACCGGATAAGCGGCCTTACGAATTCCAGATAAGCCCACAGATACCGCCGACTATCCCGAATAGTGTAATCGGACACCGTGATCGCGATGTTCTTTTCGGAACATAATTCGCAGCGACGAAGATCAAATCGCGAAGCAGCGCAGATAACGGACAAGAGTACGACAACCTTCACCTGGCACGACACCTACGAAAATAACTCAACCCAAGTTCATTGCACGATAAATCTGTACGTTGTCTGATGGAAGATTATCAAAAAACGGCATTCAAGAATACGTTCATTAATTGTGCTTTAAACTTCAACTAATATTCGTAACTGAAAAGCTGAATTACTGTTAACCGTAGAACGTATTATCTGTACGATGAGTGCGATTTGCACACAAATATGTATTATTTTCTGCAATGAAAACATTTGCGACCACGATCGGAAAATTTAAACCCTTGAGGGGAAGAACTTCAAAATACATCTGCATAAAGTACAAACTTTTTCCACTACACGTCGTATTGCTGACATCGCAAAATAACTATCGAATGCATTAGAGAACGAAATATTTTCAAAAGCAACGAATAAGGAATGTCCATTACTAACGAAATGTTGATTCACGAATTCATCTCAGGATAAAACAATCCCTTCCTTTAGAGACTGCCATCGCGCATGATTCTGCTCGTAACGCCCGACTAAAAGCTGCACCTTACCACCACAGCGCTACAGTCAACCGTTAATGGAGAAAAGTTATTCGGAAGTGCAAGCAGTATCTTGAGAAGCCTGATGACGGCAGCAGCTCACACCGCTTGCCTCAGCTTAGCAACGCACTGCATCACATTTCACAATCCCGCACCGAAAGCCTCGCAACATAACAACGCACACAACCTAAATGTAACGTACATTACGAAGGAATCGATCAAATCCGTACCGCACAGATCCGTACCGAAGAAAACGGCATACGAAAGCTTCGCCCGGAAACTCCCGTCTCCGGTCCATCTCCACCTCGGCACACGGCACGCGATGTCCCGCCCGTCCGAGGCAACGGTACTGGCACGGCCGGCGAACGAGCTCGAGATGATGTACGGCGACAGCTCACACGATTATGCGCCACATCGACCATGTATGCACCGCTTACACACACACACACACACTCGGCCGTTGCTTGCGATTCACCCACGGGCGCCGGCGCCGATGCACCAACGACGCCACGCGGATCTGCTCGCAACCAAAATAAACACGCACGTGTCAGCGGGCCGGACTCAGGAGTGCAGGGACGTCGCGAAATTCATGTTGTGATGGGAGGACGGCAACAGTTAGGAACATAAAGCAAAACCACCATCAAGCGCCGGAAATAAGGCAATCGTCATATACATAGACGTATTCTTAATTTGCGGAACATGGCGTTACGACATTCTGCAATGTGTTCAACCAAAAATTGAATCGAAATTTGATGAAAAGGGGCTTTCATAATTCCTTTGTTTTCCCCAAAGGTTAGCAACACTGGCTATTTACCCATCCCTTTTCAAAAATTACCTTCATTTTAAGCTGGTTCATTTAACAAATAATTGTGTAAAAGTGGAATAGTAAGAAGCTTGCACATTCAAGGTAGCAAAGCAATCAAATGTAAGAAATCTCCAGGCGCGGTAATATTTCAAGGCGAAAGAACTACACTATGCCGGACGATTGGCATTGTTTAAAAACTCTCGGCAGGAAAAACTCATAAAAACCTGTTGCTAAAGAGATAGTTAGGAAGCTTCAGTATCTACCGTGCTTCAGGACGAATGGTGGTGAGACCGCAAAACTAACGGAAGCGGGGCCGAGACAGGAAGAGAAAACACAATCTGCCAAGACGACATAGAGTGCACAAGAGAGTGATGCAAGTGCAAGAGAGCAAAGTGGCGGAGGCGTCGGCAACGACCGACCCAAGCTGTCCTCTGCTAGACAGAGCGCGCGCCGCACAGAGTAAACAAGTTTAAATATTTAAAGTGGATGGTTTGTTTTGTTTCGCGGCGGTTAGTGAACGTGACGAAGGACCACTATTTTTTTCTAGTTTTCGCGCGGCGAACGCGTGGAGGACAACCGCTCGTTAAAAAGTTGAGAGATAAATCCAACCCGTCCCCGTTCTACCACACGGGCGGTACGTCAAGAAAGATCTATCCCGGCCGGCACTCCAATGAGTACAAAGCCCGTGCGAACGCTAGTGATTTCATCTGAATGGGAATCCGTGGAAATTAACTAATTCTCAATTACACACGGACGGGATTATCGAAAGCCAAGTGAAAAGAGGTTCGAAACACAAAACATATTTTGAAAAACAATTCGAACAAATAAACATTCACGTAATTCCTGCGGAAAAAGTGGATACTTAGAACACATATGTTTACGATCCACACCGGTACGAATGCTGGGGAGATTAGTATTGTAACAAACTGGTTGTGTTTGGAACATGATTAATAGGAACATCCCAAAACATCTAGAAGTCACAAAAGACGGAATAAGGAATCATAGAATACTGTGTCCAATAAAAAGGGACAACGAAAACAAAAGACCTGATCGGAGGTGTAGTCCAGTTATCAAGAAGTATAAAGGGCAATCAACTTAATACGAAAAAAAATGATGGAATCATAATTTCCGGTTTGACTCTAGTTTTTCAGTCGTTTTTCGACATCCAAAAATTTCATCTCGTTAAAATGTATCCTTATTCAGATATTTTCCACGTTTGGGCATAGAAGGTCACTTTAAGCAAACTTTCTTCTACGAAAGGCAACTTTGAACGTCGCGTCCATTAAATCGCTGTAAGCTAAAGAATTTCGCACTGACTATTAAGTTCCAGAATCCCCCGAGTCAATTACTTGATTGTTTTCAGTAATAACATCAATGAACAAATCTTGATTGCAGCCGTTCAAGAAACATCATTCGCTCCATCATCGCCTCCGCCACACTATAAAACCTCTGCAAGTCCCTCGACGCTGCTTGAAATTCGTCAGTGGTCTTGCGCCACGAGAGAACAAAGCAAAAACAAAAAAACAAAAAAAAACGCGATCCACCCGAACACAGCGGAGTCACGACGCGCACCGCGGCCAGCGTGCACCTCGCGCATTCGCACGCTCTCCCTCACGCACGCACGGGCGCGTGTCCAGTGACGCGGGGCAGCACGCCTTCTCCTCCTCCTCACCGCCGCCGCCGTCCAGAAGCGCAGGTGGGGACATTCTAAGTTGTTTACGCGGGCCGCTTTCAAAATATCCGCCGCCGCCGCCCCCTCCCCTCCCGCTGCGACGCCCCGCCCTCGGGGCCCCTCCTCCGCCCCCCTCCCCCGCCGCGGGCGCCGGGCGCCCCTCCCACCGAGCACTAGACGCGGCCGTCATGGCCGTCTCCGTCCCCGCCGCCGACGCGACGCGACGCGACGCGACGCGAGGCGGAGTGGAGTGGAGTGGCGTGGCGTGGCCTGGCACGTCGCTTCGTGTGGTGTGGCCGGGCGGAGTGTGGCGAGGAGTGGCGTGGCGAGGCTAGAGGGGGCGTATGGCGAGGCGTCCCATGGCGTGGCCTGGTGAGGCATGGCGCGTGGCGTGGCCTGGTGGGTAGGCGAGGCGGGCAGGAGAGGGGGCGAGGCGTACTGGGGCGGGGCGAGGTGCCAAAAAACACGCAATGGCAAGTGCGAAGGCATATGCAAGCAATGTACTTCACAGAGTTCATGGTACTCTGGATATAGCCCAATAGGACGAAAGTAATTGAACAGTTGTGGAATAACAAAACTATGAGAAATGGAACGAAAAGTATAAAATACAAAATTTCGAAATATGCAAAAATGCACAAAAAATAGGTACAAGTGGTTGGAACTACAGAAAACTAGGAAACAATGCGTCGAAGAAAGTATATAAAGAATCTAAGACACGGAAGATAAGAAAAGTTCAAAACAAAAACGGTCAAAATTTAGGATAAACGAAATTAAAATTGATCAATTTTGATGTTTTAGCTTCAATTTTTTTTAAATGGAGAGAATGGACCGTGGTGACGAATGAGCAAGTAGCAACCTGGAAAATTAAGTAACGACGCACACGTGGGCGTAGGAGTAGTCGGGTCACAGCAGGGAGCATCGTGCGCGCGTTACGGCGCGGCGGCACACAGTAAGCGCCAGGGGCAAAGCTCATCTACGTTGAGCAGAACGTGTGGCTGGACGAAAGATGCGAAAAACGTCCGACCAAGAGTGGAACTGGGAGAGGAGGGCAGGCGAGACTGAGAAAACGGGAAGGGCAGGAGCGGGTGGGGGGAGGCTGAACGAAGGTAGGAGGAGGCGGAGTGCAGCAAGGAGAGGTGGGGGGACGGGAAGGGAAGAAGCAGGGCAATGAAAGGTAGAGCGGAGCAAGGTGTAAACGGGAGCGAGGTATGGAGAGCAACGTGGAGAAAACGTGGTGAGGGGGAGGAGCGGATGGGAGAGGGAACTGTGGGCGGGGGTAGAGGAACGAAGGCTGGACGTGGCGGAGCACGTCAAAGAGGGGGGCGGGAGGGAAGAAACAGAGCAGTGAGAGACGGATCGAAGCACATTGTAAGTGGGAGGGGCGGGGCGAGGTGGCGCCAGGCGGGACGAAGTGGACCGATGGTGAGATGCGGGGTGAGGAGGGGTGGGACCCGGACCCGCTCCGTGGAGGAGAGGGGAAGAGACGGGAGGGGGTGAGGCGGGCCGACGCGGCAATGGCCGGCGGGATGGCTGGCGGTCGGAAGGTTGGCGCTGGGCGACCACTACTGCTACTGCTGCTGCGACGTCGTTCGGGGAAATACGCGAGAAAGTGGCGGCGGCTGCGCGTTTTTCCCGCCGTCGCGGCGCGGCGCATAGCAATGCAGGCCATCCGACATGCGGGCGCCGCCGGCGGGGGGAGGGGAGGGGAGTGGAGGCGGAGAGGGGGCGGGGCAGGTGCGCCGCCACGGCCATCGGACTGCACCTCGCCGCAGCGCACGACGCTGATGCAACTCGGCTGCGAGAGGAGACCATGGCATATCGCATGCAACGCGCCCGGCGCTTGCTTTCATTTTAAGACGGCTCCACACATTCGGCATTCGCCGAGCAGCGAGATAGTGTTCGCCCAATCCCGAGCAGCTGACGTGTTCGGCGAATGTTCTCTCCCTTTGATGTGTCCAAAAGACTGACACGCGATGGGTAGGGCGAACCCCGAATGTTCGTCACTCGGCAAATAGCAAGCAACACATCCACACTACTCGGGATTCGGCGAGTGGTTGCTCGGTGTTCGCCGAATAACGAATATGTGGAACCGCCTTTACAGTAACACGAATTCCAAGGGACCGAAATAATCGCAGTTCGTGTTATGAAAAAGTCGAGTTATTCGAGTATTATAAATATCCGTATTAATCCCTTGCCGGGACCGAAATTTTGTTCATGTTACGGCGAAATTCGTGTTAAGTGAGTTCGTGCTAACCAGGGTTTACGTATATTGTAGACGACATACTCTTGTACACAAAAGTTTAGAGAGGAAATATACCGCCCAATGCAGATCAAGCAATCTTAAGAGATGGAATCATAACGAGAAAAAATGCCGACATACCTAATCAGAAAGTATACGTACGGTCAAGAACACACTAAAACACTGCACAGATGTCACTCAGCATGTGTATATGCTCTGTGGCGTGCATGTTGTTTAACATGCGTACTTGTTTAATACAAGTGCAAATAATGAATATGCCGCTAAAAGCCTGAAAACTATTTCCTACGATGAATGCATAGTGAACAGCAGATATCACGTGGCTTCCATGGAGAACGACCACCACTCAGCTGCGGCCCTCGCACAATTAGAGAAATCACGACGCCCAAGAACTGAGCATGACGCACGTATTAGTCACTCCTCCTCCCCATCGAACATCTGTCCGACTACAGATCAACAGTTTCCAGAAACCTCTGTAGCCGCGCAAACATCCCACCGGGGCCACGCCTTCACATCTCGCGGTCCTCCGAAGTAAACAATCCACACCTGACCCCGGCACGCGCCACACTGCGTCACACCGGCGGCCGCGGCGGCGAGGCCACGCACCTGCCCCTCGCCCCGCCGCGTGCCTCCACGCCACGCTCTCGGAGGCCGCCGTCCTGTGGCGACAACACCCGCCCACCGCCGCCGCCGCCGGCAAGTGGTCTTTGGCGCCGCGGCCGCGCGCAGATATGAATGAAAGAACGAAAGGGCGACCGGCGACCGCCCGCGCGGTGCGGCCGCAGCGCCGTACGCCAGAATCGAAAGCAAGGTGAACGGGCCGGCGAGCGGCGAGGCGGCGGCGGCGGCGGCGGCGGCGGCGGCGGCGGGAGAGCTGGTTGATGGCGGCCCCGATACGGCGGGCCGTGGAGGAGGCGGCGGTGGCAGGCGACGGAGGCGGCGGCGGCGACGGAGGCGGCGGAGGCGACGGAGGCGGGCGGCGAGGGAGGCGGGCGGCGAGGGAGACGGGCGGCGAGGCGGGCGGGAGAGGCGGGCGGCGAGGGAGGCGGGCGGCGAGGGAGGCGGGCGGCGAGGGAGGCGGGCGGCGGCGGAGGCAGCGGCAGGCAGCGGCGGCGACGGCGGCGGCGGCGGCGGCGGCGGCGGTGGCGGCGGCGGCGGCGGCGGCGGTGGCGACGGCGGTGGCAGCGGCGGCGGCGGCGGCGGCGGTCGAGATCGTATCTCCCGCACACGTTCACCTGCTAAGCCGCCCCCCTCCGCCGCCCGCTCCGCGGCCGCCTTCGCCGCTCGAGCGCCCTGCTAACAAACTAGTGCGAAGTGCGCCCCCGTGGCCCGGACCTATCTAGCGGGCGATCCCGACAATTAGACGCAATTCCAGCGCCCGAGCGCACGCGTAACTCATCTCGATTTTCCACGCTCCGAACGGGCGACTGGAAATAATTGAAAGGAAATGGTCCTCCCATAAATATTTGTGATAAAAAGAAACGAAAGGTTCGAGGATCGAGAAATCAGGTTATCGGGAGGTGCTCGATTGCGGGCGTACAAAGCTGTTGCAGGTGGTGGTGGTGGTGGTGGTGGTGGTGGTGGTGGTGGTGGTGGTGGTGGTGGTGGTGGTGGTGGTGGTGGTGGTGATGGCGGTGGTGGTGTGCTCGGTGGTGGTGGTGGTGGTGGTGGTAGTAGAGGTAGTGGTCATGACGGCAGTAGTAGGCGAAGTGGTGCTGGTAGTAAACAAAGCGGTAGTCGCTATAGTAGTCGAGGAAGTGGGTGGTGATTGCCAAGTTATCTGTGGAGCTTTAGGCGACCATGGTGATGAGCTTGGTGTGGGCGGCTGTGATTGTGGTTATGGTGGTCATAGTAACGGCGATATTGAAGGGGTTCGCCGTTAGAAGGAGGCCGTCATGGCGATACGGTTGGTGAAGCGTCGACAACAGTGGTGGGAGCAGTGATGGAGGCATTGGTAGTAGTGACGGTGGCTGTGGAAGGTGCAGACGGCAACAGCGTCGGCCGGGGGACAGGTGAAGCCGCGCGGTTTGGGCCATGCGGGGGCGGTGCGCGCCGCGGCCGACGCCTCATTTAAAGAAAGGAGGCGAGAGGTCGGCGCGGGCCGAGGCGTCGGGCCCCGCCCCCATCTGAGGCGCTTTCGACACGGCGACGCCTATCGCGATGGCGCCCTCTATAGGCGGAGCACAGCGTCGCGGCACCCGCTTTCGGCGAGAGCCTGCCTCGAGCTCCGTGCCAGCTACTGAACCAACATAAGTACGGTGAAGTTCACAAAAATTAAGAGTAGCACGACGGTTTTCATATCAAATGATGGAACGCAAGTTTATTTAATGATGTGGTTGAGTATTATGTATTCTATGCATTATGTATTAATGTATTCTTAACAGTACGAAAATATATGAAACACGTGAGAAGCCTTTTCGGAAAAGATGTGCAAGTTACATAATATTTTTGCTAGACATTTATGTACGTAGAAATAAAATTGCCAAAGAAAATACAAGCATCTAAATTAGGTGTAGTAAAACATCTCTTATCAAAACGACGCAATAAGTAAGGAAAGTAAGTCGGAATAGCACGATTCGCTTTCCCCATTTCCAACAGTGTCCCCTTCTCTCCAGGTAAGTTGCTTCTATCCATTCCGAGAAACCTGCTCGAACACCAAACAGCACCACCCCACTCCCTACGTTATTGAAGGAACATCGCGAGACATTCCGAGCGGGGAAAACAGCTCAACTGTCCGAATCTCGAGAACGCAGAGTTTCGCTCTACTTTGGAGACTCTCGAGGACCGATTCAAAGCGATCGCGCGCACTCGCCTGCGGGGCGGGGCGATTCGCCTTTACGGGAAGTCGCGGCGACAAGTGGGCTGCCGCGAATAACAAGCGCTGCCGGGAATCGAGCGCGCCAATTCCGCCGGGCACATGTTAATTAGTGAAGGTGCTCCACGACTCGCGCAGTCACGTTTAAACTGCGCACCCATGTGTGTTATAGCGACTTCGTTTCCTACTTGTGCTCGTCAATAAAGGTCGTAATACTAAGAAACGATACGGTTCAAAGTAGTGAGAATGAAGCCAGAACACTGGGGATATCTAAAGTACCATTTCTTCCTCGAGTAATAACATGCATCTGTATACGAAAGACAATTACGTGCTTTTGAGAAATGTATTGTTTTAATAATGAATTAATACAGTAGTGTGTTTTGTTCATGTGTAGATAATTCTTGCCTCGTAACCCCCAAATTCATTACCCCCAAAGGAAATTAAGTTAAATAAGGTTAAAAAGATTACTATTCTTCAATCATACTAAATGTTGTGATTGTAATAACCACAGTATGACATAACGGGTAGTATGAAGCTAATGATAAAAAGATACATATCACCGTTGGAAACGCCACTCCTACGAAAATTTCGATCCCGCACAGCAACGTAAAATCACACGTTTATTCGCATAATAACAGCAGCACTTCTTGTGTAGATAATTCTTGCCTCGAAACATAAGAAACTTCAGAGAACAAGAAATACAATTTCCCAGAAGAAAGAGCTTTAAAATACCGCAAAAATGATAGTAATTTTTTGAGTCACGGAAAGACCACATTTTCAGAAATGACTAATGTGTCCAAGATCATTTCATGGAAGGATGAAACAGAAGATTTTCATTGAACATTATCAGAACACGATATGTGCTGTGTTAGTTTACGAAAACAATCCAACGCAATGCAACGTTCAGTATTTTTGTCCGTCTCTATCACCAGTTCGCGCGAGGTAGGAGTTTACAAAAATCCGCAGGAAGCGCCCAGATTCCAGGGGCCTTCCCTCCCGCGGGTGAGGCACTTCACGAAGACCTCCCCTCGCTTCTCCCTCGTCCCGCAGCGCTGCGCTGCTGTCGGCCGCCGGGGCAAAGCGAGGACGTAGGAGACGCGCTGGCGAAAGAGCGCGGCGAAGAGAGACCAAGAAGAGCGGATAGAGGGGCAGGGGAGACGCCACGAGTCGCCCGGGCATCCACTTCGATCGCTCCCTGCTGCCGTCTCGCCGCCGCTACGTGCTAAAGGGAAGCCCATGAGCGGCGCTCGGTAAATCCGACCAAATCGTGGATGAAACGAACGAAAAGCGATTCGCGAAAGAAAACAAGCGGGAAGGTATTTTCGGTGGAGTTTGCCGGAAATTAAATCGTTGGATACCTGTAAAATGAGTTTTAGGCAGTATAACCTGTACTAACTTAACCGTCAGTTTCTGAATACTTTTCATGTTGTGTGTGTTACTGGAAGATTGCGGAACAGGGCAGCAGACCGCTCCCAGTATAAGAATTGCGTAAATAAATAAATTATAGCTTGGTGAAATAATGCATGCTTAGAGTTGATTTCCATCATTCATTACATTAACGAACACCTTAGTCTGGCCACTGTATTTCGCATCTCGACTTGCTCCTTATCGATTGAAACTACCAACGGTGGTCCAACCACCATTCAACCGCTGGTCACCCCTACCGCACCGACGACTAGTTTTAGAGCAGATTAGCCGATAATTGCCAACCAATTATTATTAATTACCGGGCGAGGGGTATAACCACGGAGAAACCGTAATAAGCAACATGATCCTTGTCTGCCGCATTCGTTTTGATCTCTTTCTTTCGCTTTTAATCTCCGCGTCTCTTGGCATTCGAGACACAAGTTAGCTGGAAGCGGGTGACTGTTAGGTACCCGGCGCGTAGCAGGCCAAGAATCCCCGTCTCACATTCCCGTCCACTTCCCTCCCTTTCTCGTTACAAAACGCTCCATAAGAAATATTATTTAACAGAGCACTACATCTCTCGGGGGTGTGCGCCGATTCGAAATTTTACTTCTAGATTTGCTGTTCATGCGTTACATAACTGAATAGTTTTTCTTTGGTAAGGACAGAACTGATATATCCACCATAACAACATTACGCAATTTTCAATTATTAAAATAAAATAATAATAATAATAAAAATAATAATAAAAATAATAATAATAATAATAATAATAATAATAATAATAATAATAATAATAATAATAATAATAAAAGAGGCTCAGGTGTGGAGGTCTGTTCCCCCATTGGATTAAGTAAGATATACTTGACGTAAATACAATAAAAACGTGACGTGTCACCAGACTACCGATATGTTTTTACACAAATTTTTGGCGAAATCTCAGACACCCGCCTCCTCAAGGACTTCGAAATGCATGCTCCCATGTACGTATGTACCGGTACACAAACCGCTTCCAGGCAAAGACATCCCACCTTGCGCGCCCGCAGACATACATACACGCACGCAACGGCAAGATCACGCAAACATACACACACACACACACACACACACACACACACACACACAACGGGCACGCGCCGAGTGGGCAGCTCAAGGGGCGTGGCGGGAGCGCGCGGCGAGGCGCCGTCTGTCGGCCCAGCCACGAGACCGGCCGCTCCCCCTCCCGGGACTCTCTCTCCGCCGAGACCCCTAAAACTCGTCTGTGTGTATACCCCGCGACCCGCCAGAAGAAAGACGCTCTTGGGCGCGCGCGTGTATTTTGTTTTCGCTTTTAATGGCTTTACGTCGTCGCCGGCGCGCGCCCGCCCGCCCGCCCGCGCGCCCCCTCGCCAGCCCGTTCCCGGAACGGCGAGGGCGCCAGCCCGGCGGCGGGCGCGGCAGACACCGCCGCCACACAGCAGCGAGGGCGATGCGAGTGGTGGGCGGGGCCGGCGGGCGGCGGCCCGTGCGAGCGGTCCCGCCCACCTCCAACCACAGAGTTCACGCGGACGGCACAGTCGCGAAAGCGTTGTGATGGCCGCTCCAACGGCGCTTAGTTGCAAACGTTTCATTTACTTTTTTTAATTCTTTTTTATTTTTTTTTAAGTAACTACTTTTTTTCCAGGCGCCAAATAGAAATGTTTGTCACTCACTGGAAATTCAATATATGAACGTATTCAGCATGCGATCCCAATGCTATTATCTTAATAACGGCGACCACGCCTTCGCAAACTGAAAAGTCACTTAAATTTAAAAAAAAACAAGTCCAGAAACCATCATTAAGAAATTATGCATTAAGTGTGGACTTTAGAACACTATGTTATGTTAGTGAGTTGACTAGTTATGAAACCTACCAGAAAGTATGCTAGAAATCTCGTACTTCGAAAGGCAACGGATAGAAACACAAAATCAATTTTCCGTAGGAGTACACAAACCGTTTCGCAGCGAGGCCGCAACAGCCCGCCGGCGCGCAGAGCGAGACGGGAGCCGGGGCCAGGGCCGGGGCCGGGCCCCACCCCTCGTGTTTCCGCGCCTCGCCGCGCTCCGCTGGCGGCGCTGTATCAACAGGTTGCCCCGCGCCCAGGGAGGAGGCGTGGGCCGAGCGGGGGTGTTGCCACCGCCGTCCCCGCAACCGGCTCCCGCGAGAGCCGCCGCGCAAACCACGGCGCCCGGGAACATTTCCATATGGCGCCACGGCTCCGTTGGGGGAGGATGGCTCATTCAACGCACTTGAATCGTTCGTTAATTCTATTCAAATTTCACCGCGCCATCGATCTTTCTTAGAAAGAGAAACCAGAAGTAAAAACTTGATGAAACTAAAGTGAAGGAGTAGTGACAGAGTTTTTTAGCCACGAAATGGTATTAGCCGCAGAATCGATTTTATGGTATTTCCGGGGCGGAATGAAAGCGTTTGTAGTTAAAGTGACGATGGTAATGGTGATATAAGGCTGGTGGTAGTTTGCAGAAGTAAATCGCGGAGGCAGATTACAGCGGTAAATAGTGGTGTTACCATGTGGTTGATATTAAAGTGGCTTGTAGTCAATATACTGATTGTAGTGGTGGGTAGTAGTGACAACGGCAGAGATAAGCGTGGCGGTGGAAGCAATGGAGGACACCTAATCCGCTACAAGTGGCGGCGGCGGCGTGTAGCGGGGACGGAGGCAGAGGCGGGGACGGAGGGAGGCAGAGGCGGGGGCGGAGGGAGGCAGAGGCGAAGGCAGAGGCGGGAAAGGAGGCAGAGGCGGGGACGGAGGCAGAGGCGGGGACTGGGGCAGAGGCGGGGGGTGGAGGCAGAGTCGGGGGGCGGAGGCAGAGGAAGAGGCAGGGCGAAGGCTGGGGCGGAAGCGGGGGCAGAGGCGCAGGAGGAAGCAGGCGTGGAGGCGGGTCGCAGAGGCGCCTGCCGAGGCCTGGCGCCGGGGACAGAGCGGCGAGCGCTGAGCCGCGCGGCGGCGTCGCACGTGGGAACGGGAGCGTCAGCCGGGCGCGCACGGACCGCGCCTCCGCTTCCCCTGGCCTTGCGACAGCACGCAGTGCTCTTGCCCTCTCAAGTCCAGTGCATCGGTCAAAGACCCTCGCCAAGTAAGCGGAATGGCACTGGTCTCTTTTAAATATCTTTTTTTTTAATATCACTATCATTTTAATACGTTTCTGCCAAACATATATATTTTGAGAAGCTCGTTATAAATAGAAATATTCTAGTTACCTGCGAGTACCACAAATTGTAAATTATATATATACTGCAAAGACTGTAATAGTTCATTGGAAAACGATAATCATGGCACAATTATCTTCCGCTAATGTTCAGACGATACTTCGAAAAAAACTGCTAACTTCCATTCCCTTCAGATAAAGTGAAAAATCATTTATTATTTGCATGAATCGATGAATTCAGCAGCCCAGAAAAACTATCTCTATCCGATCAACTGAGCTCCGCCTACAGCACCCGCCACGCGAGAAAGTTATGCGGGTTGCAGCTCCGCGCCTGATCCGCCAGCGGGTCCTAGTTCGCTGGCTCACGTTCTCCCCTTCGAAGAGATACTGCAGTTACAGCAGATGACCAGTTATCTCAGGGTCAAACAATGGTGCTAGAGAGTACTTGACACCACCGTTATTTGCAACTATCTATTTTAGAAAAGAAAGTTATTCGCAGATTCAGCAAATTGCCATAAACATTCATCCCCAACGACACGGGTGCATACTTTCACCATGTGAAAACCGAATAATTGTAAAAAGTGTTGAAAACGTAGCTGTTCAGTACACTTACCAATGCTCAACTGATCACAACAATGGACGACCAACCACTAAAGTTAGTCGGCTCGCCAAAACTAATTCCTCGCGAGTTTCGTTCCCCGTAAGACGGAAGCCCAGTCGCTGGAAGCCCCAGCGCGACCTCTCCCTCTCCCTCCCCACCCAGCACTCACACAACGCAACGTCGCGGAATCAATTTCCTCTAAGCTGCCACGAGGTTCCTCCTCCCCCTCTCTTCCAGCGCGGCCCGAGCAAAAAGCGCCGGGGAGGGAAAAGAGGAAGGCCGGAGGACCGAGGACTGGGGCGCAAGGGCGAGGGCGGCGCCGCGCCACCTGTTGGAGCAGGCGAGCTACCTGCCGGCAGGGGGCGAGGAGGCAGCAGGGAGAAGCGCAGAGAGAGCGAGAGAGACGCAGGGTGAAGGGCAGCGATGGCGGCGGGAGCCGCGGGGCGAGCAGGGGCGGACGGCCCGTGCGCGACCTTGCGAGGTCGCCACGTGGCGTAGGGCGCCGACGCGGCCTTGACCCGAGCGCGACGTAACCTAGACCGTCGACGCCGGCGCCGCTGTCGCTACCAGACCGCCCCGCCCCGCCCCGCGCCTCCGCCTCCGTCGCCTCGCGCGCGCGCGCGTTCGCTCCCTGCCCCGCCCACCCCCGGACCGCCTCCGCCGCAGCTTTCGATTGGGATCGATCGCGTCCCTGCCGCTGCCATCCCCCGCCCCGCCCCGACCCTCACCCCGCCACGCCCAGCCCGTCCGAGGCACGCGGCGGCTCACAGTTGCCAGGGGCGGGCGCAAGCGAGCAGAAGTTGCGCGAGGCGCTCGAGCACATCCGAAGGTGCCGACAGAAAGACAATAAAACAAACAACATTAAGACAGCTGTTCAAATCCCAAGAGAGAAATTGGCTTTCAGAACTAGGTGATATTCATGTTACGAAATTCGAAACGTGTAGTTGGAAACTGACGTGCAACAGATTGCGTGAGACCTATTGAGATGTTTGAAGTAAGCGAGAAGAGACCAAGTAAAATAAGGCAGAGATGACGCCCGTTACATCAGAAGGCAACAAATTTAAAGGTGAAAACTTTTCTCGGAAAACTTCCGAGATTCTCCGAGCGGAAACACGGGAGACAAGAGTGAAACCGATCAATACGAAAAGAACCGAGCTCAAGAACTCGGCAGGAGAGCAACAAAGGGAGGCCGAAGGTAATCAAAACACGACGTCGCGGCCAACGACGGGGTGGAAAGGGTGGGGGTGGGGGTGGAGTGGGTGGGGTGGGTGGAGAGGTGACCTCGCTCGGTCGTCGCCCCCGAGAGTCGATCACAGCGTCGCGTCGCGAGTGCTTCGTCTGATTGGAGGGTAAACGCGACGCGCTCCGTCTCAAGGTATCCGCGAGCGCTTAGGAGAGACAGAGAGCGAGAGAGAGAGAGAGAGAGAGAGAGAGAAAGAGAGAGAGGGTCGCAAGCAGAGATACCGCACGTGGCGTTCACTTGAGACGCTTACCGATCTCGTGCCGCTTCGGCGGAATCGACTCTTCGAGGAAACGATACGGAGACGGGTAATTCATTACACGGTGGCGGAGCAGGGCGGAATTCTGCGCAGAAACTCGTCAGCGACCGCGGTGAAATGATATTATTCAACAAACAGCGCCCTCTGATGCTGTGGACGAAAGGCTCGAAGTTTCAACGCCAGCAGCAAACAACCAGAGAGCAATGCAAAGAACTGTCATATCAGAGAGGGGAAAGGAAACTGACGGAAGAGTTCGCCTTCACAATTTCGTTTGGCATTCGTTTCACGAAAAAATCCAAATGGATGTAAAGGGATTTTTTTAACACTCTAAATGGAACTTGCCGACTTACTTTCTGATGTTCTGTATTCAGAATTTATGTTAAAAAAATATTAATTTTCAGCCTATCGCTGCTGCACATTCTCCAAGAATATCTTTGGTTGTAGCTAATAAGATTTCTTCATTATTAATGTAACCACCTACTAATTTTCAAAACATTTTCAGGAATTAATAAATAGTACTGGACCGTACCCCATCTATATCAATAGTTTAAAAGTATTTCAAACCCTCACACTTTGTACAAACGATGACGGCATATCGTCCAAAGTTTCCATATCACCCCCTCTCCAGTTCCGCGCTTCGCCCCGGGCTGTATACGGAAGTGGGTGCCAGCGGGCGGAGGGAGGCGGCGCCCGCGGCACGCCGCAGCATCCCGGCCCTGACCGCGCCGCCAGCCCGCGATCGAAGAGCCCCCCTCGTTTCCTGGAAACCCCGGGCCTGGCTCGTGGCCCCTCGCCCCCCCCCCCTCCACCGCCGCCAGCAATGTTGTTTGGCCCGCGCACAGTACTTTCTCTGCGAGCGGGGAGGGGAGGGACGGACCGGGCCTGGGCGTGGCGCGGCGTGGCGGGATGGGGTGGGGTGTGCTGGGGTGGTGCAGGTCGAGGACCACGACGGGGAAGCTGGGAGCAATTGAAAAGTGGAAGGAGAAGGCAGGAACAGGAAGGGAACGTGCGAGAGGGGCGCGGGGCGGGACACGAGGGGAGAGGGGGAGGCGCGGTGCGAGACGTGGGGGAAGGGGGCGCGGGCAGAGCACTGAGGCGAGCGGGGCGGGTGAGGCGGGGAGGCGCGGGGCGAGGAGTCGCGGAGTGGGGTGGGGCGGGGAGGCGCGGGGGGAAGGCGTCGCGGGCAGTGCACTGGGGCGGGAGGCGCGGGGTGACGGTGGGAAAAGGGGACGCGGGTAGAGCACTGAGGCGGGGCGGGGTGGCGTGGGGCACGACGTGAAGTGGGGGAAGTGGGCGCGGGCTGAGCACTGGGGCGGGGCGGGGCGGGGAGGCGCGGGGCGAAGAATGGGAGAAGGGGCGGGGCGAGACGAGGGGTGGGGGAAGTGGGCGGGGCGTGGTGGAAAATTTCGCCTCGGGAAGACCGGGAACTCGCTTCGGGGAGAAGCGAAAGCAGAGTTCGCTACAAAGCAGGGCAAGCGGATGAAAGGAGATTGCGAATTGGTTGCCAAGGCATCAGCCCCGCCACAACCGAGAGATGAGACTCGGTGGTTGACGAACGGCCTCGGCCCCAAACATTATGTTCTGGTCACAAGCAAGTGGCCAGGTAGTAAGTGAACCAGTATTTAACGTTGACTTATTGGTACGAACTTCCGGTAATGTGATCAATAACATTGTGAGATAAACGTAAAATAAACAATGCTGCGAAATGTCTCACATGATTCAGTATTAACTTAACATTAAGAAAATAAATTAATATTTTGTCTCAGGCTGGAATACCTTTGCCATCTGTCATCTGTCAGTCTTCAAATCATCGAAAGAAATTAAACTGTCGAGCGCTATTAGTGATACCAATTCCGTAAGGAATAAAAGAAATAATATAATACAATATATTTACTTCACGCGGATGTCCAGCATTAGCTTCAACAACGGACCACGGATCGCATGTGACTCACCCTTCTCAATCCAGTTCCATCTTTAGACCCAGAAGGAGAGCTGATCACTCCCACCTTATGACCCATTCCCCACGAACGAGAATACTCTGGAGACGGTGAGTAAGGGGTTGTGAGCTAAGGCCCAAACTGGGATGTAGCACAAACGAAAAGAATGTAAAGCATTGTTTAACTGGGATGTTGATCCCGCCCAACCGATTTTTCTTTTTTTTTTAAAAAAAAAATTTAAGTAGTATATGACTTAGTGTAGGGATCACAGAATTTTGAAAATGTGCACACAATTCACTTTTCCCCATAGCACGCCATACGCAGTTTTAACTTTTTTTGTTTTTGTTTTTTTGACGTAAAATAAATTTTTAAAAAATACATGGATCACACACCACTAATTAACAATAAAGTGCGCTGATCAACTCAGCAGGCATCGCGAACGAACATATTCAGCCAGTCATCAAGTCTTTCTTTTTTCACCCTAATAAACGATCAGAAATGCCACGCACTTGCAACCAACGAGTAGGGGTTAAAACGCGTTTGGAAAGCCAACAACCACGCAACGACGCTCCGCGAATCGAACGAAGCCCCGTGACGGTCGGCGGAAGCGTGAAGCCTCGTGGGCGCACGTGGCGCGGGTTCGAGCCCTGGCGGAGGGCGTCGACCCGCGCCGCTGGGAGCGACGCGCGTTCGCCTGCCGAGGCGGCGCAATGCGACGCGCGACGTGGGAGCGGGGGTGGGGGTGGGGTGGGGGTGGGAGTGGGCCTCCCGCGCGCTCCCGCCGCCGCCGCCGCCGCGTCAGCACCTCGCGGAGCGCGCGCTCCCGTGGCGCCATCGCTGTTGCCACGCCGCGCCAGCCCCGCCCAGCCCCGCCCAGCCCCGCCCCGCTCCGCTCCAACCTACACACCACACGACGTCCGCACAGCTTCACGCCCTCCTTGACCCGACCCGAGCTGTCGGTACAGGCCAAGGTGCTCCGGCCAAGGTCGGATACAGCCGATCATTTTCCGAGGGTCCATCCTAATATTTTGTTTTGTATATTATTTTTGTACTGTAGATATGATACTGTACAATATTATTGCTTAAATAATTACATAATTTGAATATAAATATTTATATCAATTTTGGCAAATAAAGAAAGGAATATAAACAAAATCTCGTAGGCCTTGCGGAAGGACATGGATCCCATGCCCCCCCCCCCCCCCAGGATCCGCCAGTGTCTCCGGGCATCAATCGTCACTGCGGTGCCTCTGCCCGGGAGTCCCGATGGTGGCAGGATTTTCGACACTAGCATGTCAGGTCGAATTCGGCCGCGGTATCGAGAATTTCACCGTTAATTTTATTCTTTACATTTGATAATTTTTATTAACATATCACTAAAATGTTGGTAACCGAACAATAAAATATATCCCTTTTAGTACTGTAATTAAAAATGGATACTAAAATAGCATATTTATAAGTCTATAATTAAAACATCGATGTTTTAAATATCGATGATTTTTTGTCGATATTTTCATCGACATCGAATCTCTTTGGCGATATATCGAAACATGGATGTTTTGGGAAAATCTGCTATCACTATCTCATCACGGCTCTCGGCGTTTTTCCAACCAGGGCTCACCCATCCCCCACGCCCAGCCCCGCCAAGGTCTCTCCGACGTATCTCGCGCTACTCTGCTCTTTCTGTTTCGTCGCCTGCATTCCGCACCGGTCACTGCTTCATGTAATAATCTCGTAACGCTGAGTCCCTCAAGGGGCTATTGCACGATACGAATACAATGCACATCCTCTGTACAGTACCAGACGAATAAAAGTAAAAACTTCGAAAAGATGTTTGAAATACATTCCAGTGGAAACGATATAGGAAAATAAAAAACCTTCACAGCTGGAGTGTTAAAATCTACGGATCAATGATATTCTTCTTATCCAATTTGGAAGAGATGAAGCTAGAAAACAATATAAAAACTTCACAAAGGGTAATTAAAATTCAGTCATGGAAAGCGACAATATTAATCACAAGAACAGCTATTAGATTTAAATCATTACAAATAGATATTCGTAACAATTAAATGAATATTTTATAAAGGAAATTATACACATCAATTAAATATAAATCGTGCGCATCTGAATATGTAAATATGTATGAATAATACACGCTGAATATCCACACGAGGCACTGCAGATTATTCACACAGGTACCGCTTTTTTATTATTTTTTTCTGATTGCATTGCAAAGCCACGCCAGTGTCCCTTGTTTCGCGCCGGGCTGCTCATAAGGCAGCGCTCACAGCCCGCGAAGAGGAAGCTGCCAGAGGTGAAATAAATCTCCGCGCTCATCCTCAGCGGGCGAGGTTCCTGACGACGACGGCGGCGGCAGCGGTGGACTTCCCGGCGACCGAGCCGTTGGACAGGTCCCCCGTCCACGGGGGAACGCGGGGGAGACGGGGGGGACGAGGGACGGGCCGCCCACGCGGGCGCCTCTGCGTCGCGCGGGACACCGACCCCAGTCCCCCCTCCCCCTCGGACGGAGGACCTCCGAAATAACGAGCGACCGCTCCGCAATCACACGCACTAAACATACTTTATGCACAATTCCGCGTCGACTACCACCTCGGCGAATAAATTAAGACGTAGGAAGGCTGCCCGTTTTCAAAAGGTGGTCGCGGAATTGCCTTGGCACCGTTTCAAGTCATCTCTACGGGGCAGCCCGGTTGGCTTTTGTGCCGTTTCGGCGGTCGCGCCGCCGCGTCCACAGACGCGAGCGTATTAACAAGGGCGAGTGTTTCCGGGCAGGGCGATAAGCAGGAGATATCGACGCGGCGGCGGGCGACGGCGGGCGGACGGGGGCGGAGACGGCGGCCGGCGGACCGGGCGGCGACACCGGCGCTTTCATTATCGGGCGTTATGTTACGAGCCCACTCCACGGATTCATTTGCAAGGGAAATGCCCGGGAAGAAGATGCGGTGGGGACGGAGGGGGCAGTAGGCAGCGGCGATTGCGAGTGGGGATTTGGAGCGAGTGGACGCGCCGAAAGGAAGGGATGGGCCGGAGAGCAACGACGTGGTGGTGGGCAGCGTATTTTGGCGAAGGATGTAGCTGCGAGAATGCGACAAAAGCAGGAGATGGCAGTGGTCCCGATAATTATGACGATAGAGAAGGAAGCGATGGCGATTGTACGTGAGAAGTCCGGTGCGGCTGCAGACACGCAAACGGACGGAGAGGAGCAGGCGGAGGCAGCGATGGCAGTGGCAAAGGCGGCGAGCATCAGAGGCAGACGAAGAGATGGAAGAGGTCAGCGGGCGTGTTATTGCTTGCGTCGCGACGTCGCAGGCTGCGAGCGTTGCGTTAGTCCTGCTGCGATGGGGAGGCAGAGGGGGGGAGTCTAGACAGGATTCCAAGCGATTTTGCAGGGTATTAATCAGAACAATTCGCGACATCGCGGTATTAATCTATTGGCGTGTGTGTTGCAACGACCACGAGGAAAAAACTGGAGCATCTCCTTTCAGTACGACAGTTCGGCCGACGGCAGAGAGATAATTACGGAGATCGTCCAGTAATTTTTTTTTTTTTTTTTTTTGCGAAGCTTCTCAAATCAGAATTATAATCATGATTTCATGAGAATGTGGTTAACAGATCCGAACGCATCCTCAATATTTCGGAACAGGTATCTTCTTGGTGGCGCTTATTACCAAGTTTTCTATTCCTGTTGATCAGGATAAAATTTTCCTCGAAAAAAAAAAGTACGAATTATGTCGGATTTCACAAATACTACACAAATCTGATGTAAATGCCGAGCTTTGTTTCATCTTAAACCCTTTATTTCAATTTCTTACTGACACCAGCTAAAATGAGGAGGTACATTTGTAGTGGCATGACTCAGCTGCGCAAAAAGAGCAACAATGTGTTAGTGAAGCAACTACTCTAAACCGGTGTAATCAATTTTCGCTTCATCTCGCCGGATACGTAACCGGTCAGGGAGAAAATGGCGTTGGTGTGTATTCTCTTCAAAGGAAGCCGGGACTTCTCAGATACCCCGGTAATCAATGTCAGAAAGGCATGTACATTTGTTACTCCATTACCCCCGTACCTTTGGGACATGGACGTCCTGAAACAGAGCCAGTTTTCGAACATGGCACTCCGCCTGTGATCAACAGGCTTGCTCGAGAGGCCTTCTGTTGGAGATTGCAGTTGTGCAGTCCTTATATGTACTCAAATTCATTATCAACTCAAATATTTACCAGGGTAGTCTGCTAAGATCTCTAACTTCAGTCGTAGATAGATTATGTATTTTTTTCACAATGAGGCCCTAAATCCCGAAACATTATCAAATACATCTGAACAACACGGATGGTGCGTGTTGCTTGTGAGTACCCACTACGACTACCCAAATATTCCAACTAACTGTGTTGCGCTACTAGAACACGCGAATCTCAATCTTCACTGTATTATCAGGGAGGCCCAGGATTATCAGGGAGGCCCAGTAGACTTGCCGGGCCGTCAAGCCAGCAGACGGCGAGACATACAAGACCGCGCGCAACTCCACCGGGGAGTCCTTGATCACCTCCCGGGCCAGCGCATCGACTTTCATCGTCCTGGGGACACGCCGCGCCGAGGAGCGAAGGGGGGGGGGGGGCAGGCCTGAGGCAAATAGCGAGGGGCGGATGGGCGGAAAGCGGGGAGCGAGGGGCAGCGGCGAGTGAAGAGGCGGGAAAAGAGTGACAGCGAGGCAGGAAAAAGGCTGTAAACGGGGGACAGCGGGGCGGGAAGAAGCAAGGAAAGAGGGACAGCGAACCGAGAAGAGGGAGGAAACGAGGGATAGCAGGTTGGGAAGAAGCGACAAAAGAACGGGTGAAGAAACGAGTGACAAAGAGAGTTGGAAGCGAGAGGGAGAAAAATGCGGGAAACGAAGGACGGGGAGGCGGGCGTACGAACGCCGTGAAAATTCTGTTCCGGCGTTGCGCTTGCGAGCACGGGGCGGGATGGGCGAGGCGGGGTGGGGTGGGCGTGGCGGGGCGGGGGCGGACGCGCCGGGCCGCCGAGCGCCAAGGTCGCCCGATGACGCGAGCAGTGACCTCGCGGGCCGCCGGTCGATACGCGGGGAGCGCGGGCCGGGCGCCCCGCCCCGGCCCTCCCTCCCCGCGCTCCCTTCCCCGCCACGCCCTGGGCGCCCGGTGCGCGGTTGTACTCCGCGCGCGCCCTCCTCCCCCCCACGCCCCGCCACGCCCCTCCCCGGCGACGGCTGACGCGCGCGCGCGGCCGCCCGCCCGCCCGCCGCCCGCCCGCGCCGCCCGAGGTTGAGGCAGGGTGGCGCCCCGGAGCGAAGGAGAAAGTGGACGACGGGGCGATGTCAACACGGGCGGGGAGGACACAAAAACACGAGCGGGCCACAGCAGCTCCTGTTAGAAAAAGGAAGAAACAGACGGCGATTGCTGAAGGGTCAGCGCCGAAAACATGCCAAGTATTCTAATAACGAACCACGAAAAATAACTGACGCGATCAAACATTCGCTCAATATAGTCAACATCTGCGAGAGAGATATTTGCGATTCTGAGATATACATTTTCGGCTACAAGCGAAAGAAGATGGTGAGGGGTCAGGTAGCCGAACGCTGCGATCAAAAGCACGCGCCTTTCGAGCCCCGAGAATTCCGTGAAATATTGTGTAAAGTGAGCAGAGGCAGTCGTGAGGTTAAAAAAATGACAACAGATTTCGGGAAGAGGAAAGTGTGAACCCTGACTAGGAGCACTATGTGTTGGGGATCGCAAGGTTCTCCTCGGATGGCGGACATAAGAGTATATTCAAATTCGTGGAAGATGAAACGAAATTTTTAGGATGATTGGAAAAGGAATAAGAGCCTACAGGTCAGATCGGTTCCCAGGAACGAAATTTGTTAGAGTTTGGAATTTGGGATAATGTGGCGAAACACTGAGCGGGGCAGGACAAAGAGCCGGTCAGAGGGAGGAAGAGTGCAGCAAGCTCTGAGTGGCAATGTAACGAAACAAGGGTACCTCGAGGACGGGCCATGGCGGCGCCGGATGAAGAGGCGAGTTGGGCGTAGCGGGGAGGAGTGTGACGGGACGCGACTGGGAGTGCTTGGTGGGGAGAGGCGGGGTTGGAAAGGCGAGGGAGTGGCGGGGAGGAGCGAGCTGGGCGTGTCGGGGAGGGCTGTAGTGTGGAGGGGGTTGGATGTGATAAGACGGAGGGAGGGTCGGGGCGTGGTGGGTTTAGTCATGGGATGGGTGGAATGAGATGTGGTAGGGTGGGTGGGGTGGGATTGGAAAGGGTGAAGTAAGGTAGGGTAGGGTAGGGTAGGATGGGTTGGGTTGGGTGGGTAGGATGGGTAGGGTAGTGCGGGGTAGGGTAGTGCGGGGTAGGGTAGTGCGGGGTAGGGTAGAGTGGGGTAGGGTAGTGTGGGGTAGGGTAGTGTGGGTAGGGTAGGGTGGGTAGGGTAGGGTTGGGTAGGTGGGATAGGGCGAGTGAGGTAGGGTGTGGTGGGGTGGGGTGGGATAGGGTGTGGCAGGGCAGGGCTGCGAGCGCTGGACAGAGCGGGGCGGGGCGGGGCGGAGCGGGGCGTGGCGTGGCGGGGCCAGCGCCCGGGCTGCGCCGCCGACAGCGCGCGCGCGCGGACGCGGGGGCTTTCACTCTCGTCGGCGGCGCGAGCAGCGCTCACGCGCGCGCGCTCGTTCCCTTTCGCCCAACCCGCGGGTCGCGGCGCCAGGCGCCGGCCGCGTCCGACCGACCCCGCTCCTCCACGCCACTCGGCTCCACTCCACACCGCTCGGCTTTGAGCGCCTTTCTCCCCCGGCGCCGCCGCGCCGCGCGGGCAGAGCCCGGCCCCTGGAATCATCGCTCCCGCCGCTAAGCCACTTCCCGGAAGCGAAATTCGCAGCGCCGCCCGACGCCAATCACGCCCGCCTCTCCACGCCCAAGGACGCCCTCCGCGAGGCCTCCGCACAGCCCGAGCTCACAACGGCGGCTCGGCGGGAACGGAGCACGAAGTGATGAGAGCGCGTATGTGACGTAATTAAGCACATTAGGTTTATCACGCGACGCCAAATGGCTCTGTTGAATAAGTGAGGGAATTACTACCTTTGCTTCTTACACTCCCCTCCAAAGCCTGGCGGACGACTGAACAAAGGTGAAGAGGACAACGATAATAGTACTTGCTTCTGCCCGAAATTCTGATATAGCTTTGCCCGGAATGCGAGATCACAGAAGGGAACAACAGAAAATTCAAAGTTCACTTGGAATGACTAGATTTTGTATTTTTATGTTAGTTTATAGTACAGTTATAATCTCATAAGTCGCACAAAATAAATTAGGTCATAGTGATGCGCGCTCATCTAAGACGATACCGCGCGAAGTAAACAGATGGAACCCAGACGATACTATTTAACGCCGCAAACACAACCTTCCTTTTTATGTGGATCAAATGGATGACTGAGTTTTCATGTCTAAGACTGAGTGTTTTTCATTGGAATTCAGCACCGTTATTACTATCAAGTTTCGACTAACACGATGCACTGAAACTAAAAAATTCTTGTTAAACAGTATACCACTGAAATCAATGAAAAGTAAGCATGTATTTTGAAAACGCGTCGCAAATGAAATATTTAGTGCGCCAACCAGGATTTTTCTACAGGCGACGAGGGCAGTAGATGAAGTGCCCAGCCGACTTTACGTTTTCGTATATTTTTCATTAATGCTACATTTATATTGAATATTTATGGATGTTTAAAGTTATTTATCACATATTCAATCGAAACAGTCAATGACTTTCGATACTAAAGAGAATTTGTGAAAATATGTCATGAGCTTCTGGGAATAGCTTTAGAAATATTAATTCATATAAAAGTCGTGCAAGCCAGAAATACCATATTTCATTCTGATCCTAAACATAATTAATATTTCTAAACACACGTGAGCGCATATTCCGTATCAAAAGCGATAATGGGAGCGGGCAATCTCGGGTCAGAAAACATCCAACAGATGCGGAAGCACAGCAGGCCACGCCCATCCTGACGCTTCCTGCTGCTCGGCACCCATCGCACAATCACCCCAGCGGCACTTACGACCCCCGCCCGCCCGCCCGCCCGCGAGCCGCGCCTCATCGCCCCAGCTGCCGCGCCCGCGCCCGCGCCCGCGCCCGCGCCCCGCCCACAAGACCTCCGCCGGGCCCGATCCGCATGCACTTCCCGATCGCCCACACAGTAGCGTTTTTTGTATTCGCGCGCAACCGGATACCCACCCCTCGAGCCGCGAGGGGAGCGCGCGCTTTGTCTCGCGGGCGGCACGGCGGAGGGGGGTGAGGCGGGGTGCGGAGACCGCCCGCGACCGCAGCTGCCGACGCCACCCTCCGCTGGGTCGCCCCGGCCGCCCCACCCACCCGTCCGCGAAGGCCCCAAGGCGGCGGGGGTTGACTTAGTTTGCGCCTCGCGGTATTACGAAATCAACACGATATTACCATGAAATAATAATAATAATAATAATAATAATAATAATAATAATAATAATAATAATAATGACTATTTGTGGCGAGAGTCGGGCCATCAGGCCCGCTCTTCCGCCTAACCACGTAATACATAAATTTATAGATAAGAATTGAATTCAGAGATACATTTAGTAAATAAAAACAAGTAAATAATAATACTTAGTAATAAGTAAATAATTCAACTTACAGATGTCATGAAACTTTTCAGAAGTCGTAGGTGTCTATGGTTTCTTTCTCGTTTCATTCCTATTCAATCATGTCCAATCTGACGTTCACTTTCAGTATGTGTTTGGCGTAATAAATACAATATACATACCAAGATAAAGACACAAAAAGCAATGAATAGAAGATTATATCTTTCTATATACAACACGTTTGTACTCAATTATGAAATGACACGTTATGTTGCATCTGAGGACAGTACAGATTATATTGGAACCTCTATACCCTTAAGGATTATAATTCAATAACAATTTCATACTGTTATTTATTCGTTCTAGTCACCCCACCAGACATTATGTTCAATTCACTTTAGTGAACACACACCGCATCACCTTATGCATAACGCATTAAGCAAAATAATGTCTAATACACGCAATCGCACTACACAGCTAACCCAAAAGTCATTTGTCCACCAGTAACAAGCACCATGTATTAGGTTTATCTTTCTTCACTAGAGAAAGAACAGATTTCGGAGGGCCGTTGCGTACGTAATAGCCAGCCAACGAAGCCTGGTCTACAGACCGGCCTGCAGGCCCGCCCCCGCGCCGCCAGGACGAAATGCGCAGCACAGACCAATTTAAACCGCGCGTGAGCGCCACCTGTTCGTGAGCACAGCGTCGGGGAGGAGGATGGCGGGAGGGTGAGGAAGGGGGAGTGGAAAGAGGGAGGGAGGGAGGGCACAGTTTGCGCCTTTTGTCTTTGGCAATCGCAGCGGCTGCAGCGACAGCCTTTCCCCGCCACACCACACTCCCCGCCACGCCTCGCGCTCCGAGTGACGTTCTACCCCCACCCCCACCCAGCATTCGTCTGCGACCAACGCACCCCCTCCCTGCACCTAAAATAACGCAACGTTTTTTCCGCAGATAATAGCCGAGATACAGCGAACCGCAGGCGAATGCCGACGGAGCCCCGAAGACAACGGCCGGCACAGCGCTGCGTCGCACCGCCCGAGAAAGCGTAGGAGGATGACGATGGGACGACAAGCGTCACCCACGGAAGGCACGCTGTGCCATAATGACCCCAACAGAAAAATATACCGGAAAGCGCGAGTGAAAATGAATCGTGGACATACTTTGGTGTAGAGTTCCGCGTCATAGGGCAAACGATCACTTCATGAAACAGTTGAACATTAAATAGTCAATAATTCTCCTCCCTCTGGGCACAGCTTATTTTTGACAAGAATTATCTCATGCTCAAGTACCACATAGTTTTTGATATATTCAATGCCGGAGCGGTACCCTAACAAAAGGGCCCACGAATCGCGTGCTATCTTTGCTTGTCATATGTTCAATCCTCTCTCTCACACACACATTTGCATACACTGCACTACCTTTCATGTTGGATGACCAGACGGGGCCTGAGCGGTGCCCCGCTGGTGGGAGATACTGGTTGGGGAAAACCCCGCAAGCCAACGGGTAAGTTGGCGCCGGAACTCGCCATTCAACGGGGTAGACAACCGCCACTTCCCGCGATAAAAAATGAAATACACTTACTGGACAAATGACCCAACCTCGGGAATCCCTAATCAATCAGTGAATCTTAATATATTATCGAAATATCGATGCGAAACTAGACAGATGCTCGCGCCACACGCGCGGAGTGCTGCGTGCAGTCCCCGAGCCGGCGCTGCAGTCACGCCCGAGTCTTTGTCACCACCGCCTCCGCCGCCCACTCCCGTTCGTGCGTCGTCTGCCTCCTCCGTTCTCCGCTCTCCCTCGCGCCGTCCTCTTTCTGCCGCCGCTGTCATCGTCGCCTGCGCCTGGCGCGGGCGTTAATTGGCTAATAACTTCTGAGAACGACGACCTTGGGTTTCTCTGGATTCTTTGTACGCGGCGTCGTTCAATTGTGCTGATAATTTTGTGGGCGGGCGGCGCGTTTTTCGCCCCAACAACGGCCGGGCGACGGCGTCGCCGCCGCCATCATCGACTATCTCGCTCGCGACGCCTCCGCGGGCGCGGGCGGCGCGGGCGGCGCGGGCGGCGCGGGCGGCGCGGATGGCGGCGGGGGCGGCGAGGGCGGCGGGGACGACCGACAGCTCGTTTCGAGGAACCCATTTGCCTAGCAGGTATTTAAAGGCGATGCCATTGTTTTCCTGTCCGCTGGAAAGTTCCCTCAAGGGCGCCGGCACTGCTTCGCGCTTGCCCTCTGGTCCATCTGATTGTTTCGACAGCGGGGAAAGCGCTGCTGGCCTTCCCGCTGTTTGGGCAGCCGCTAGTTGCCACGCCCCCCGCGAAGCAAAGATCGCTGCAAGGTCCGAGCGCCAACTGTTGTTCGATTTAAATGTAGTGACATGTGACAGATCGTCAGCTGGACGCCTTTATCCAATCAGGAGCTTCGTCACAACTTTAATTTTTGGTGTTGAAGCTCCAGATTGGACAATCGTGTCGCAGATCTTGTCACTAGTCACTTTATTTAAATCGGACGATAGGCATACGTTAAAATGTTTCACGAAAATGCTCTTTGAAATTACCGAATAGTTAGCTGTGACATCCATCCTGTGAAGTCTATCGTATTAAAACAACCTGTTAAGGAACAATTCACACGCCTTCCTTTTAATTAGCTCTTGCGATACAATAAACGTTACACATTTCTATTGTGAGCGGTAAAAGATACCTACTTTTAAAAAAAAAATGTATTTCTATTGGTTTGAATGTATTCTAACGAAGTCATTAGTTTGATATAGTACATCTGCATCACGATTGATCACGTAGTAATTTACACTTCATTCCGTTTCAAAAAAAACTACAAAGTAAAATTACAATCTGAATAAACAGTAATTAAAAACAGATGCACTTGAAAGATTGCCATTATTTACTTGTACGTTATCCGCATCCCACAGATTTATCACAATCTTCATCTTCCTTGCGCAACATTATTCGTAACGATTTATTTTCGAGTTGCAAATCACATATTACATAAATTCCGCTAGCAGAGGTCACGCCGCTAAACGGCCCGAAGCGCCGTACGCGGCCGAGATGTAGAGGTCGCCCCGCCCCCTCTCCCGCCTGTCAGTGCGCCTCGCAAGTGGCGCCGATCGAGAGCTCCAGAACGAACCCGAACCTCCGCAGCCACTTGTTGCGCACAGCCGCCCGCGCCAACCGCATGGCGGCGCTGGCTGCCGCCGCCGCCGCCGCCGCCGCCTCCCGGCCTCTCGGGAGAGCCAAAGAGCGCGGCAGACGCCGGGAGGGAAAAACCGCGGTGAATAAACGCCATGCAGACGAGGAAAGGAGAAAACGACATGCAAACAAAAAAATTTAAAAAAAGGTCTGGTTCAAGGTCGAACATTCCAGCTATTGCTGCGATTCACTGCCAGTGTCCGTACTTCAAACATCAGGATATTGACGTTTCGGGTTTCGTGTCGTCGAATTTCACGTACTGGGAAGTGCTTTAACCAGCGGGAAGGTGTCGATTTCTTGCTGCGGTTGGCAAGCAAGTAACGAGCGAAAATTTCAGCTACCAAAATTCTATAAACATTTAAGTCATACGAACAATGAAACCTTGCGTTAAGAATAACACAAATGCTTTTTCGAACTCCAGCTTACATCGTCAGTAACTTAAAAAAAATAGTCAACAATCAGTATATCATCAGTATATGCCGTGGATTAAAAAATTTCAGTACAAAGGCATCAATGGTAGTCCAATATACCATCATATCGAAGAAAAAAAAATGAAAGTTGGAGAATATTCACATTTACACACGTACCGTAACCGAATCTTGGTCTTCACTCCAATTTCACCTGGTATTGAAGACAAAAATCTCAGCTTCAGTACTACAAAGCTCGCTTCCAAAAACTCAAGTAGCTGACAGTTCATATTTCTCTTCCAAGACAAACCGGACAATTCCAACTTGTAAAAACTTCCCCACGCACGAGCCCCTAAATTACGAAACACGTGACTCAGGAAGAAGGCATTTGTCACCCACAAGACGCATACTTCCTATCCTGTCAAGTGTTAAATAAAATCAGTATTCCTCGGGTGTCGAGTTCTTTTACATTCAAACGTACTAAGAAATTGATCTTCTGTTTTTAATCCAATATTATCTGACATCAAAGAAGAAATCAGATCCGCAGCATAAAATTTCACCCCCGTGGTGTTTTACGAACCCAACGATTAATTTTCCTCTTTCAAGAAATCCCGGTAATCCCAGCGTGCAGTACGTACAACAAGCGAAGAGCTCCTAAAATGCTCCACGCAGCATTCACTTGACTAAGTGCTGCGGGCCACACGGTGGAAGGCTGATGCCCGCAAACAGTTATCCACCCACGCCGGGTCCCATCCGCGCCCAGTGGCAGATAACGAACATTTACGGAAAGAAAGCCCAAGAGACGCTGGAGGCGGTGGCGGTGGCGGTGGCGAAGGCGTTGTAGTTGGGGGGTGATGGATGCGGTGATGGTGAAGGCAATGGTGGGGAAACGGAGGCGATATAGATGGCGGCGGCGGCGGTGATGGAGGCGGAAGCGAAGATGGCGACGGCACAGGCAAAGACGAAGGCGAAGGCGGTGATGTAGGCGGAAGCGATGACGATGACGGTTGGAGGCGGAGGTGGTGGTGAAGGCGGAAGCGATGAACACGATGGCGGCGGCGGCAGCGGCGATGGCGTTGGTGGTGGCGACGATGGCGGCGGTGGCGGTGGCAGTGATGGCGGCGGTGGCGATGGCGGTGGCGGTGGCGGCGGTGGCGGCGGCGGCGGCGGTGGCGGCGGCGGCGGTGGCGGTGGCGGCGGCGGCGGCGGCGGTGGCGGTGGCGGCGTGTGTAACGGTCGATAAGAGCCCAAAGCGCCGCGTGGGGGCGAGCAGCTACCGCCGCCGCTGCTACCGCCCCCGCCGCCGCCGCCTCGTTTGCATAACAAAACAGATACAAATCGCAGATGCGGCGGCCGGCACGTGGAAATTCAACGGCTACCGCCTTCCCCGGCCGCCCGCGCCTCCTCAACGACTCGGCCACTGCTCCCGGCAGCGCGGACTCGCGCCACCCTCTCATTTCTTCTTCCATTTCTCGCTCTTCACTTCTCCCACGCGAATTCGCCGTTCTGCTCATTCAGCTTTTGGCTGGCCCTACCCTCTCCTCCCCTAATCGTTCGCATCCTTACTGCTCGTTTCTAGTTTATTTCTCGTCTCTCTCTTTTCTGCGTTGTTCTGGCCATTCGGCAATTGGTTCACAACCGGGGATCCCCTCAATGGACAGTGCTTTGATTTATTTTAATTTTCTCTTCGTTTCTAATTACTCCTTCGCGTTTCACGTTCTTCGACTATCTCTGTTTTGATTCTATCTCGTGATCGTTCCCGAAAGCTGTGGCAGTTGATTGCCCCAGTGCTCCTTATCCCAGAAATTTTGGATGTCTGAAGACTCAGATTAATACTCATTCATTCTGGAATTATTTATTCAGATTACTTACTACTTATAGAGTTGCATTTGAATTGGAGATATGCCTGTCCACTTCTTTGTAAGTAATAGAAGCAAAATTCCATTCCTCTAATTTCCCTATTTTTATTGATATCTCATTGATCACTAATTAAAAAATTTCACAAATGCAGACAACTATCTCTTTTGAAGCAACTCTTCTTCCCTGTGTCTGAACAAGCACAGTTTATATTCTCCCTCATACATAGGAGATACTTTTACTGTTTCGTGCAAGTACTGAATAAATAAATTAATTATACATTTCTTTAATATACTCTATACCAACGTGCAAGTTATACTACGTCGTTAAATTTCATTTCTTCCCTTACAAGAATAATTTCGTCTGTCTCCTCTCTTATCAATCTCCCTCTACTCATCTCCGTATCTCAACTTTTTACTTCTTTTCCTAGCCCTCTTATCAGTAACTACAGCACAGCGCCTGTCGCCCAACAGAAGTCCCGCCTAAGCAGCGCTACCTGACGCCGAGATTTCCGCGCGCAGGTATGTGCGTGTATGCGTACGTGTGCGTGTATGCGTACGTGTGCGTGTATGCGTACGTGTGCGTGTATGCGTACGTGTGCGTGTATGCGTACGTGTGCGTGTATGCGTACGTGTGCGTGTATGCGTACGTGTGCGTGTATGCGTACGTGTGCGTGTATGCGTACGTGTGCGTGAATGCGTACGTGTGGGTGTGTGCATTGCGCGCGCGTTTGTGCGCGTGGCACGCCTGTGGGAGCAGCGATGGCGGGTAAGAACCGCTTTTCGCCATCTCCAACCCAGCGCGGCTCCCGCGGAGTCGGGCAGGTCGAAAGCCCACGTCGCGCGCTCGCAACAACTGGCGCATTCCGAGGTTCACCAACACGCTACACACGATCTACTTCAACGCAAATCGAGAGAGAACGACCGGCATCATGAAACTGATCAGAAAAATATTTTGTTTATGTCAAAAATCTTAATCTTTCGTAACCATGACGAAACATCTAACCATCCGCGCCCAAGTGGAGAAAATTTATGGAACTCGTTTTGAGCCATTTGTCTCACAAATTTACTGTACGTTGCTTCGGACGTATCTTCGGACGCAAAATCAAACAGTGTTCATCTCCTAAATGAAATTGATATAAAAGTTTGAAACATGCATGTTTTAGTTCGTCACAAAATATTTTCTGCGAAGAATTTGTAAATTCGGGAAATTGTATGTAGAGTAACACCTATTTGAAGAACAGTCACTCTTATGCGATAGTTAAACTTGTATACACTTATTTTACCGCCTAGATAAAACTTTTTGAATTTGTTAATTTCGTTTGTCATGACATATCATTGGAATGACCGGGATAGAATACCATTCATTAATAATAGCTGTAATCGATGGTCAGTAAAGGCTCCCAAATTTGGAAATAGCCCGTTCAAGAAACGAATTCGCTTTTACGGGCAGGGTACTCTCATAACAGTTACGAACGGCAACTAGAATTAATCGAACAGATAAAACTAATCGCTGTCAAATAAAAATACAAACTATGGAGTTACAACGATGAGATAATTTAACATTTGGACCGTACAAACCAATAACATGCTTCATCTCTTACTGTTAGGTACGAATTGTGAGGTAAAATTAACTAATACTAATAGAAATCCATTAAATACACATTTATTTAGCATAGATATGTTAAAACTACCAAATATATTAAAGCTGCATTAATGTACTAGATTGAGCAACTAGTAATACGATATCGTTGAGAAGCCCGCCCCGCTCCCACCGCTGGCGTCTGGGGCTGGCGGCGTCTGGCGTCAAGTGGGCAACGCGGGCTATCGCTGCGTATCGCCGCCTATCGCCTCGCCGACGCCACTTCCGCGAGTCCGAGGAAGCCACAGCACCGGGCCTCCTGGCGCCGATAGCCCGCCCCGACCGCCGCCACCGCAACCAATGCGCGAGCGGGAGCGCGCGAGTCGCTGAGAGAGCGGGATGCTTATGGAAATGCGACGCGGTGCGTGAGCGGGTGAGGGAGCGGGTGAGGGAGCGGGTGAGGGAGCGGGTGAGGGAGCGGGTGAGGGAGCGGGTGAGGGAGCGGGTGAGGGAGCGGGTGAGGGAGCGGGTGAGGGAGCGGGTGAGGGAGCGGGTGAGGGAGCGGGTGAGGGAGCGGGTGAGGGAGCGGGTGAAGGAGCAGGTGAAGGAGCGGACGAGCGCTGCCGTCGTGTGGGGTGGGAGGGAGGGAGGGGGGAGGGAGAGAGGGAAGAAGGGAGCGTGTACCCACTGCCCACAAAATCAAGATGTTCATATTGCACGTCCGACTCTTCAGCCACCCTTAGCACCATGTGGCATAAGCTTGCAGCCTATTTTTGTTATCACTGACTCAGTAGAATTCCAATTATCAGAACCCAAATTAGCCAAATCTTCAATTATCCAAATCGCTTTTTAAAGAAAAACGAAAAACTGTGTGTAAATGCATGTAACTTCCTACACAGAGAAGGTAATCACACGTTTTGATATTTCAACTAAAATAGGGTATGCACTGAATATTGTGCTTTTCGTTTTAATTCGAATTCGTATGTACGAACAATGTCATCAATCTACATTATTTTCAGTTTTCTGTACACTATTTTCGTTAAACAATGTCAGGAATTAATGTAACACTTATTCCATTTGACACCTTTCTTACTTAATTCCCGGGCTTTATCCAGTCATCCGAATTTCTATAAATCGAAATCCGGCCAATACCAGTTTATTCGGATTATTAGAGTTCAAATATTTGCTATTAGAAAGATATCGACAGAATAAGCCGCATAATAGATCATCGTTTCAGCAAATCGTTGCTTTCGTTTCTGATAAAATGAATTTTGTGCTCTCCCAAAAATGTTGGGAGGTCCGTCATTGCAAAATCACTTCAAATCTTGCAGTCGTTATTTAATAATTCACCGATCAAGTTAAAAACGTAAGGAAATTATGTAATTCTTCTGCATTTCTTTCAAAATGTAAGGAAAAACATGTAACAAGATAAAATTCCTTTCAAAAGTTTTTAATGACGGAAAAAAATAAAATTCGATAATGGAAAAGTGTTCAAAAACGTAAATTAACAGAATGCCAAGTATCAGAGAGAGTGAGATGGAAAATCTGATAATATGGATGTTGACATAACGCAGGAGAATAAGTTAACTTCATTTTCTGTAAAATTTACAATTCGCAATAATGTAACAAAATATTCTTTTAACGACAAACACTTTTAGGTACATCGCAAAATTGACAAAAATATTCCAGTAGAGCAAAGATTACTTGTAATTTGTATCCAAGTACTCTCCTGCAATATTCAGAACAAGTACAACGCACTTAACCCTGTCTGCAAGATAAAATATAGTGGCAAACTCCGGCACTAGGGAATCCTGACATCTTAAAAGCAAACATGGCAATATCCGCCTGTAAATCATGACGAAGTCGCAACTACTAACACTTCCGTCTCTCTTCCCCTTTCAGGAGAACTTGTCCTGTTACCGTAAGTTCAATCTCACGGGAGAAAAACCCTGAACCTCACGACGTCGCCCGTGGCCCCGACCTGCTAGTTAAGGCACGCCGACCCGCATCACGATAACAGCGAACTTATCGTTCTCTTCCGTTCTTCTTTTTAAAACGCACCCATTAAATTTGCTCGAGGCAATTTATTGATGTATGCAATATGTTACATTATCAAGGCATCAAGAATAAAATAAGAAATACGTTAAAGGAATTTCCGTTCTAACATGAACCTTTAATAACTTAAATCCTACTTTAAATCTCGTTAGCATTAATACTTATGCTCCTTATTTTTAATTTGGCACACACTATTTCAGTGAATAAAAGAGCTTTAACATTTTTTTTTGAAAAGAATCTGGATTTTCCCATAGAGAATTACTTATTTGAAGTTTGTTTTTGTAGAAAGGTGAAAAAAAAAAACACATCGAAATTCCTCATTGCTAATAAATGACTTTCAATAAGAATTGTGTTGACAACATTAAACCCAATAAGAATGAGGTATTTGGGTCACAATAAGAAATTTACATCGTGAGAATTATTTTGAAGTATTCGAAGAATTTACTTCAAGATACTGCGATTGCTCATGATGTTCACTATAAACAAACGTATCTGTAAATGTAAACGAAGCTTAGGCCGAGCCGTTACTAAGGATGGCAAAACAACATCCATGTTTTCTACCAGAAAAATCGATATATTAACATCGATATTTCCTTTTGATGTTTTTAAATATCTTTTTTTTTTTAAATAAAGGAGTTTAAGAACGTTGAAGACTAGCAGCAATCCAAAGCAATATCCTTGTTTTGCGTCATCCTCTTTATCACGCTGTACATTTCGCCAGTGCAATCTGAGGTAGTTTGGGAGCTGTTCGTGTATGTCAGGCATATCATTACCTGAATCGATAGTTGAACACGAAATTGACAGCAAAACACTATGTTTATTTATTGTTAATCTTTTTCTTTGCATTCGATAATAATTTTTACATACTACTTGCATGCTGATAACCAAACAATAAAATACATCCCTTTTACGTACTGTAATTAAAAATGTATAGGAAAATTGTATGTTTATTAGTCTATAATTAAAACATCGCTGTTTTAAACACCAACGTTTTCACCGACATCGAAAACCCTTTAGCGATGTATCGAAACATCGATGTATCGATGTTTTAGTAAATTTTGCCATCACTAGCCGGTACTCCCATCGATTCCTAGACGCTCGTCGTCCGTAGGAACCGTACGTCGGGCCGTTTCGTAAACAACAGCGCTGAAATGTCGATCTCTCGTCTTCCGGAGGTCGAGAGCTGGCGCTCGAGCGCTCGCGATTGATGGTGTCAGTGATACTCCGCTCGGCGTTTGGCTTCCATCCAAGGGGGAGGCGGGGGCGGGGCAGGATGCTCTGAAATAAAAGGTGAGCGAGCGATAATCCCCCGGGTCACCGCGCGGAAGATGCCACCGCCGTCGATACGCCGGACAGGCTGCCCTCATCTGCAGCCTCTATTACGAAGCAGTAATAGGAGTAGTTGCCTTGGAGAAATGCACGCATGAACAATGTTAATGTCCACATTTACTTCCTGAAAGCCCCAAGAATTTTTTAAGTGATCAAGTATTTTTGAGTATTATTCTTTTGGAAAATCAAATAGCTTTCTGAAGAAATATAAATGTACTAGTTCCACCTAGAACAAATCCTTAACAACCATAGCTACAAATATTTAAATAAACATTAATATACTCAGTTGAAATCAGATTTAAATTCATATTAACATTGATTAAGTATCCAACTGCACAGGGAAAAACACATGCATTTACTTCAAAGTCAAAGGATTCATAAAGTATGTACACTAAATTGTTAGTCATTAAGTAGTCATTAAATGTTAGTTGCCTGCCTAATCATCACTAGGTATATCAAATGCACTTCAGGTCTTCAAATCCATAGAAAATATATTCACATCTCCACCAAATCACAGATCAATGACTTCATACTTTACAACAGCGTCTTCTGTTCAAGATTTTTCCTGCAGCCTTTTTTTTTTTTACCATTCCTCCATACATCACTTCGTAAAGGTTTCTGTGGTTAGACGGCAAGCACGTTCTTCAAGATCTTTTTTCTTTTTTCTCTCATTCCGTCTCCTGTTTCCCGGATAAAATTTCAACTTACCCCCTTAATATTGTTTCTTGGAGAAGCGTTCTCCTTTTCGTCTCGATTTTCCTGAATCATTCTTCCTAGATCCAGAGCGCCCTCTGTGGCGATCAAGCGTTCAATGATCATGGCAGGATCACTATTGTCTTCCTGTAATTAAGATAACGGCAGTTACATTAAATTGCAAACCAGGCGCACAGGCGCTTCCGACTCAGACTCTTTTAATAGTTAAGCATCCCGAGAGATCGGAACGTGCCCTCAGAAAGGTTACAAGGCAGGGAAATATGTGAGACAGAGGAAAGGGGAGGAAAACACATAGAACAGAGAGACAGAGACAGAAGAAGGCCAGAAAAATGAAACAAATAGTAATATGGAATTGAATAATGCCGAAATTCGAATTTCTTGGGAGTGCGGTGTTAAGAACTGATTTTGACAACTGATTGGACGGCAAGCACTAAGTAGAACGATCATTACACAATTACGTAATTCGATAACACGAAATCAGAAGTCTTCAATGCGACTTGAAAGATGAGCTACAAATTGAAATACGTGCTAATTTCCCCAACAAGTTATTTTACACATCGAATCACAAACCAGCGGCCGCATTTGTAACCTGACAATGGGAAATATAAATAATAACGAGAATCGACGCGACCACGGAAAATTACATTGCGCCTACTTTGAATATCATATTGCAGCGTCCTCATTGGAGGCGCCCGACCACACGTAACACAGGCGGCCGAGTGCGCAGTACGGCCGGGCAGCGGCGGAGAGGGAAGCCGGCAGCGGTGTGCATCAGTATATTCATGGGGCGCGGAGGGGAGGCAGGCACGACCGGCCGGGGACGGGCAACAGGAACTCGCCCCAACTTCCTACTTGCCGCAAGGCCACGGCGCGCCACCATTGATTTTCAATTACCGAAGAATTCCCGGGACGCGGGCAAGTAGGCGGGCTGGAGTGGGGTGGGGCGGAGCGGGCCACGAGGCGGGTAGAGGGGAGGAAAGGAGTCTGATGGGGGAGAAGGGGCAAGAGGCTGCGAGCCGACCGCAACTTCCGCTGTAAAAGAAGTGTGTCAAAGCGGCGGAGGGCGGGAGGCGGCGAGCGGGAGATGGCGAGCAGGCGGCGGGAGGCAGTGGTGGGTGGTGGGAGGGGGGCGTTGCCGGGCAGTCGGTGCGATCGTAGGTTCAAAACCGAGTGATTGCAGCCCTGGCCAGCGGTGGGCAGAGGTGAACACGGGGGACGGGGCGGGGCGGGGCGGGGCGGGGCGGCTAGAGCAGGGCGGCGAAGGGCGAGGCGGAGCGGGTGGGGCGGGGCGGCGAGGGCGGAGCGGCGGGGGGCGGGGCAGGGCGGCGTGGGTGGGCGGCGGGGGAGGGGCTGGGGGCGGGGCGACAAGGGCGGGGCGGCGAGGGCGGGGCGGGGTGGCGGGCGGCGGGGGAGGGGCTGGGGGCGGGGCGGCAAGGGCGGAGCGGCGAGAGCGGGGCGGGGTGGCGGGCGGCGGGGCAGGGCGGCGCGTAGGCGGGGGCGGGGGTCGGGACGGGGCCGGCGAAGGCGGGGCGCCGGGTGGCGGGCTTCTTGGAAAGCCTCAGGCGGAAGAGTTCGCAGGCTGAGCGATCGAGTCTTGGAGCGCGGGAAAGGGTGACCGCGTAGTTGGCTCCCCCAGGTCTCCGCGAAATCAACGGTGTCGGCGAAGGAAGTCGGGGCGCAGGTGATGCGGGGGCGAGTGCAGGCAACGCGAGAAGGGAGGGTGGGGAAAAAAGCGGTTCTGAGAACTAAGGGGGCGACTGGGCTGTAGGAGAGGCCCAGCAGAGGCAAGGGACGTGCTAAAGCAATTCTGAGTATTCGGCCAAACTTTAATGTCCTACATATGGCACTTTCTACAACCGTAGAACGCTCAGTTGGTGAAAAGTTAAGAGAGAATTCCAAACCATTTTCAGACGCGTTAGTTCACGAAAATTTATTATAAATATACAAGTTAATCAAACATGATTATCAGTTCCATGGCCCATTTCAAATGAATCAGTATCCAAAAACAGTATCTTCTCATGAAAAAGGTCTCAGACGATTTGCTGTAAAGAATCGCAAACATTTGTCATCCATATAGCATTGTGTCGCGGGCGGTTCTATCTTTCGTCGCTCGGTCCACGCAGTTCCCTCCCCTCCCCGATACCAAGAGAGTCCTCGAAAGATGGCAGGCGCCGCGGCTTCGCACTCGCGCCATCGCCGGCAGAGGGCAGGCTCCGCTCTCGTTCGCACGCGCCGGCCACCGTTACACGCCCGTCTTCGGACGACCACGGCGCAGCCTCTCGGCGAGCAGACCAGCGGACTCGGCGTGCCGACGCGAGGGCACACGAGACTCGGCGTAAGATGGAAATGGAAGGTGGCGACTGAATCCACAGTTTTTTATCTAGGATATTAGAAGTTCACGGTCATCTTCAGATCTGCCAATCTGGAAGCCACAACCCGACTTTTTTCAGACGGTACATCTGAAGGTGATAGGCTAACCTTCAAAAGCTGCTAATCTCCTAAAATTTGATATTGGTTCAAACGACACTGTCCATTTTCACTTCTACTCAAATAGCAATATTCTCTCACCAGTAGAACAACACGGGTTTTGAGATTAAGAATGTGTTGAACAATACGTCACATTTGTGTTAACGAATACTCATGTCTTGTGTCTGTAGGTTAGTGTCTGCCGAATCTCAGAGGTAGCTTCAAAGCCAACAGTCCAATATGAATAAAATACTTCGCGATTTCTATTATTTTGGACAGATCGTGATGTTCGTAACACGAAACGTTCGGAAATGCACACAATATATCAGAGTAAGAAATATGAGAACAGTCAAAATCATCCTTTCGTGAAATTAAGTGAAATTCCTTGATAGCTCCCATTCATCGAATCTTTGTATATCTCTGTATTTTCTTTAAAAGGTCAGCCTGTCAAATATTACTGTCGGGTGGAGCTAACTAGAAGAGAACTAAAGCAGATTGTAGTATTAACATTTGATACAGCCAGTAAAGACCGCGAAAAGCATTGTCAACTCGAGCAAGGCGGATGTAACAACAAAACGAGAGTGGAGGCTTCCGAAAAGGGCGGTCCACTGGGCTTCTCGCTCAATCGCGCAAAGACCGCCCGGGAACCCAAGCCACGGCCCAATTAATTACCCCGACCGCGGTGCGAACAAGAAAAAGTGGTCCGTTTTGTAAAAGTACAATAATTAATTGGTCAGAGTTATCTTGATTTTCGTTGTGTTTCGTTTGAGAATGGAAATTTATTCCGATGGCCTTTAGCGATAAAGGAATTATTACCATTAACTGCGTACCTGTAGCGACTTGTTTCACGGCGATCTGATACAGTACCGGGCTGTGGGGTTACGTTCGAAAGCCTCTCAGTACAACAGTATCGACACGTCGCCGCAGCATTCATGGCAAAACGGAGTTGACATTTTCTCCGATTTCAACCTTCTCCCTCGTTCCCCAACGATTTTAGAAAAATCAATTGGCCAGTTATCAGACTACCTGTATCACACTCTCAAATGTCATGTGCGAACTTGTGCAAATATGTGCAAATCTTACAGCTAATTAGGAGCAACTTTCAGAACCACGCCTTCTGAAAAAGGAAACTACGTAATAAACGAAACTCTTGCTAGTATGTTTTTAAGATGCTTTTACTTCGTTTCTATCGAATTGAGATAGTTACCAAAACACTTAGCAATGTAATTTACGAGGATGCAGCATTGAAAGGACATTTTGCTTAAAAAAAATCATCCGTTTTAAAATGAATTACGAGCTCTTCTCGGAAGGATTAATAATTACACAAAATGAAAAAAGAATTACTAGAAACATCAAAACGTAAATAATGGAATTAAAACGTGCCATTTTAATGATGGGAATTCATTCCGTTAAATCACACATAAATGAACGGAAAGACGTTAATTTATTCTATAACTACATATTTTCACACGGCTGTACTAACAACAGTCCCGCACGAATACAAGAACCCGTGCACACGCCCGAAATCTGAAACCGTTGGAATGCGCAATCCGGTATCGGAAGCAAATCGGCCTAAAAGAAGCCGCCCGCGCCATATGCTGGCGACAACTCGCCGCCATTGTCCCGCCGGGGTTCGATCCGCAGCCACCGCCACAAAACTCCGCCGCGGCGGCCTGTGAAGTCCGCGCGTAGGCAATCAGCGGGGCCAGTCTCCGAGAGGACCGGTCGCCGTACACAGTTTCTTGCGCCTTTTGCGGGGGTTTGTATTAGGGAGGTATGCGGAGCGCAAACATCGTCGCGACGTCTTTGGGGGCGGAGGGTGTGGGCGGGAGAGGGAGAGGGGACGGGGCCCGCGAGGCCGCACGTCCTGCGCGACACCCAGCTATGCTCGCGAGTATCGGCGGCGCATCGCCCGCGCCTTTGCGCCTGGAATCCGCAGGCATTGTCCGGCGGCGAAGGCGGCGCGGCGCCGCGCAACTTAAGACGGCGGCGCGGCGGTTGCGCGGAGATACCACAGGCAGTAGAGTGGGGGGGGGGGTAATGGTAAGTAGAGATGATGGAAGTAGTAGTGGAAGTGGTGGGGTAATGATAGTGGTGGTGGTAACAGTAGTGGTGGCAATAGAAGTGGTGCAGGTATTGGCAATAGAAGTGGTGGAGGTGTTGGCAAGTAAGTAAATAAATGGAGGCAATGGAAGTAATGGAGGTGGCAATAGAAGTAATGGAGGTGGCAATAGAAGTAATGGAGGTGGCAATAGAAGTAATGGAGGTGGCAATAGAAGTAATGGAGGTGGCAATAGAAGTAATGGACGTGGCAATAGAAGTAATGGAGGTGGCAATAGAAGTAATGGAGGTGGCAATAGAAGTAATGGAGGTGGCAATAGAAGTAATGGAGGTGGCAATAGAAGTAATGGAGGTGGCAATAGAAGTAATGGAGGTGGCAATAGAAGTAATGGAGGTGGCAATAGAAGTAATGGAGGTGGTAATAGAAGCGGAGGTGGTAGTAGTTGGGGTGGTGGTGGCGGTGGCAACGGAATGCCAAGTTTGATGACAGCCAGGTAGGTAAAGTCGCAGACAGCGATGAAGACCACACGGGCAGAAGGGTCAAAAGAAGACGCATTGTCGGTGATGGTTTGTGCGGGGCGGGGGGCGAGGGGGAGGCGGCTTCGGCGAGATTGCTGAGGAAAGGGTAACAGTGAGAGGGATATCGTGGGCTTGAAAATAAGGTTAAAACTAATACTCTGTGCAGGGTTGCAAAGTACACGACGGATTTTAACGGCCGATAAGGGGCGTAGGCGGAAAAGACAGCTGAGTTCTGACACTCAAAGAGTGCAGTCAACCCCAAAACACCTAAAAGCGAATCCAATTTCTTTCACTTACGTAAAGAATTCCAAGTATTTTTTTCTTTTAGAATATTATCTTAGATTATTTTTAATTCATTTATTTCTGTGCGGTGAAGTGGATTTATTGTAACAGAAAAGTAATGAACTCCATCCAGTTTCACCAAACCTAATGAAAATATCAAAAAGAGAATGCTCGCAAACGATTTACGAAGTTATGTGTTAAAAGAAAACGGCAAGAACGATAAAAAGTGATTACGTTTAAGAAGACTTCATTTCAGTTATTTTTCTAGAAGCCCTTCTGTTGGGTGACCTGACACAGAGACGCCCTTTAGGAAAGTTTGCATTTATACGATATTTGTACGTCGTGAGAACGGAACTCGAATAAAGTAAATGGAGTCTGCTCTGCTGTTAGATGACTTGCTCTTTCCGCGCTCCATTGAAGTAATACACAAGTTAGTACTGAAGTATTCTGTGGAAATGAACGTGTTTCTCGTGAATCGGAAGGAGAGTGCTTGAAATCCTTTTATTAAGAAATTAGCAACGTAACATGATTTTATATTACCCCCTTTTCTATACTCCCGGTCTGAATATCATATTTTAAATCGTTGAATATATTGTGGTATTATAGAACGTAATCTCCAAATGTAATTATACAGTTAATATGTACAGTAACTCAGCTGGTATTTCCTCTGCGAAAGCAATAAAAACATTCCATTGAATACAATATATAGCAAATTCTCATCGCGAAATTTAACGATACGTTCACAATAATATGTATTTTGTACAAAATAGTAATTATTTCCAACAATATCCTAGTCTACTATAAAAATTTGCATGACACTAAATAAGCTGAGAAAGTCGAGAAGAATCTAATACGTTAAGCAAATTCCTCACATCAGTTACTGAACAAGTGAAATTATTTAAAAAATAAAACGTTGGCAAAAAGTGTACCTCAGGACGAATTAAAAGTTTCAACGGCCATAGGATAATTATTGTATTATTATTATTATTATTATTGCAATAATCACCTAATATTTATATTATAAATACCAACACTATTTCGAACTTACTAAACACCAGAATCTCCACATCTCGCGTATTCTAAACATATTACCTCTTATGAATTTCTTATACATTTCGACTGTCACTTTCCAGCTCGGAGTCGAAATGCTCGATAATTTGATTTTTACTCCTCAGATTTGATGTACTACGATCACTGCCGTGATCTTGTTTTCCACACAAAGTCCTAAGAGAAAAATAGTAATTCGTATGTTAAAAAAACAACATCTGCGACACGCCCAGTCTGACCAGAGAAACGCTCGCTACAGTTGTCAGTCTCCCCTCCCGAGAGAGTGGAAAAAACAACGGCATCATGCTGAAACGTCACCTCGGCTTCCAACGCGACTAAGCAAGGGCAGCAGCGAGAAGCAAACCCGGCGACAAGCCGCAGACAACCGCTGCCTGGCTCGTTTACGATGCGACTGTAAAAGACGTCCATTATGGAACACACCAGCACCGCCATCGCCAACGCCGCCGCCGCCAACGCCCCCGCAGCCCCCGCCCCCGCTTTGACGGAGGCGGCGGGACGACGGCAGCGGCGGGGGGCGGTACACAGAACAATAATAGCCAACTGGAGGCGCCTATGTCTGTTGCGATCATTCGCATTCAATGCAGGAAAATATTTCTTACGCGACGTCGACTTTTATCACGAGCATGAAGTCGTGTCTGAACAGCGATTGGAACATAAATGGGTGTACAGAGAAGGTATTACAAGATTTAACGAGGCTTCGAGAGTACTTCTACTCTCTGAAACCTCACATTCAAAAAATAATGAGTTTATGAATTATAAATATCATCACTCAGTTGACAAAAGGAATTCAAGGAGGATCAGACATTGAATTTAAATGAAAGCTGTTATTTCAATTTGGTTAATCCTGAGGAGAGTAAGTATTTGTTAACAAGCTCTTCGAAACAAGTATAAAATTCATGTTTTCGTTTAGAATTTAAGTGGCTGGAAATTGCGAGGAAATACGGACAAAGAACAGGAGCTGAAAATATCCACAGCGTTATAACCTTGACAATAAAATTTCGACATCTCATAGAGGTGAAGACAAATATAGTACTTAAATTCTACAAGCTTCCATTTTAAAACTTTGCCTTCAATGTCGAAATTATATATAATCTTCCAAATCTGTTTCAGTTAGTATATTTAATATGTACGGGTACATTAGATAAAGAATATTTCGTAACTTTCATGAATAGGGTGTCTCAAATTCAAAGAATTTCTGAATGAGAGCTTATTTTTGGCTATCTTGGCGTTTCGCTCACTCTGGCTACTTTTTTTATTTTATTATTTTTTTCTTCTTTTTTTCTTTTTCGTCTCGTTCGTCTCGTATATATAATTTATTTGGACATTCCTTGACAAATTGAGGTTAAATGAATTCGGCTCATTAAAATATTTTTTTTGTTTTAGACGCTACTGAATTATAATTCTGTGTTTGGGGAATAAACTGGAAGAATCGACCTGTTGGGCAATAGAAAAGAGAAAACCGAAAGATTCTACAATAAATTACTAGTTTTGGGAGGTTTAACCATATCTTTGTGCTACTACCGTCATCCGGCATAACCGGTTACTTCCGTCATTTAAATTCGCATTCAACCCCTTCTTCCTTCATTCTAGTTCTCTTCATTTTAGTCTGTTCCCATCGGTAGTTTTCCATGGTTTCTCCGAACACCACCATCCGAATGCCGGAGCAGCACCCTAACAAACGGGCCATGGACCGCGCGCCATCTTTCCTTTCTCTTCCGTGTCCTATCCTCACTCCTTACTCTCACACTTACACTAACACTTAACATGCACTACACCACTACACATGCCGGGAGACTGGTCGGGGACTTAGAGCTTCCCCGGGCTGGAGCGGTACAACATTGGTGGGTGATACCTTGTTGAGGAAAAACACCCGTAAGTCGACGTACTAGGTCGGCGCTGGATCTCGCTGAGCAAGATCATCGCCACTTCCCGAGAAAAAAACATGCACTACACTTGGGGGACTAATGACCTTCGCAGTTGCCGCGCCCGGAATGACCAATCAATCAATCAATCAATCAATCAATCCGTCATTGCGGGCCTGTGAAAGACGCCGCCCCGTTAAACGCCCGTTGCGGCGGGCGGCCGCGACCCAGACGCGGCGCAGCGGCCGGCGGCAGCCGCCCGAACCGCCCGGCAGCCGGCGCGGCGGCGCGCCAGCCCGCCCGCATCCCGCCACCGACACCACACCACAGCGCTCGCTCGCATCTGCCGCTGGCACGCACCTGCCACCGCCGCCGCCGGCCGATGGCCCTCGATAGGGAAATGCAGGCGGCTCCACAGAGCGGGCGGGAGGCGAAAATCGTAATTGGAGTCATCAGCTCGTGGGCGTCCCACCTATCGATGTCCGCTTCGTTTACAACCAAATCCGATTGATTTATTGCCTCGGAAATATCGAGCAGCGCGCGGGCGCGCGCTTTTCTGACGATTATCGATTGTCGGCAGATAGCGCTGGTTCATCTCGGAAAAAAAATGAGTAAAAAACTTTAACAAAGAACAGCCACTTTCAAGCTCATGCATGTTAGTTCGATCATCTACAAGGGCTACAAGGGCAAGTTAACTTTCCAACTTTTGATACCAGGGTTGAAACCTCGCCTAGATCAAGTGGAATTTGCGGAAGACAAAAGAAGTTCGCGCTTTCTCGCGAAGTTTCGATATTGGTAGTTATGTCTATCATTATAACACAGCTCCCCAATCCTAGCATATCTACATCGTAATTATCTATCCATCAAATCGCGCCAGCACAGTTACAGTCGCCAGCTCTGCTCCAATATCAAAATAAAAGCGCCCTTCACAATCACCAGGAGCTGTTGATTCGTTCGCGCGCACGTTTATCTCTATCAGCGACGGCCTCGTACGAATTCGCACCTTGGCCCGCCCGCGACAGGGCACGGCCCGGGCCGTGCCGACGGCTCAAACAATACAGGCGGGCGAACACGCTGATAAACCAGCGTATCGCGTAAGGCACCGCCGACGCACGATGTCACTATAAACGGCATCGTGCCGGGGTGGGGCTGCCTGCCTCCGCCTTACGGATGATGCAAAGTCGTCACGGGCAACGAGCCGCTAACCCATAAATACGGCCGTAAAGCCCGTTAGTGGGCGAAATTGAATCTCCCAAGGCCGCGCCCGGCGCCGCGCACGCGCACCACCCGACGGGCGAGAACCACACCGCGCCGCGCTGTAGGCTTAAAACGCCCCCGCTGCGAACCCGGGCTGTCACCGGCGGCGCGCACGCAGCGGCATCCACGGCGCCGCGAACACGCTCTCGCGCAGCCGACTTACTAACTACGCGCCATCTACACAGTGGCGCAACCTGGAGTTTTCCAGGAGGCTTGCTAGGGTCAATTTTTTTTTGTTCAGTCTGAATACGATCGCCAGGAAGTTGAAGGATTCCAGCCCATTTAAAAGTCCGCACATTGTACGTTCTAATTCGCGGATGAAAAATGTGAAGAAAAACTATATTGCTTAAATATCATGGAAATATGACGTAAAATACGTAATGATCTGCATCAGTATGTCACACAAATATTAATGCAAACATTAAGTCAGAAATTTAAATAATTTTTCATATACAAATTAAAAATATTAGATGAAGATATACACAGCATCAAGAAAATAATTCGCGAACATTCGGTAATAGGTAATGAATACATACATAATTGAGACATTAAACGTAAGCTGAAATACCTAGCTAACGTAATGTAAAGAAACGTTTATTTTCGGTCATATTAAAATGCATTTTTAAATGTTAATTTCTAGTTATTTATAACTCGAGTACTGAATGACTTTCATTACAATAAAAAAAATAGTAAAATCCACAATTGTAAATATGTTTCATCCTTTCCGAAAGGGGGGTATGAAGCCCCAAGACCTCTTTGACTGAGCACGCTTGAAAACTAAACAAAGAAATTATCTACTCGAGTCTACGACGGCGAACTATGAATGTGTGTGAGCTACTTAGGAATAATATTAGCTATAGATGATCAACTACGAAAAATTAAACAGCTTCTCAAAATGGATGAATCATGATTTACACATCTTATTAACATGAAAAATATTTAGTTGAAATTTGCACTATAAGATACTTGTTTTCGAACGTTATTTTTTCATTACATCTATAATTAAAACGCATTAAGCAGTGAGTGCACTAGACGAAATTAGCGTGATCGTCATAATGTGATGTGAATGCTCAACTGTTAAAGAAAAGTCTTTACTAAAATTTCTTCGCTTCCTGGAATGGCACGGTTAGAGATAGGTCGCTCGTGTTGCCATTTCATCTATCACTAGGAGAAATTTTGGTACACCCGGCTCTTTTGTACTTTCAGTTGGTGTTATAACCACACCAACGCAACACACGATTGAGATGCAGATATGAGCTCACTTCTCTCGTCACATTCAGACAATTATGATATTTTCTTAAGTGCACAACAAATTATATACACGTAACCTAACTATACGTTTTTGTTCTGATTAAAGAAAGCTGTTCAAACAAGGTCAATGGTTGTTCAAAATGTTAAAAAATTAAGTATAAGGACCAAAAAATGTTTGCATATGAGCGATTTTTTTTACTTACATTTACTTTAATTACCCACTAAGTATATTTTCAATTTCTGAGAGTCATTCATTATTATCCATTTACAAAAATATATATCTCTTCAATTATACTAATTTACGAGACAAGTGTAGAAAATCACCGAGTCTAAAAACAATTTTCCTGTTGTAACACCCGCACAGTAGTAAAATAGTGGAGATAATTTTATAATCTAACAGTTTTACCTTGCCCATAACTGACATTCAAGCACAACCACACAATATTTTTATCACGTGCCAAAACTAAATTAACAAATTTTTTAAGACCCGAAAGGAGATCGCAAACTACTCATCTACAACAGACAACCAACCAAATAAGTAACCTAGTGTAAAACCAGGTAACACTAGGTCTTCTTTAGTACGTACTGTACTACCATAGAGTAAAGATGTACCTCTTTAGTCTATGGTATTACACTTCTTTTAACGCAAGTCAACTGAACATACGCAAGGACAATGAGAAAATTCGCACATTCACACTCCATACCGAAAAGAAGAGAATACAACTAAAGCATACACATATTAGCAAAAAGACCCACAATATTCACGCTACTAAGAACACGCTACGTCAAAAACCACAAGAGGCTCGTGATCTGAGAACGAAGGCGGAGAGCGGCAGGAGTAATCGAATTCGAGACGCGGGGTTCGGTGAGACATATTGGCGGGAGCGGAAGTTCGAGGCGGGGTGCGGCGGGGGAATTGGCGGGGTGCGGAGCAACGAGGAGGGGTGTGAAGCAACGGGGCGGGCGTTGGCGGGGTGCGGAGCGACCGGGCGGGGGTTGGCAGGTAGCTGAGCAACCAGCGGGGGGAGGGGAGGCGAGTGCGAAGTAGCCGGGCGGGGGTTGGCGGGGAGCGGAGCACCGGAGAGTGAGTTTGAGGGGTGCGCAGCAACGGGGCGGGGATGAGCGGGGAGCGGCGCACCGGAGCGGGAGTTGGCGGGGTGCGGAGTATCCGGGCGGGGGTTGGTGAGGAGATGAGCAACCGGGCGGGGGTTAGCGGGGACCGAAGCACGGAGCGGGGGTTACCGGGGCGCGGAGATTGGCGAGGAGCGGCGCCGACGCCGACGCCGAGACGTGCCGAGCGCGCGCACGGAAGCTGGGCGGGCCGCAACTACTTTTTGACTAACGAAAAGTTAACGCATATATGAACCACCCGTGGAACAAGCAGTGTCACGAGTAGCACTTCAAAAGTTGTACGTGTTAAAGACGTTGGAACAAGTTAGCATACACTCTCATTCTCTAATTTAATGCGGCCAACTTAATGGGCTTCGGACTTCGGCTTCCGCGATTAACACAAAACATCCGCTAGTCCAGCCAACGCAAAATGTTCAACACACAAAAACAAGCGTACGGATCTTTCCGTCTCGCTTTTCGCGAAAATATAAGTCTCGTGAATTAATCATGCGCACTGCACAGGTGTTCCATTTACCTACACGGTTTAGTGAAGGAATGAATACTCCTTGCTATATAGATGGCCATATCCAAAATGTTATAATATAAAATGTACTATTTTCAAACTCATCGAGAGACAAATGTCGGGCGAGAAGAAATTAATTAAAAAAGAAAAGTGTTGGTCAAAAATTTACTCGCGGACGGGTCGAGGAGAGGCGGGCCGGGCCGGGCCGGGCCGGGTCGGTTCGGTGCGCGGGAGGGCGCGAACGGCGACCCAACGCCATTAGGCGCACTCCTCGGACCTCGAAGCGCCGGGCGGAGACGACGGCGGCGGCGCGGGGGCGTGACGCACGCACGGGCGGGCGGACGCCACCGGATCAAAGTGACACAGTCTTCCGCACGGCCGCCCAGCACGCACGCCACCCCGCCCGCCTGCGTCACGCCGCCGACGGCCGTGTATTCGCGCGCGACGCCTCGCACAGACCGCCGACGCACCGAACACGCGCGCGAATGGACACAACATTTATCACGAACAGAGAAAAGCGACGGAAAACGTTTATGGCCGCATGTCTGAGTGATACCGAGTTTCCGAATCCTCAGGTACAGAATTTCTCTCCTGTAGGAAGCACAGTAAACATCAACGTTCACCAAAAACGCCAGGATAAATTCCACAGCTCACTCAAGAAAACCATGTGAAAACTTACTCTGAACACAGTCCCACATCACAAGTGTCAATCACACACCGAAATCGCGAACAACAATATTACGAGGACTGATTCGCGACACAATTGAAGGCAATCCAGCAGCTGTAGTTCCGCACACTGGGGGGCGCGTACTTACGAGTGAGCGCAGACCGCAGCGGGTCGGGGTTCGCGAGGGCGGGCCGAGTTGCCTCCGCTGCGACGCGTCCGGTGCGGGGCTACAAGCGCGACTACGGCGCGGTGGCGGCGGCGGCGGTGGCGGCGGCGGCGGCGGCGGGCGGGCGGGCGTGGGCGGCGCGCGGGCGGGCGGGCGGCGGCAACCTGTAGAATGCGCTCCACCGCGCACCGCCTCCATCGCCACCGCAGTCGTCGCCGTCGCCACCGCTCGCCCGCCGGCCAATCGCGGCGGCCAGACGACGGGGTGTTAACATGACGTCAATAAACAACCCCCTGACGTCAAGGGAGCCCTTTTGCCGCAACGCCGGCGCGTCCAGGGCGCTGGCCGGGGCGCGGGCGCGAGGGCACGCCCGCGGGGCCCCAGAGGTCGCCCCCGCGCCCGCGGGACACCCCGACCGCCCTGGGCGGCACGCGGAAGCGAACAAACGTCAAATGCACGGACACGTGGGGCCGAGCGGACGGAAGCGCTCGGGCACTCGCACACGCAACATAAGAGGGGAAAAAAATTAAAATAAACGCACGACACGCGACACACACGCACACACGTCCGCCCCGCCTCCGCGACAAAGCGCCCGGCTGAAGGTTACATCTATTAGGCGGGTGGGCGGGGGCGGGGCGGCGGGGGCGGCGAGGGCGCGCCGCCCCCGCGCGCGCGTGCGGGACACGGGTCACGCGTGTCGACATGCGGCGCGCAGGTGGCCGCCCAGACACGCACGCACTCACCTTCAACGCAGCCGCATGCTGGACGGTCGGAAGCGGCGGCGGTGGTGGTAGTGGTGGTGGCGGGACGGCGGTGGCGGTGGCCGCGGTCGCAGCGCCGCGCCCGCGCACGCACTCACCACGTCCACCTCACGGGGGAGCACGCGACCCACACACGCGCTAGCACTCAGAGGGTCCTCCTCCTCCTCCTCCACCACCTCGAGATTATCGCCCGCGGAATTTTTCTTTCTTTTTTACCCCCCGAAAAATTTGCTATCTTTCCCCTGGCTCTCGCTCTCTCCCTCGCTCGTGTGTCGCACTGTCACCACAGCACTGTTGCACCCACCGCGCGCATGTTCCTCCGGGGCCACAGGCTCGCTCTCACTGGGCCGGCGGCGCCGTGGCGCGCCCGCGTCGCGCCGCCCTCGGGGCCATGTCCTCCTGGCGGGGCGGGCCGCTGGTGCTGCCGCTGGTGGTGGTGGTGCTGTTGATGCTGCTGGAGGGGTGGCGTAGCAGCGCAGTCGCCTCGCGTCGCGCCCGTGTGCGTGCGGTGCCCGTGCGGCCGAGGGGGCCGTGCCTGCTGCCAGCGGCGACCGTGCGTTCGAGCGGCGCGCTCGCGCTGTGATCGCCAGCGCTCCCTGGGACGAACTGCCGCGCGCGTCGACGGCGGGGCGCCTCCTCCGCCACCTCCCTCCGCCGCCGCCGCCGCCGCCCCCGGCTGGCGCGGTCCCCGAGCCGCCGCCGCCGCCGCCGCCGCCGCCTGCGCCCCCGCCGCGCCCGAACGCGCCCGAGCGGAGGCGAGCGGGGACGAGCGGCGCTCGCGTAGCCCCCGCACGGGCCGCGCTCGCCACTGCTCCGGCGACCGGCGCGCGGGTCGCTAGGCCGCTCCGTGGTCGTGCACGCACTTCGTGCTCCGCCCGCCCGCTCGCTCGCTCGGCTCACGCACGTGGCATCTCTGCGGCGGCTGGTCCACTCTCGGCTTGCATCTCGCAGGTATTCTCGCGCACCTCCAAAAGTTTGTGTGGGAAATAAGCGGCAGCACGCGGTTTTATTGCTGAAATTATATTATATCCACCTTCGTGTGAGATTTGCCAATTCCATGGCGTCGTTTTTCCTACTGCGTTTAGCGCTTTTCGACATCTGTTGTAGGTGCTGTAGTTCTAATTTGAACTCGAGGTGCTTCGTGTACCCACGCCGGTGAAGAAAGTATCTATTTACTTTACACTTTCCCAGGCGGCATTTCGTTTGATATTTGTTCTTGGTGATGCCGCTTGGCTGTTTTTGCGCCGGCCACCTGTGGCTTCTGTTCGGTGGATGGATTGATCGATGAGCGAGTTAGCACGCAGCAGAGCAAGGATGGAGGTTTCTTCTGTCCATTTATTCCGTCACTTCACGCAACGTCTCAACGGATTTTGAGTCTCAAGAAATCAAATAAAAAAATTCGGGATTTCCTTTGCATACGTAACGTCCAAATAATTCACTTGAGACATTTTTGGCTCTGAATTAAACAACGATAAAGTAAATATTTGTAATTTAACGACTGAATATGATAGTGTAAGAACGTGATGCCGCGAACTTTCTTCGATGAAAACAAATATTAATTTGACGTGAAAATTCTCGTATTTGGATCACGTCGCACAATTATCTTCCGGATAGATGTAGCTAACGCAACAAATTACAATATACATGTTTTTAGGTTAGACATTTTTTGGCTTGATTCCATTTTAAAAACAATTCGCCATTGCTTGCAATTCTGCTAATGAAACACAGCAGAACTAAACATCGTCCATTTTATAGCTGACGCCGATACCAGTGTAGCATTTGCGATAGGCAGTAATGGAAGAAACAAGTCGATGGGAAGAAATTACAATCATAATTCATAGCGATTACGTGTAAACCGTGCGAAACAATCATCTTGTTCCGCAAAAACAGTCTTCACTAACCGTGATGAGACAGAATCAACGCCGTTTTCTGCTTTAACAAAAAAATCTTGAGACCAGGCTTTCTGCGGGTGTCTTCAGGCAAATTAGAAACCTGTTCGCAGTACCATTTCTAAACACACAAAGAACTTGAAATCAACAAAACCTCAAAGAAATGGAAAACCGTACACTTCATTCAGAAATTCCTAAATACTTACAATGCAAATGGAGAAGCAAATACAATTGGAATTGGTTGGAATAAATACAATGGAATATTACTTCCTAAGGAGTTATATTTCACAAACTATCTAATCATCCGAAGAAGGATTATCTGAGTTGGACCACAGAATAAAACATGTCAGTTTTTGCTGTTCACGTAAATAAATAAATAAATAAAAATATCATTTACATTTGCACCTTTATTTATTTATTTATTTATTTAAGAAATCATATGTATCGATCAACCCTAGCGCCTGATGTCCTCATCTGCAGGGCTTAGCGCATGAAGTTTTGTCGCACACATGACTTTTCTATGAGTTTCCTATTAGTTGCTTTGCTACTTTTGATGAAAATCACAATATTTGTCATAAAAAATCGTTTCCAGTAATGTAAAAAAAGTCCCATGCAAGTTTACTAAATCTCAAATGTCTCTTTTGGTCATTTTCTGAGTTAACACCTCCTTGCTCTAAGCCCTTCAATTTACGAACACAGTTCATCTTTTGTACATCACATAGTCCGCGAGGCAAAAGCAAGGATCTTAGCCTACCATATCTAGGCATTCATTCCCTTCGTCTTCAGATGTTTGCTCGCAATTTACTTCCACGAAATCCAAAAGCTCGCAGGCAAAACGGAAGGTCGCGCACCCCCCACCTTCACCTACCAAACACCAACCATCCCCATCTTCATGAAGCATCCCCCTCTGATGGATCAGAGAGAAGAAGCATTGTCTCTCAATAAAGAGATGATTATTTTTAAATATTATTATTACCAACACACCATTATCATTTTTATTGAACTCATCGTTCACCAGAATCTGAACGAAGATGTTGCGATACAACCGCTCTCGAAATACCGAAATTTTTAAGATATTATCAGAATGCATATGAATATTGTAAAATGGATGATACTGTGACATCGTAACTGAAGTTGCTGTTTTGAGTATTGAATCTTATGCATTTCTGCCATTCAAGGAAACTGAATAATCCATGAGCACTTCATACGACTACTCCGTAGTATTGCCTTAAAAGTACATAAATGAAAATACAAGATTTGTTTGCGAAAAATATGTAGAATATAAAATATACATGTATATATGTATAATGTATATATGTATAATATATACATTTGACATTGGATGAATCGATTTGCAAGATTTGATAATACGGAGATTTCGATTCCTCGCCCTGTGGTAGATTTGTATACCAAATAACGTATCCAACTAAGTATCCTTGGACGTGAGCCGCTATTTAAGGTTTGAGATTACAGGTGTTGGTAGTTTGTTCTGTTACCGACAGCAAATATCGTATTGAATTAGATAGTCCATATCTTTTGAAGCAAGTGAGCAAGCCAGCGAGCGAGCAAGTAAGCAAGCCAGCGAGCGAGCAAGTAAGCAAGCAAGCGAGCGAGCAAGTAAGCAAGCCAGCGAGCGAGCAAGTAAGCAAGCCAGCGAGCGAGCAAGTAAGCAAGCCAGCGAGCGAGCAAGTAAGCAAGCCAGCGAGCGAGCAAGTAAGCAAACAAGCGAGCGAACAAGTAAGCAAACAAGCGAACGAGCAAGTAAGCAAACAAGCGAGCGAGCAAGTAAGCAAACAAGCGAGCGAACAAGTAAGCAAACAAGCGAGCGAACAAGTAAGCAAACAAGCGAGCGAACAAGTAAGCAAACAAGCGAGCGAGCAAGTAAGCAAACAAGCGAACGAGCAAGTAAGCAAACAAGCGAGCGAGCAAGTAAGCAAACAAGCGAGCGAGCAAGTAAGCAAACAAGCGAGCGAGCAAGTAAGCAAACAAGCGAGCGAGCAAGTAAGCAAACAAGCGAGCGAGCAAGTAAGCAAGCCAGCGAGCGAGCAAGTAAGCAAACAAGCGAGCGAGCAAGTAAGCAAACAAGCGAGCGAGCAAGTAAGCAAACAAGCGAGCGAGGAAGGAAGTAAGCAAGCGAGCTAGCGAGCAAACAAGCCAGCAAGCGAGCGAACGAACTAAGAAGCAAGCGAGCTAGTTAACGAGCAAGCGAGCGAGTTAACGAGTTAGCGAGCGAGCGAGCAAGCGTGCGAGTTAGCGAGCAAGCGAGTTACCGAGCAAGTGAACGAGTTAGCGAGTAAGAGAGCGAGTTAGCGAGCAATTGGGCGGGCGAGCGAGCGAGCGATCAGTCGCGGGACAGGCAGCGCTTGTGCAGCGGCCACGCGACGCCAAGGCGCGTCAGCGATGTGCGCGGTGACGTGCGGAACTAATTGCGCATCGAGGGCGGAGCAAAGCGCCAGCTGCGGCTGCCATCGCCGTCGCCGACGCCTCCGACTTACGCGCTCGCCATCCCGTCGCTGTCGCTGCAGCCATCTCGGTGGAAGTGCAGTCCGCGGCGCATACGAATTGCGCCCGTGCCCCAGACGATCGCCGCCATCATGGTCGGCGGCTTACGAAATTATCTCGCCGGCTCCGTACACGTGACTATTGTACAACTGTCTCCACATTACGTCAGAGTTACTGACTCTCGACTGCATGTATACCAATTCACTACGTTTGAGGACTATATTACACAGTACGAGTATTTGTTAACGTTAACATTTTCTAGTCACTATTACTATTCCAGAGGTGAGTTCCCGACAATGCAACTGTACGCTGTGAAATTCCTGATGGGGTGCCGTACCTGACACAACGGGGAATAAATAATTCGTTAAAAAATTGTATAAACATTATTGTAGTCTTAGAACCAAGATTAATTTATTAACAAGATTTATGTGTTAGCTTTTCTAGACTGTCTTGACTGTCGTGTATTAGTTTTTCTAGACTGTCATATTCTCATCGTCTTACGGTCACTACAGTGACTCAATTAACTTGCGATCAAAACCCGCTGTAACAATGCTAAGCCCCTACCCATACCCCGTCCCCTGACAACAAACTGGATTTTTCATGTCAATTGCATTATACAATTTCTTTCTTTGTAACTAATTTTTTGGCGACCTTGTCTCACGTACCTTCATCGAACCACTCCACACCACCGACTCCGATAACATCCTCGTCTAGCACAAATCATAGCCTTTCACCGAGTCGTTGCCACCGAGCCAACATCGGCACCGACGAATCGCGAGCATCATCAGTCCACCACAACATCACGTCCAACCCATATCATCATCACCACCAACCATTCAGTAATCCCTCACATTCCTCCACCCTTAAAACACGGTATCTTCCACCATCATCTCAAGTCATCACCATCCTCACCGAACGCGATATTCCCTAACCACTAAACCAGACACACGGAATGGAACTTTCAGCTTCACACCCAGTGGGGGACGAGGGGGGTGCATGGGAGCCAAAAGCCTATAGTATCATAGATACACTACAAAGATAATATATAATATGATAACGAATGTTCATTATGTAATGAAAATATATGATCCCCCCCCCCCAAAAAAAAAATGATCGGCTGAATCCGCCGCCTGACCACACCTGCCCCGTCGCCAACACTTCCACCACCCACAGTACAAGCGCAATATACTAATCGCGCACTTTTTCTTGATACTCCACAGCGGGCTGTGCGGGGAGAAGCGGGTTCTGTCTACGCCACGGCAGTGTACGGCTGTCAACTTTATTGACAGAAAACTCCGCATAATAACTCGTCTTGGAGTAGATAGCTATGAGAAACAACGGAAGATTTTTTTTTTAATTCTGTGGGCAGCACTGCAAACTGAGCCGTGCCGTTCCGAGTGGAGCTGATATTTTCTACCGGGCAGAGCGAGGACTAAGGAGCTCGAGGATCAAGAAAAAGTGCGAGCATAGTACCTCTCCCCCTCCCCTATTGGCACGGCATATCGCTTGGGACGCCTCACCCCTACCCCCACCTTCACCAACAACCGCCACCTTCACCAACAACCGCCACCTTCACCAACAACCGCCACCTTCACCAACAACCGCCACCTTCACTTCTTCTGTCCGGCGAACGGTTGCGTTACGCAACGCTTCTGTTCCACGGCGCGCGAGTGCACCTCCCGCGAGACGGCGGGGGGCGGGGCGGGGGCCAAACGGCCGGCGTCGCAGATTCGTTGTAAAACGGACGAGATTAATCGTCGCCGGCGGCAGGCGCCCTCCACGTCGATGCGACCTCTCCGACGCCGGAGAAATCGCCCCACGGCGTGACTCACCCGCGGCAAGCCGTGCCAATAACGCCCACGCAACCCGAAATGCGTTGTGTATTTGGTCCTTCCAGTTTCCCGCAGCATGTGGCTGTTCCGGAAAGTGCGAGATTTTAAAATTATTTTATTTTATGTCGCATAAACTACAAAGGTCATGAGCGACGAATACATTAATTCACTACAATCACAACTCTGTGAAAATCTGTGAATTTTGGGGATACGTAGGCGACGTGTTTGTCAAGAACTGTAGCAACACACGAATGGAACAGAAATTTGATTTGTGAATCACAAAAAATGTCTTCAAGTGATTCGACATGTTTCGTAATATGTTGAGGCGGCAGACTTCATTGTAGTTACCTACTCGTTTACTAGCCACTTGTTAGTGAAATAAGATACGTGTAAAGTACGGCGCAATTCAAGATAAGCGTAACGATTATATTTTAATATTCTTTATTAAAGTACATTCTATTACACAGTCCCGATTCTTCCAGATAAGATACGTTTGAGAATTATGTGTTGAGGCGGAATACCCATTATTCCTTGACATAGTCTCACTCAGTGTATATGATTTATTACTTCCTATTCAATAAGATGAACTTTCAAATATCAATTTAGATCAACGAAGAAGGCTGGCAGTCATTCCAAAATGTAGGTGACGGTCTTTTAGATAAATGAGCTACAGTGTTAATACAGGTACTTTACAGAAAAGTGTATAGCTTATATAGTACAGAACATGTCATGAAATGTACAGATTTCTGAGTCAATGATCGATTTAAGTAAATAATAGAGAAATATTATAGAGATAGAGAAAAAGATTTCAAACTGTACATCATAAAGAACTCGCTTCATGAACCATTTTAAGAGGCACTATAACTGCACAGATAGAAACCTTTTTTCCCCCTTTTCAACACCTTCCTCTATTAAAAGGTACACGTACATGCACACAGTACCGCGCAATTTTTTTAGCCTGAATGTAAAGAACTTCACATACATGAAAACGTATTCGAATGACGAGCAACAAACATCACGGCACGAGAAAATAGTATGCCTGATATTTCGAAACAAAGAACGGTTAGACTGAACTGCAACTATCGAGCAATGAAACCAACAGCACCCGCTGCACCCAAATTACGTCCTTGTGGGCTGCCAGCGGTGGGACGAACCGCAACCCGCACAGGCGGCCCGTCGGGAGCGCGATATTTCCTCCACGGGCGACGCCAGCGAAGCCTTGCGAATCGGGCGGCGGCGGCGGCGGGTGGAGCCCGCGACGTGGGCGTGCGGGCGTGGGCGGCAACGGCGACTCCGCCCGCCCGCGGGGGCGGCCGCCGCCACCACGCTTGAAATACGCGCCCGCCGCGCGACCGATAAATCGACGAGCCGCGGGGGCGGGCGGGGGGCGGGGGCGGCGTTGGCCTCGCGCGCGCCGCCAAGAGCGAGCGCGAAGGCGGAGGCGCGTGGGAGGCGAAGGCGCGAATCGCGCCCCGCCCACACGCCGCGCCCGCCGGACGCGACCCGCCCGATCGCCCCCGCCCACCGCGGCATGCGCGGGCGGTGAGGGCACCGGGACGCGCCTTTCACCTGGCGGTGTCCGTCAGCCGCCGCCGCGGCTCCGCTGTTGCGCAGCCCCCGCGCCGGGCCCCACGGCGCATGCGCCAGCACGGAGCGCTCCTTCCGAATCGACGCTCCAGACCACGGCGGCATGCGACGTGGCACGGAGGCTTCGCCAGATCGGGAAACGCGTTTTCCTACACGTGTTCGCCCGTTGCGGCTTTTCCGCTTGCACCAATGTACACCAGAGCTTCTCAAACCTTTCGGACACGTAGCGAACTGGCATGGGCATCGTCGAGGCTTGCCCCTGTTGTAGAAGCAAACCTGTCTGTATTTCAACTCGAATTTCAGTACTGACTTACAATTCAAAAGAACAAAAAAGTGAGCGAATTTCTTCTCAGGATGAAGGTTTATATTGTTTTTAATTCCTCTCTGAATTGGAATATTGTGCGAAAGTTTATAAATTCCCTTTTCCCCTTTAAATTATAAAAATAGATTATTTGTGGAATATTCTTAATTGATAGCTCGAAATAACAGTCATCATAGAATATATATATATATATATATATATATATATATATATATATATATATATATATATATATATATATATATATTTAATGTGTTCGTATTTTCCTAATGAAATTAGTTTTTGCGAGCCTGTGCTGTACCGCATTTACAAAATTTGCGAACCATGGGGTCATCCTACGTGAAAACGTCCTCAGTTGAGAGTGGTCGCATCGTAGTGAGATTTCACAGATTTCATTGTAGCTCGTTGCATAAATACTTATGAGTGGGACGACACTTGTGTGTCACTTCACATTCTTTTCATTTTTTCTTTGCAACTTTTTGCCGCAACTTTACAATCCATTGGGGACATGCGCACTCCCATTCGGTTCTTGGGAGCAAAACCCATGTTGAGACCATCTCAACTGCAGTTCTTTTCGAAATTGTAGTTCCTCCCAGGAGAAGTTGGAGGGGTGAATGTAGAATAAACGTCGGTTTACATTTACACCTGACTCGACAACGCGATAGCACGAAACGTATACGGCATTTCGTTCACCGATATATTATTGCAATTCCAGTCGCAGCATAAGCGACCAACAGAGACGTATAATCCATAACCGTCACGACCAACAGAGTCGTATAATCCATAAAATAATTGCTGTAGTTTTAATATGTTCAGACGTAAAACAAATGTAGTTTACTCGGACGGAAGTCATCATTAACACACGATTTTTTGGCCAGTTGTAATTCTGAACATATCAGTGGTATTGCAAAATTTGATTTCTTGAACAGGAAACACGAATGAATAACGCAGGAAAATAACGACACAGCATTCATCTCGTACACGAGTTCATAACTTATGGAGTATCTAATTGGACTTAACTTAGCAGGGAATCAGGCTGTTTCACATCGACTAAAGATGTATCAAAAACCACGAACAATATGGCAATTCCTATCAAAAGCTCAATTATTGGACGTTTTACACATTCCATCATAACTTTTTTTGCTCCGTCTCACATCCAAACTAACTCAAGGGATGATTATTATTTGAAGACTTGCCACGTCAAAACACTGAACTGCTCACGCGTAATTGCCTGTTAATGGGATCCGCTTCCCAGAAACATTTGTTTCCAGATCTTCCAAACACTGGCGGAAGGCGGAATGGAGACCGGTCACAAGGCCTCTTCCAAGCACGCGGCAAGGGGGGTAGGGGGGCGGTGCGGCATTTGGGAACCCGAGACGGCGTGGCGAGTGGGGGCGGCGGCGGCTCGTCTCAAGAGAGGCCGCAGTCAAAACATTGGCGTTGCGGCGGCTGCCGCTTGCCACCGACTGCGCCGCCGCCGCCGCCGGCAGCCACCCGCGCCTGCCCGTTTCCCCCGACCGCTCGTGCTATCCTGAGACTCGCGCACCACGTCGCACCCACGCGCTCAAACGCCGGCCTATTTTCGCCGACCCTATCTGCCGCTCGCACTCGACAACTTCGTTCATAACAACTCCCACGCGCACAGTAATTTCCGCCACACCCGCCCAGGTTATTTCCTCCGCGTCGTCCTCCGTAAGACACCGCACATGTTCATGGTTTCCGTCCTAACAGTTTTAGCAAGAAATTAATAAGTTTGACAATCAAGATAACTTACTGTTAAACAAGAATTACGCTGTGAACAGTAATTTAACCGGATATTTTGTGTCGTTGCTGTAAAAAACGATTTATTTCATACACCTTGCTCTGATGCTCCGATCACCATCATCACATTATCTTGAAAACGTGAAGAGTCTTCATTAAAACTGAATAATGATTTGGTTCCGCCGTACTCATACGCTTTTTGTCTATATTACGAAATTATTTGTCGTTATCATTTTCATCTAGTGACCGTATTAAATTTGTTTAAAAAACTGAGATAAACTAAATTACATGAAAATCCTATTTTATTTTATACTTATTCTTTTGGGAGCGTGATGTATAAATCATGAAGACATTTCGCGTACCGGCCTTCAACTTCTTACGAACCTAGAAGCCACTGGCGTAGCACATAGGTGCCTTTCATAATATTTAGGGCGATCGATTGCTATAGAAAGACGTGTCTACTCGCTATACGCACTCCGCGTGCTTTCACTTGTGCCCGCCAGAGCCATCGGAGCCACGCGAGCGGCGGGGCGCGATGCAGCGGGTGCCACAAAAAGACGGCGCCGACGGCGGCGTCGGGTCGTGAGTGATGTTTACGTCGCATGGCCGCGCGGGGGCGGGGCGGGGCGGGGTGGGGCGGGGAGGGCGAGCGGGGCTTCCCCGAAGGATGGCATCGCGCGGACGCTTCTCCGAACCGCCTCCAGCGGCGGCCGAGCGGGAGCGGGGAAGCGCCAGGAGGCAGACCGAGACGAGGAGCGGGGTGGGGCGGGGCCGGGCGGGGGGGGGTGGGGCGGAGCGGGGCGGGGGCGGGGCAGGGCAGGACGGAACGGAGCGGAGCGGAAGGGGCAGGGCAGGGAGCGGGACGGGGTAGGGCGGGGCGAGGCAGGGCGGGGCGGGGCGAGAGGCAGGACAGGGCGAGGCGGGACGGGGCGAGGCGGGGCGGGGCGGGGCGGGGCGAGGCGAGGCGGGGCGGGGCGGGGCGGGACGAGGAGTGGATCTGGACGCAACAAGAGTCGCACTGTGCGGCCGAGGCCCGCGGGAACTTCACAGCGCCGGCGCCGGGCCCCACTTTCAACACCGGTAGCCGGGCGCGCGCACAGAGCCGCCCTTTGCCGGCCGCCCCCGGCTTCTGGGAACGCGACCCACGCCGCCCCCGCCGCCGCCCCCGCGCTGCGAGGGCCGAGGGGCCGGCTATCGGAATGCGTGGGACACGCGGGATGTCGGCCGGAGAGTCAATCGGGGACTCCACGTGTGTGGTATACGCATGTATGTGTATGCACGTACGAATACATAATTATGTATATATACACAGGGTGTCGGGGGAGAAAACGTCGAAACTTCGAAAATAAGCTCTTAAGACAATTTTAAGCATATTTTGTCTAATAAACTACAAAGATATTCGGAATAGCTGAGCCGCAATAAGCACTCAAAAGTTGGTTTGAAAATATGTTTTCTAGGCAAAAATTTGCATTGTAGAAGCATATTAACACTAGAAATATGAAATTGTTTATTATTAACATTAATGAATATATTTGATCAGAAAGAAAAATCAACCCAGAAATAAAAAAGCACCCAATTTACACACGTCCACTGTTCTGTGTATGTATGTATGTGTGTGTGTGTGTGTGTGTGTGTGTGTGTGTGTGCGCGCGCGCGTGCGTGCGTGCGCGCTTGAATGTACGTTTGTGTGCATGTATGAATGGGAGCATGAATTTATGTATGTGATGTGCTCTTGATAAAATAAAAAGCATAGCGTTACAACGCTAATTTGCTACTAATGGAAGAACCAACTGAGCGTTTAACTGAAGAGCTACCGATGATACCACAACCAATGCTGCGATAAGAAATAAGTTTTTATTCCAGAGAAGAAGAGTATTTTAACAATGTCCCATGGGGTCTGAAACGTCGATGGGCATCCACGGAAGAAACGAGAACAGAAAGCAATAGCTGATAGATGTCCTTCGAAGCCATCCAGCTAGGTAAGTGTGAGGAGCAACGTAAGCGTTTAAAATCGATTTTGTTTCTCAAAGGTGTTCTACGATACCAAATATTAAACATCAACAAGGAGCAGTGAATTATTTTCCTCACAATAACTTCCCAAGAATTGCTGAATGAGGTCTTATCCCGAACCCTGTAAGTGTACTTTTAATAAAACGTACTAGTAATGTAACAGCCGTAAACCAGGCAGCATTAAGAACACATTAAAATTTAAAAACTTTCATTTACTTGCCGTTTCATGCCGACCAGCGGATTACTAGTTTAACGACTTGTAAGAAAAATAATGTTATTTATCAAAAGTTATCAGCTCAAATTCATAGTTCATCATTAAAATTCAACATGAAAATAAATACAAGCTAAACTAAAGCAAAGCAAACTAAAAACGTTTCACAGTTTATTCATTCCTAGCGTGATGAGCCATGAAATTTCAAATTTAAAGGGTACACGAGCGAATATACTAGTTTGACGCGATTTACTAGCGAGTGATAAACCTACAAAAAGCGACAAAGCGTCCACGAAATTTAGTCTTTCGTCCTCTACAGAAACGCGCCGCAGGAAGAACAAATGTCCGTCGAAACGTTGCGCAGTCAGCCAGAGGGGCCGCGAAAGGGTTTGACACATTGCCCAACCGCCGACGCTTCCGGCGCCAGTCTGCGACACCCGCGTCTCACCAAACCCTCGCCCCCACTCCCCCACCCCCAATGCTTTCTGTGCGGGAGCAGGTAAGCCCGGGAACTCCCTTTCACTCGGCGCTATTTGGAGAGAGGAAGCCCCCAGCCCTGGCGCCGCAGGAAAAGGCTTGCCTCGGGTGGGGGAGTGGCGGCGGCCACCACGCAATGTTGCAGCGTGCTTCCAGGCAGGGGGAGGGTCGGGCGGTGGCGGTGACGGTGGCGGTGACGGTGGCGATGACGGTGGCGGTGGCGGTGACGGTGGCGGTGGCGGTGGCGGTGACGGTGGCGGTGACGGTGGCGGTGACGGTGGCGGTGACGGTGGCGGTGACGGTGGCGGTGACGGTGGCGGTGACGGTGGCGGTGACGGTGGCGGTGACGGTGGCGAGCACTGGGACGGAGTATAGGACGGAGATAGGTATTAGGAAGGAAGGACGGAGAGCCGGCAGCGGCGACGGCGCATGTTGCAGCGTGCTTGCAGGCAGGCGGCGGGGAACGGGGGCGGTGGCGAGGGCGAGGGCGCAAGCGCGGGCGAGCACTGGCGCCGCAGGGAAAGGTTTTGTTCGGGGGGGGTCGACAGCGACGACGTACTGGGACGGGGTCTAAGAAAGGGGGATAGGTGACGGGAAGGAAGGCGCAGGGAGATGTTGTATTGACGGACTGATAGTGAGATGGGCCGGAGAATGGAGAATTAAATACTAAAAAACGTCAAATGGCGGGAAATATCAGGAAAACGTTGTAATGAAAATCGCTTATAAAGTGTGAGATGCAGAACACGCGAGATAAATGAAGGCTAGTGAATGACGAAAGCAATATCGCTATTAAAGAACAAGTATGAATTTCATGAAAGATAGGACGAAGATGGAACAGCAGAAGAACGGAGAAGACATTGTACTACTATGAAATGCACCGAAAACGAACATCTCCCACCGCAAGGAAACAGAAAGACACTCCAGAATCTAGAACGAGTGAATGACGAAGGCAGAGATCGCGATTAAAGAACAAGTGTGAAGTTCATGGAACGAGTAGCACGAGAACGGAATACACACAGCACTATGGGAAGCATCGAAAACGAAAACGAACATCTCCCACCCAAAGGAAACAAGACGGCCCCCCCAAGACCTACACGAATCGACCGCGGCGGTCGGCGTGTCATCTCCTGAGAAAAGGGGCGGACGCAGCGGAGGCCGTCATTGCGACACCTCCTCCTCCTCCGCTCCGCCCCCGCTTCCTCTCCTTTCTTCTTTCTCGGGGGCGTGGAGCCGCACAGGAAGCGCAGTCGTATTCTAATGGCGACGCGCGGACGCGACAGAAAAGCGAAACTGTGTCGCGGGAGGGGCACCCAGCTGCGCGGAGGCCGCGGAGGCGGGCCGCCGCCCCGCCCCGCCCCGCCCCGCCCCGCCCCGCCCCGCCCCGCCCCGCGCGGCGCGGCGCCGCATCCGCCGAAGCCTCGTGCGTTGCAACGGCCCCCTGCGTGCGGCCGCCGCCGACGCTTCCTCTCGCGTGAGCTCCCGCGTGCGTGTGGGGGCACGGATGGACTCCCCGTGTCATTCACGGGCGCGGGGAGGCCGGTGCCGTTGCATGCAGCTTCCTCGCCGACATGTGAATGGCCAAAAGAAGTTACTGGAAACGCGGAAAGGTGGGGAAAAAACAAACAGGGCCTTTCGAGACGTTTAAAATTTGACTGTCTACTTGTGGGGTGGGGGAGAAATTCTTCATTGAAGGAAAAGAAATGTGCTGACCACTTTAGTACGAAAATGTTACCATCAGTTCTGAACGTTTTTATTTCCAGTTCCATTTACTCCTATGTACCTAAACACCAGACCATGAAGTTCTAATTTTAGAACGTCGTTCGATTTCTGAAGCCATATAAAAATGCATGAATTAATATAACGCTTTGTAAGTGACCCTATGTTACGCGTTACATAACGAAAATTGCTCTTCATCAGATGAGAGAAGACTCACAGTCACAGTACCCCAGAGAGCATTTAACTCGGGGTCAAAAACTGAAATGAATTATTTTGCAAGTAACTTTGAGAAGAAAACGGGAGGGGGAAGGATGCTGAACAGATAATTTACACTTACACTTAGTGTTATGATGCTCTGATTTACAAAATATTTTATAAATATCGTAAATATGAGGACCTCGAATCACGCGTAACTCACGAACAGCTCCCACATATTTGTGTCGTTGCTAGGTTTCTCATATCTACGCGAATCACGTCTCAACATCATCTCGGATTACTCTTCCATCAGCATCACTTTTTCAAGACCCCTACCATCATCCACAGGTTGGAAGGTAAACAGTATACTCCACACCGATCACGTAACCAGAAAAAAAGAAAAATCACAGGCAAAAAACGTTCCGCCCCGCCAACGCCCAGCAATGAGTATCGCATTCGTCCAAAATGTCAATAATTGAATCGCTAAGTACAGGAACCCATGGCGTTTTTCTTAAACAGATTTTGCGATGTTGATCAAACGTACACGCAAGGAATGGTATAAAATCCCTTAGGTCAGCTACGAACTGCGGGAGTAACATCTGCCTAAAGTTTTCGTTTGGTGCAGAATGGGTTGTAAAGTAATTCAGTTCTTTCCTCCCGAAAAATCGTTGAGAACAAACATAAGCGGTTTCTGCACCAAACAATTCAATTACTCCTAAGTACCCGACCGATTTCCTTTCCTGCGCTTCAACGGTTGAGCAGGGCACGCTGCGTCGCCCCACGTCGGCGCCAGGCAGCACGCACTGCGTGGGCGGCGTGGGCGGGGCAGGGCGGGGCGGGGCGGGGCGGGGCGGGGGCGGGGTGGGGGCCGCGGAACAGGTCCCTCGCGGGCGGTGGCGACACCCAAGGCGCCGCCCCGCACTCGAGGGGGACAGCGTTACGTAAAGACGGCGACGCCGCGCGGCTGGAGAGGTCGGTTACGCATGGGCGGAGGATGGAGAAGGCGCAGCGATCGGCGGCGGTGGCGACACAACGACGGGGAGGCTGAGAGGGCGGCGGAAGAGAGGACAGGCGGGCGATTATTAAATAATAATCGATTAATATCTAATAGATATTTTATGTATCGATTAATCGTTCCGAATTAATCGATTAATCTTATATAATCGATTAATTTTTCACGTTTTAAATAGTGTGTAAAACGCGTAAAATTGTTAATTTGTAAATTAATCGTTTAGTAGTTTTTTTAGAAGCACGGCCCGACTTAATAATATTTGTTTATTCTTTACTTATATTCCTAATATTCATTCCATACGTACTCATAAGAAACGACTGTAATTCAGTTTAAAAGGAAAATGGTAGAATTCTAGATACAGTAACACCAATAATTGTAATCTAACGATGTACTTAGTTGAGGATGATTTTAGGAAAACTGGTAATCCTGTCTCTTTCTTATTTCATACTGAATATAATACCACCATTGAAATATTAGATCTACATACACAGGAACTTTTCATTGTATTAGCTTTACGAACATGAAATTAATGGTTTATGTTTGTTGATATGTTTTGCAGTTGAAGAGAGATGCGCAGTACTGGAATTCCGTTACATAAGATCAAGAGGAGATACGTACTTCAATATTTTGCTAGTCTCCAAAATTAATATTTGAATGAAAATAGAGCTACAAATTGGAAACATTAATCGATGTGTTCATTAATCGGTGTAAAAATAATCGATTTCAATTTTTCCATTTGTCGTATAAAATAATCGATTGTTGCATCAATCGCTACTACATCGCCCATCCCTAGAAGAGAGAGCGCTGGGTTCGGCTAAGAGGACGCCAAGGGCTGAGGACGGGCGGGTGAGAAAGAGCATAAGCTGAGTAGTCAATTAGGGGGTGTGAAAGTGCGTCCCCGCAGTGTGGGTCTCATGATGCTAGTGGCGGCCCAAGCAGGGAGCGCAGTGAATGGTGGGCGATGGGCGTATGGGACGCCATCGGTGGCGTAACGTTCGGCCCCGCAAGGCCGGCAATGGGGGAGAGCTCAGGTAAACGAGGGCCTACTTTCAGGCGGAAGGTTTTGGGATTATTAATAACTTAAATACTTTCTCTGATACTTTGCGATAGTTGATACAATAAAAGATTAAAAACAGCATCTTCCAGAAGTATTTTTTTCCGCTTCAGTAGCTTATGCAATCGTTTCTAAATCAATAAGGTAAGCAATTCACTAAGGTTTTATAACAGTCTTCATATCATAAAATTAAATAAAGGAAGATTTTTTCGACTGTTTGTTATTATTCATAGACTGATGAACCTGATGAACTTGACTGATGAACGCCCGAACACTACTTGTGTTTGCGACACACTTTCATAAAGAGGGCCCGGATAAAAGTTTTGCGGGCGGGTCCGCACTTCTTTCGTTACGCCACTGAACGCCAGGCTTGCGCAATCACAGAAGGGAGCGAACATCCAACAGTGCCCAATTAGAGAACAGTGGACGGTGGGCGACGAGCAGAGAAAAGGCGACCGGCGGCGAACGATGCGCTGGCGATGGTCACTGAATTGATAGATTGGTCATAATTCCGAGCGGGTCAACTACTATGGGGGGATCATGAGTCCCGCAAGTGTAGTGCATGATTTTTTTCTCCGGAGGTGGCGGTGTTCGTCTCCCGCCGGATGGCGAGGTCCGGCGCTGACCTACCAACGGCTGACGTGGTTTTTCCTCACAACTATCTCCCACCAGCAAGGCAATGCCCCAGCCGGGACACGCTCTAAGCTCCTGATCGGTCTCCCGACGTGTGGTAGTATAGTGCATGTTTGTGTATGTGCGTATAAGGGGAGAGTATAGGACAATTAAGTACGATTATCGCGCGCAGTCCGTGGTCCGTTTGTTAGGGTACTTTTCCGCCGTTGGCCTGGTATTGATCGTAAAAACCACGAAAAGCTACCGATCAGGGCAGCCGGCCGCTAGAATTCTCTCCCAGAGAGCGACTGATATCGACCTAACTGACAATCTTGTGTCGAAAATCCTGCAACTCGAACCCTAGGGTCTCCCAGTCAGAGGGACTGCAATGTCATCAGTTGATGCCTGAGCCATCTCTCCCGATGTGGTCATTGAATGATCAAGGGACGAAGTTGGGATGGGCACGGATTGAGCGTTGGTTAGAAGGGCGAGCGGGGCGAGTGGGCGGGCGATTGCGAGGGCGACGGCGGGTGAGCGGCGTGGGCGACAGAGGAATGTCGACGCCTTCGCAGGAAGGAACTGCCCCGCGCCTGCATTCGCACCGCTCGCCGCCTGCTTCAAGGCTTCGAGCGGCGGCGGCGGCGGCGGCGGCGGCGGCGGCGTCTGCTGGCCGCCGCACTTTCTCCCTCGCATGCGACGCTCCATTGCCCCACACAGCCGCTCGCCCGCGCGGTAACACGTCCGATTCCTAGTTCAGACTCCTGTTTACGTCACTCCGCATAATTCCACACGAGTTTGAAAGAGTGATGGAGCCACTTTGTCACCAACTCACAGAGCTCCATCAAAGCGTTTGTTCTCATAACCACCCATAACGGGAAGAACGACAGCTCCGATTACATGCGTAATGATTGTAGTTCATAACAAAGGAAGGAAAGAGTGCATGAGGTACGATTCTATTCCTCTGATTTAAAATTCCAATTCGCGTAAAGTCTTTCATGTTTTGCCTAAGTGTCCCGTTAATGTTACAAATACAAGTTCATCAGCCTCTCGTTTGAAAGTCAACTCGTTCTTATGAATAAGAAATCGGATGAATTTTCCATATAAATGAAATCGCCCGTCCGATAAACAACGCCGTGGATGACGTGAAGTGGATACGAATCTACAGTCATTTTCTGTCTTCAGTAGAAAATGGACAAGCTTCTTCACAAAACGTCGGGAATAAATTGCTAGCAGACCGCTGAAAAATGTATGGCCCAAAGTAAAGAACGTATGGCTAAAGCAACGGCGCCATCTGGCGTGAAAAGGCACTTCCTCCTTTTCTGAGCAGTTTCTATAGAGGTGTATGAAAATGAATCCACTTGCTCTAGCATCGCACCGTGGCGACAGCTGCCTGGTTCATCCTTACGAAATCATTTTCCTAAACAGCCAGGTGACCAGCCCCGCAATTGCATAGCCGAAGAACGACCGGTGTTTTTGTGACTCGTTTGGGGCGTATTTCCGCATCGTCCAGAACCCAGTTCCCCAACCATCTACACACTAAGACGATTTCGTCCTCCGTGCGTCCTTGTGCTCCTAGTCCTCGCGCTCCGGCACCGTCCCCATCTTATTTCCCTCATGCTCCCGTTTCCCCTTCCTCACACCCACGCCCTTGCTTCTCCCTCGCCCTCGTCCTCGCCTTCCTCTCCATCCTCACCCACCTCCCCGTCCTCACCCACCTCCCCGTCCTCACCCACCTCCCCGTCCTCACCCACCTCCCCGTCCTCACCCACCTCCCCGTCCTCACGCTCTAGCCATCGCCCTCGCATTCGCCGCTTGTTATCCGCCCCCACTCTGCCATCACGGCGATGGCCGTGGACGATGCGCCTTTCACCCTAACCTCAACCCCACTCCCCACTCCCCATCCGCCTCCACGGAATGCGACATCGCATCGCGTCGGGCAGCGATACTCCGAAATACTCGCGCGCGTGGGGCACCGCTCTTTGCCCTTGTCCCGTCGAGGAAATAAGGCTCCGAGCCACCAGGAAATTCGCCCGGGCGGGCGACCGGGCGGGCCCGCGTTCCTCAGAGCCCGCGCGAGAATTCCTACGCGACGGTGGGCCAGCTGCGGCGATGGTGGGGAAGGAGGGCGCCCGGGTGGCGATGGTGTCGTGCGTGTGCTGCAAGTGGCGACAATGACTCCGTCAACAGTGTACGTTGTACGTTGCTTTCAGCGCTGACAGAGCAATGTTGATAAGTGGTAGGAGTTGATTAACTGGAGGATTCGTCTCTTGACGATGAGCAAAACTAATGTGCTGGTAGAGATGGAGATTCTGGCGGCAGAAAGACATAGCTGTTACAGCGTACGTTTGTGCAAACAAATCGAAATCATGACTGATGATAATAGAAAAAAAAAAATAGAAGGTAACGATTACTTAGAAAACTGTCGCTTTCCGAGCCAGTGGCGGTACGGAAGGAAATCATAGAAGTAGACGAGGCATGGAACCTTGAGGAAGGTGGTCATGGAAACGAATTCTACTGAGACCGCGGTGACATGATAGGAGCTGGTGGAAATCTAGTGTCTAAGGGGCAGGTGAACCAAGCAGCGCGGTAGCGAACACAACGGTGCATTTGCTTTCAACTGGCCGAGAGAAACGCAATTGAAACCTGAAATCTGGCAGGGAAGAATGGCCGAAACAATGACAACCCTGTGCAGAAGTCGCCAACCGCAAGCCATTACGAACCATCGCCCTGAAGTGTACGACTTCACTTTGACCTAGAATCAGAGTCCTTAAATAGAGAAACACATCTTGTTACGCTACGGATTCCATCATTTTATATCCAGTTGTCAGGGGAAATCTTACTGTGTGCTGGGAACCACCAGTCTACCCAAAACCAATAGTTATATAATCGAAAATCTCTGCAATGCCTTCAATTGTCATTTCTCGTCAACTTCTGAATACTGCCTAGCAAAGCTACCGGTTGGAAGAATATAAAACTGCGGCAACCGTTCCAGAGTTCTCTCTACTCTCTGTATCTCCAGACTGAGATTAGGTCGCCACCACGACGGTGGCAATTGCAGCTCCCTGAACAGCGCTGGCGCCGATAGGCTGGCATCGACCAAAACACCCCGTATCCTCTGCTGCTACGACAGCCTCCCCCGCCTTCACTGCGGGCGCCGTGACGTTCCGGCGAGCAACAGGTGGCGACGAGCTCTGCGGCTCTCCGCTTGCGGGGGCGTGGCGGGGCAGGGCGGGGCGGTGACGGCCGTGCGTGCGCTGACCCCGCGGCCGCCGCCCTCCCCTCCCTTCCCCAGCCCCGCCCCCACGTCACAGCCAGATTGATCGCTCGATGATTAGGATAACCCGCGCGCGCGGCGCGCACAGGTTGACTCCGGGAGGGCACTTCATTTATCTTCCGCGCAGTGCCTTTGCCGCTCGCGCAGCGCGTGCAGCGGAGGCACAACGCACGGCCACCTGACGCTGAATACGATGGCAGCGCGTTCTCGCGCCCGGGGAGGCGAACGACTCCGCATTCAAGTGCCAAATCCACAATGGAGCAGCCACCTGCATTCAGAGCGGCTTAGCGGAGCGAGCGGAGTCAAATGAAGATCCCGTGCATTCGCCCGCGGTAATTTCCGTGCAGAAAACGAACGTGTTACTTGACTTTTCTTTTTAGAATTGCAATGTGCTAAGAAACTTTATGACTCTTACATTAATGTGCGAGTTCCTCAAATATGATTTCGAATCAAAATTACAGACTTGGATTTTATTTTAATAGTTGAAAGACTTTGTCTACACAATTGTAGTTGTAACTTGCACGTTTGTTTTGTTTTTTTATTTATTTTTTTATTATTATTAATTCGTTGCGACGTTGTTGATGCAACGCGTCTCTTAACCCTTGTTGGGCGTTGAGCGCTTTCTTCTGGAGTAATCCTCCGTTACTGAGCATACTACACTCCTACACATACTCCGTTACTGAGAATAATTTCAAGTCAAGTCTCGTCACGTCGCAGTCAGTCAGTGCCTTTTATCCCTTCGGCCAGGGGCTCGACGACGTTAGATCCCGGGGTCCCTGGCCGGTCACCCAACCTGGAACCCGGGAGTCTCGAATTCGCTTAACCTTCGTGACTTCACAGAGCGTAGTAAACGAATTCGGCTAGCGCCGCAGGCGTACGTTGTACGAAAGCGCATTTAGATGAGACATACTTGTAGCTTCGAAATAACCTATTTTACGAAGTTTACGTCAAAGTTGTAAATATCAAATATGGGAGATATAATGATTGGAAGAATAGACGGAACCGCTACCAAATTATTGAAAAATAATTATGAAGTCTTCGATAAAATCTTGATATTAGAAGAGCCACAACATAGGAGCACAAGTTCTATTCCAATGCAATACCGCAAATAACTTGCCACCTATGACGCCGGAGATTTTTGTAGGTATTTTCCAAATGGATACAGACAGGATGAATCTGTCAAGCGAAAATAAACATTTCGAATTCCTCCCGGTAACTCTCCTGCTATTCGTATCCACACACACGCGCGGGGGGGGGGGCGAGCGAGCGCTCGTGCGGATAGACGTACTGGGTCAGAACACGCGACCGGGTTCGGCCTGGGCTGCAGGGAAATTCCCGATCGCGCCGACACCTGCCTGCTCTCCTGGAATCGCGCGCGTCGGTTCGCGGGAGCGCGCGCGTGGCCTGCGGCTGGGCTTTTGTTCGTTCGCGGATCCACTCCGCGCGCAGTGAAAGCGTCAATTATCCCATTAGGGAACTGTATCACATCGCGGTAGCATGCGCCCTATTCAAGGAAAACGAACAACGAGGCGCCACACACAGCACGTTGGGCGGAGGTCACGTTCATGACGCGAAACAGTGATCCACTAGTATTCGAGCTCGCTAATTAAGACACCTTTCCATTTTACGTAATAGTATGTTGATTTAACCGCAGCTTCTATGATTTATAGGATAACGTGAAATATAACCATTTCATATGTCAAACCCAGAACATTATAGCGTATCTCTTAAGTCAGAATTTTCAAACATTTACAGATTTTTTTTCTTTTTTTAAGTTCTCAAAAAATACGTCTGCTTACATGTACTATACATGTACATGTTCATGATGTACGTGATGTACATGTACTGAACTGTTGAATGTTTTCAAATGAATGAGCGCCGTAATGTCGTTTGTTCTCTTTTTGAAGCACATGTACATCAAATAAACCACTACAGCTGAAATTCAGCGTGTAGCCACAATTTACTGAAGCATCTCGGTACAAAGAATTATGTTTGTGGCACGCTCATAAACACGCTTCAATATCCCGTACCCTAGAGCGCTTTCAACATAAAATGTGCGTGAATCAACGCCGATTCTGTCTAATTACGGCCGCTGCTGCAGCAGAGATTTCCGGCAGCTGTCGTGTGGCCGAAAGCGCGGCATCGGCCGACGCTCACGCGAAAGGAATTCCCTGAACGCCCGCGAATCCTGGCCCCTATACGGCATGCGGGGGCGGAGATCCCCTTTTAGGAAAAGAGAAGGGAACGGAAGAAGACAATTGCAGCGCAGGGGGTCGGGAGATACAGAGTTAGGAAGAGGAGAAGGCGGAATTTCAGAGAAATCAAATTCAGGAGGCACAAAGAAACAAAATTGGACAATGATTGATTACTTATTTCGACGAAAAAAAACTGAAGTGGTAATTGAAATTCTATGGTTTGGGGAAATACAAAGGCTACGAGTCTATTAAAGAAAAGACTGAAACAGGCCGACTAACTCCTCAAATTTTCATTAGGTCAGTATAGTCTGTAATAGATATCATTTCCAAAACTTGCCCACATGAGAAACAACCTTCATCGCTGACAAAAAGAATGTGGTAGTTTGAATGAGACGAGAAGAAACTTACGTATGAATTAAATATGGATCCGGCAAGACATATGTAGAACGAAAAATTGCCAAATTCTCAACCTGTTCGGATTTTGAGAGGTCACATCAATTGCAGGATCTGTTTGCTAAGAAGGCAAATTGTAGAGCGGCCGCGATATTACTTCAATGCTACCGTTCCATGAATTTGCAGAAAAAGACAAGGGCAAAAAGGACGTGCGTTCTACATCATACATAACAAGAACAGAGACTCTGAAGTCAAAATAAATGGGGGTAAAGACTTGAGTCATTATTGTTAAATAATACAAGAAGTAATAAGAGAACTTCATTTTTGTTGTCGTTAACCTTTTCCAGTAATGTTCTAAGCAACAGTAAAGTTAATTTGACACAAATGAAATTTCCATTCAGTGTAAAACAAAACAAAAATCTTACAAAGAAAATTCACCTTTAATTCCATTTTTTAGCAAAGTAATAGCGAATTCTCCAACATTTCCACGATCCCTTGACTAGTGGCCTTCTAGGCTCCGGCAAAGGAAACACTTTTTGGTGACTTCATCGCCATTCAGAAGGTCACAAATTGCCTAGACCATGAAACCCTCAAGAATGCAAACTTTCATTAACAGTCGGGGAACAGAGGCAATCAATTGCTGTAATACGCAATTACCTCTCCCTTTCTTTTACGTACAGTCGTAGAAGCAAAGTACTCGCAAAAATTACCGTAGAAACTGAAGCCCTGAGCAATTACCTCCCATTTGCTGCTCGTCCGCAAAGTGCTGAAGGGCGTGCACACGGCCAATAGTTTAATTATAATGAAAGGAATGAGCAAAAGCATACTAATTAAACAAGACGGAACATATTAATGGTGTACATAAAGAAATAGTGCTTTCAAAACGCATTTAAAATAATTTACAATATTAATGTCTCTTCGTTTATTGTGGTTGGACAAAAAAAGGTTTCTCAAAACAAACATAGCATTATCAATAAATTTATTTAATAATATTCACCGAAAATCATTAAATAGTCTTATTTAAATTAATTTCACTTCAATTTCTCCAATGTGTTCGTCCACACTGGTTCAATGGACTGCTAAATATCAAATCGCACACTTTTTAGAACGTCGGCTTTTGCAATCACTATTATTAGTATTGAACTGAAAGTAACATATTTAATAATTAATAATTTCTGGAAACCATATCCTATTTTACTAATGTTTTTTTCGAAACTGCTTGCATGCGTTCAGCAATGTGAATATAGAAATGCCTCAGTGGCTGGTATAAAACGGCAAAATGACCTGTAAATGGAAGGACTGCCCTCAGGTAGAGAAAAAAAAGGGGTAAATAGAGGCGGCAAACATAACTTCTTAGATCACGAATTAAATCTCGCGAATTGTTAAAAGTTATCACCTCGGGACAGACATAAAAAGACAAACTTCCAAAATTGAGAATGTAATAAAGTACAAAAAATCACTAATCACTGCCAAGAAAATCCGAGTTTTAGTTCTCTGATCGTTTTCGCCAATATCCCGTTAGACATATGGCTCTAAAAGAAGCAGGAGAAAAGAAGGTAGACGAGAAATTGCAGAACAACGTGCGGGGGTTAAGGATAACAAAGTGGAGGATGAAAAGGTAAGGAAGAGAAGAATCTTACAACGATGGATGAGGAGGGCCAAAAAGCACGAAGAGAGGGGAAAAATAGGAAGGACCCGAGAGAGGGAAAGTAAAGACCGGGGGAGGAAGACGGGAGAAGACGGAATGGAGGAAACTGAGAAAGAAGTGCAAAACTACGCCCACCCACCGCATCGATACAACCGAGCGTTGCAACGAGCACCCAACTGCACTCTGACATTTTCCGCCAGCAAACGCGGCGTTTCGAGATCGAGCTCACAATCTCCCTCCCTCCCTCTGCACCTTGCGGCGCGTGAATGGAGACGAGAGCGCGAGAGGCTGGCGGCGCGGCACGGCGCGGCGTAGAGTACGCGCACGCTAATTACGCTCTTAATTGCTCCGCGTGCATCGCGCCGCGCCGTGCCGCGCCGGAGACGCGTCCCGTCTGGCGTCGCGGCGCGGGGCAGGTGCGGGGCAAGGACAGCGGCGGGCGGCGGACGAGCGAGCGGACGGACGGACGGCGGAAAAACAAGCGAGTCTGCTGAGATCGCGAGGACAAGGCGGACGCCGCTGCCGCCGAGTGTTTAACGAGCTGCAGGCTCTGCGACGCTGTTGCCGCCGCGCGAAACCGAACGAGGAAGCGAGAGAAGAGCAGAGCAGAGAAGAGAAGAGAAGCGAAGAAGAGAAGAGAAGAGAGGTAAGAGAAGAGAAGAGAGAGGTAAGAGAGCGGAGGAGAGAAGAGAAGAGAAAGGTAAGAGAGCGGAGGAGAGGAGAGAAGAGAAGAGAAAGGTAAGAGAGCGGAGGAGAGGAGAGAAGAGAAGAGAGGTAAGAGAGCAGAGGAGAGGAGAGAAGAGAAGAGAGGTAAGAGAGCAGAGAAGAGAAGAGAGAGGTAAGAGAGCAGAGAAGAGAAGAGAGAGGTAAGAGAGCAGAGAAGAGAAGAGAGGTAAGAGAGCAGAGAAGAGAAGAGAGGTAAGAGAGCAGAGAAGAGAAGAGAGGTAAGAGAGCAGAGAAGAGAAGAGAGGTAAGAGAGCAGAGAAGAGAAGAGAGGTAAGAGAGCAGAGAAGAGAAGAGAGAGGTAAGAGAGCAGAGAAGAGGAGAGAAGAGAAGAGAAGAGAAGAGAGAAGAGATATTCAATGACGAAGAGGTTTAAAGGAACGTTCTGTAAAAAGCGACGGGAATCAAACGAGGAAGAAGACTGACGCCAAGATAAGTTGTCTTAGGTTAGAGAACACAGCAGGAAGAACCTTGGGCACAGCGCTAGTAGGTAAAGCAGTCAATCCGTTAATTTATGTGGTTGTTCACTCTAGGTACCTGACATAAGAGATATAACATGGAGATTACTCACCAACGGAAATTCAATTCATTGTTCGGAAATAGGGATAACAGGGTATCTCAGGTTAGTAGAAACAAATACAGAGAATCTGAAGTATATAGCAATTAATCATTTTGGGGCATCGTGATTTAGCTTACCAACATAACAGCTCACAAACCAAACACAAAAAGACGCAAATGAAGGTTTCAAAACAACGTTATAATCCGCATTTCGCATTACCCTTCTCGATTGTCTCAAAGGTTGAAGGGAAAATGTTAGAATGCGAGGCCTCGAAATTCGGCTGCGAATGGGTGTGGGGGGGAGGGCTTGGTGCAAAATCAGCACAGACAAACCGAATACGAGAGAACATTTAAAAACGAAGGAAAGAAACGTAATAAATTCTTCTAGATGGTCTCTGAGGTTAGAGAAACATACAATATTACAGACAAAAACGAACGAAAACTGAACGCAAAACTAAGTTAAACTATACTAAACTAAATTGTAAAAAATAAAAAAAAGCGCCCATCAGGCAGAAAAAACACGAGAACGCCGCAGGAAAAAAGACGGGGACGAGCGAATCGCGCCATGAGCGCGCGCAGCGGCCGACAGAGAAATCTCCTCCCCCCCCCCCCCCCGCACTCCGACCGAACCGCGCCGCCCGCAAGAACTCATAAAACACGGTTTTAATGTTCGCCGGGGCCCAGCAGCTCGCGGGACCTTGCCGAGCGGCCCGGCGCGGCGTCATCACGCGAAGAATTTCCGCGGGCGGATTTTTCTGTGCGTGGCACACGCACCCGCGGCAACGAAGAGCGCAGGGAGGGGAGGGGAGGGGGGCGGCCTGAGCGGCAGCCGCCGCGTCCTCTTCCCCTCCGCGCCCGGGCGCCCGGCAGAGGGCGCTTCGCTGACGGCCCCGCAGTTAAAAAGCGGTCGGTTCACTGCTCCGCCTCGCCCGCCGCCGCGCGCACGCCTGCGAAGGTCAGCAAACAAAACAATATCATTAGCGGGCCGGCAACTCGACACCCGCGCGCCCGAGGCGCCCCGAGCGCGGGGGTGGAGGCGGCGGCGCGGCCGAGGAAGAAGATGGAAGGAGCAGAGCGGGGGGAAATAACTCGGAGAAGTAGCAGAGATGAAATGCGTGATGTGCAACGTGGATGAGACGAAAGCTAGTGGTGCCCACGCGCAGGGGGGGGAGTAGGTGGGGACGAGAGTGCTTCGTCGAGGAAAGAGCAGAGCGGAGAAAATTGCAAAGCTCACAAAGGTAACGGAGATGAAATCCGCGACACGCTACGTGGGTGATGTGCGGAGAGCGAAAGGGGGAGTGGCAAAACATGGGAGGGGGCCTAGCGGATGGATGGACGGGTGAGCGAGGGAATGAACAAGTGAACGAGCGAGTGAACGGGGCAATAAACGGGTGGGCGAACGAGTGAATAAATGAGTGACGGAATGACAACGCAAGCTAGCATTGGTAAGCAAGTGAGGAATGAAGCAACGGAATGAAAGCGAGTCTGCATACGAGCGCGCGAACTCCCGCCAGCGAGTTGGCGGGTGGGCCAGCAGAAAGCATCTCGCAAGGTGAACGGATCGGAAAGACCGAGCAAGCGCCAGCATCGGAGAGGCCGAGAGCGGCGAACAGCGAACCAGACCGCGAGTGTATCGCTGGGCGCGAGATTTCGGCGGGCAGCATCTGCGGCGCAGGCGCCCCAGGCCGAACTGCCAGCGCCCGCGTGGCGCGCGTCCAACCGTGTAAACCTTAAGAACACTCCACCCGCCTGTGTTTACGAACTGCAGCTGCGTTCCCGTATCTTTTTCTTGAAGCAGTTGCTCTCGGAGGAGAGTGTAAATGATACTTCAATATACGAAGCCGATCGACACAGAAACCGAAGTTTTCGTGGACTGCCGACCAGTAGGTTCTTTTTACATGCCTGGACTCACATTGGCTCTCGGCCTTACAGACGATATGTGAAATTAATTTAATAGTTTTAAATCATATCTATAGTGTAAAATTATTAAACAGGCAAGCCAACAGAAAGATTATGAATACAGGTTTCCAAAAATTTAATAATGATGTAGTACAGTGGATCGGGAATTGAGACATTATCAATTCATCTTGACGTAATTGAGGAAACATCTAGTCGGTGTATCGAATAATTAAAAATGAGAAACGTACAATATTAATAACAGAAACAAAACAGGAAAATGTCACTGTGTCACCCAGTACACTTCTCTTTTAAAATAGGAATACCCTTCCCTTTACAATCGTACAAGCATTATTCGTATTGCTAATCCATTTGTCAAAGCCTTGGGCTTGTTCGCAGGCTGCTACAAGTTTCCTCTCTCCCACGCGCAGAGCTCGCAAAGCCCCAGGTGAATGCGCAAAGCCCGCGTTCTGCGGCAGCTGGGCCGAGCCGCGTGGGCGGAGAGGCCCGGAAACGCCCCGGCAACTCGAGCCGAGCGCCGCCTCCGCCCCCGCCCCCGCCCTACCTGGCCGCCGCCGCCTCTGCTCGAGCGAAACAACCCCGAGGTCGCGCGCCCGCGGGGGCGAGGCTCCGCCGCCCTCGCCGCCCCCGCAAGCCCCTCCGACCCCGCTGCCTCCCTGCTGGTTGGTTCAACCTCCGTCGCCACGCTATGGCTATGGCTATGGAAGAACGAACTTCGCACTCCGCCAGGCCTATATTAGCGACCACGCGGCCCTACAAGGATGTGCCCGAACGTTGCCCGTCGTCCCAATCCCCTCCCCGACGCCCCAAACCTCTCCGCGTCGCCCCAAACCCCCTCCCCGTCGCCCCAAACCCCTCCCCGTCGCCCCAAACCCCTCCCCGTCGCCCCAAACCCCTCCCCGTCGTCCCAAACCCATCCACGACGCCACAACCCTCCCCCGCACTTCAAACTGATCCAGCCGCAAACCGCCACCGAGTCTCTTTACCATCCCTACAATGGCGAATCCTGCCCCAGCGTGTGTGCCATCGTAACTTCTGCTTCTCACATCGCCTTTCACATCAACCAGCACACACCTCCACCAGCACGGTCCCCATCGCCCTGCGCGTCTCCTGTGGCGGCGCCCACGCCACCCCTGCGCGCCGGGCTCCAAATTGGAACGGAGAGCCGCCGCCGCCGCCGCCGCCTCGCCCGCCCCCTCCGGCCCCTCGCGAGCGGCTCACAAAAACTCCCGGCCGCCCTTGCGGTCGCAGCCACCCGCGCCGCCCCCGCCCCCGCCCGCACCTACGCTCCTGACCTCGGTCCTCGCGCCGCGCCGTGCGGTAATGACATAGACAATTCAAAGCAACGCACCCGAAATACGCTTTCACGCAACTGGTAGGCCCCTTGCTAATGTGAAGCAAAGCAGTTACTTACAATCGGCTCCTACACCCGCCCAATATAACGCGACACGCCAGCCTCTCGGCAACTGTATAGCTCAGAAGAAGGCCACAACAAGATGGCCGAAACGTCAGCTCCATCGACCATGACGCGGCTAATCCCGGACTGCCAAGAATTCACAGTTACTTACAAGTTTACTTATTCTGTTTCGCTCCATTTTTTGAATTATGAATTTCACATTCGCCTGGTTGACGTGGAATGGGGAAAACATCTAAGTCGGCACCTGGCTAATTGTATCATATTCTATTACTGGCTTGCCCGGGTGTCGAGGCGGGTTAGAAGGTCCTAATCTACAATGAAATAGCAAATCGGCCCTCTAATTTTATGGCAAAAATTAAGAGAATCGTGGAATCAGTTAGCCAAAACTGCTACTGGCAAATGTTGTGAAATATTTGTGACCTGTAAACAAAATATCTGTGACTAGTTCCATTTCTTTCCGAGCATACTTACGTCGTTATTGTCAATAATAAACGAAAGATATGGTAAAGTGCGCAGGAGAGGGGCAAAGATAGTTGCGACAGGTGGGCGAAATGAATTTACGGAACGTCCACTTTGTTTCCATGAAATTCTTCACCGAGGATACGTTTCCATTTGTCAACATTACTAAATTTTGCATGTGGCATCGCAGTGCAATATATTTCATTTGCTCCTGTTGTGTGCACAATTTGAAAGAACCACGAATTTTGTACATTAAATGACGAAATTTAGAGCGTAATTAGGTTCATGTAATTATTTGGATACGCTCACATGAATAAATAATACAACAAAGTGTGTCATTACCACCAGATGCCAGACATTATGTAAATTTCATTACCGTACACCGGATAAAAATCGATAATGAATTTAGAGAACAATCAATATAATGAATTGCACGAAAAAAAGTCTGAAATATGAAACATTGCTTGAATTACTCGTTAATCATGGGATTTCGTTTGAAGTCAAATACTGAAGGTGATCCTAGAGATTTTGTATGATTTTGATGTGGCCTCAACCATTTATTATTCTATCTACATTTGTTGAAAAATGTAAAGTTGTCTAAAAATGTAAAGCTTGCAAAATCAAAAACAATCTCAACGTTACCAGAGCAAAAATCGCATGAACACAACGACTGCATACTCCAAATCTGCACGTATTGAATTTCCAGAAACACTGTTTCACCGTGCAATCAATTGCTCATTCTCTGAATGTAGTCCATCAGATAATTTACCCAGCCTTCAAGACAGCGCGACCGGAGCGAACTAGTTATTAAATAAATCACGCGGCTTGGCGAGACAACGAATCAAATCAAAGAGAAACCGAATCCGTTCCATCGCCGGCGATAAGGAATCCGACCGTGAACAGAACGCGCCCGGAGCCTCCGGGCAACGGTTGCAGCAACGTTACGAGGCAACGCGGCCGCGTCCATTGTGTTGCTATCGCGGACAAAGCGGAGCACATCTCGGGCGGGGGCGGGAGTGGGGGTACGACCGGCGACGAGGGAGGTGCGCGTGGGTCGGAAGCGAGAGATTGTCGTGGGAGAGCCACGCTCTGACCGGACACGCGGCAGTTTCCGGAATCTCCCGCGCAGTGCCTCACATTATGCATTCGGTTGATTGACTGATAATTCCGGGCGTGTCAACTGCTAAGATCGTTAGTCCCGTAAGTGCAGGGGATGTTTTACTCCGGCAGGTCGCGGTGATCTTCCCCCGCTGGAGAACGAGATCCGGTGCCGACCTACACGTCGATTTGTTGGGTTTTTTTTCCAACCAGGAATATCCCAACAACGCCCCAACTGGGACAAACTCTAAGCTCCCGATTGTGTAGTACATGCAAGTGTGTGTGTGTAATAAAGGATAGGACAAGGAAGATGAAGGAAAGATAGGGCGTGGCCCGCTTGTTAGCTACTGCTCCAGCATTGGCCTGGTGTGGATCGAAGAAACCACGGAAAATAACGATCAGAGCAGCCGTCACTAGAATTCTCCTCCAGACAGAGGCTGAATTCGACCTAGCTGACTAGCGACCTACCGGTCAGAGGCAGTACAGTAACACCAATGGATGTCCGGAGTCACGTAAGTCAGTATGTGACATTTGGGGCCAACGCTCGCCGAATTCTTATTAATAGTGTTCGGTGTTCGGTGCGCGACGATTTTCCACTTCCTTTAATGTGTTCCAAAAGCTCGAAAAGCTATGGTTGAGGGCGAACATCAAAAATCTGGCGCTCCTCAAACAGGAAGTAAATCTTTTCGTCTACTCGAGATTCGACGAAAGTCGAGCGACTGTCTTGCATACAGACGCCTTTACGACAGAATGCCATATGCAAACTCAACTGTAGAACTGGATTATCTTTATCTTTTCGGTCATGAGTTTTTAAACTGTCGTAGACGCACATCCAGGTGTACGTGTTGGGCAAGTAAGGAGTGCGTCAACAACTCTCATGGGAAGATTTTAAGAAGAAATTTACTATTAACTGAAAAGTTCGATGATACAAATTGTGAACAATTAAAATCCCACCTGTGCTATCGTCACATGGTCAGCCCCGCGCGCCGCATTTGGTAAGTCTGAATACTAATATTTTTTGTGTAAAAATAAAAGATTTTTTCCACTTTATTGTAATTTTACATCACGGTCTTGTTATATAATATGTAAATTTTAAAAAACTAAAATGAAATGCAAAAATTTCAGAATTCTATGAAACATTTAACAGTAAGTAAAATTAAGAAATTCCGTTGCATATACTGGGAAATATATCTACATATTGCAATATTGGAGTGTGTTCAGTAAAGTACGCCAATGCGAGATTTCACCTGAAAAACAAAAACACAATTTAAAGAGTAATATTATTAAACGGTTTTATTCGAAATTCTGTCATCCAAACACTAATAATTAACGACAATAAGTCACATTGATCTGCTACCTACACGGTTTTAGGAAACCGCAGTGAGCAATGTTTTAATAAACCAAGCATCTTTGTTGTGATCGCGTACCTGGTATGTGCCGGTTACAGACCTGTCGCCATTGCACTGTCCTCCCATTGGAGCATGTCGTTGGAACAATATAACAGGGACAAATCTCAAGCTTACCTCTCAAGCCCATCTCCCTGCGTATCCTTCCTTAAGCAGTCCAAACACCGTCAAACGCCGGTGGAGAACGGGGCTTGCGCAGGTTGTAAAACTGTCGCCACCGCACTGAATGGAGCAGGTTATGGAAACAACGTGGGAGCGACAGATTTACAGCCGACGGTAGCCAGGCCTGAAAGCTGGGCTTGGCCGTCGATGAGTACGTTTAAACAGCACTTCATACACTGGCACCGAGCGCTGGGTTACCACTAACGCTCGCAGAACATTCACCCTTCTCCCGACAGGGAAATCTTGGAGCTGCATCTACACTTAAAACGGATGACGCCAACACTCCGCGCGGCGGAGAGTGCCATCGCGTGGGGGCGGGGAGCAACACTCTCCGCCGGAGGGTGGGGTGGGGGCGGGCGGGGATGCCGCAGCCTCCGGCGTCGCTGTAGGCCGGGGCGGATTACTTAAGGCAATTAGTGAAATTACCCCGCGCCCGATGCAAATCCTCTCTTCTAATTATCGCGCCCGTCGCCCGGAGAAGACGCGGCCGGCGGGGCCAGGGGGCCTTTTTTCCCCGGAGCGGCGGGCAGGGGCAGCCGCCGCGTTGGCCAACGGGGCGTCGCCCCGCGGCCGCGCCTGGGAGGGGGCGGGGCGGGGCGGCGCGAGACGCGATGGCTACCTGCGCGGGGGCAGGTAAGTCCGCCGCCTCCGCCGCCGCCTCCACCGGCGGCGGCGCGCAGGGGAGCAATTAAGTAGTTACATAGCGAGAGCGCGCCACAGCCCCGGGCGGCGGGGGAGGAGGAGACAAAGGAGGCTCCTCGGCCGAAAATGAGGGCCGCGGCCGAAAGAGGCCTCGCCTGATTATCTGCGCCGCCGCCTCGGTGGCGCCGCCGCCCGCCCGCCCGCCCGCCGCGGGCGATGCGCGGGCGCGGGCGGGGGCGGGGGCGGAGGAACGCGCCGTCCGCCCACAGGTGAATGGTGCAGCGCCTCGCCGGATGGGGCGAAGGAGCGACTTCGATTAAACCAGGTCGCGGTGTTACCGGCTACCGTGCAAGAGGGAGGCTACTGTATACGCGTCAAGAATCTTGTATCGACAGATCGGAAGAATACTGGTTAGTCGTGTTCTAACATTCTCCCTCCGAAGCACGCTGAAGCGTTTCATATGGTTCTCCATGTCAATGTTATCGCAATTATTACTGTCATAACATGATAGATGACAAAATTAAAACTTCAAATAATTTTCAATAAATCTTACATTTCCCAACAGACAGTGATAGTGATATAAATACATTTTACAACACAGATAACAAATTACAAGAGAAATGTTTTTAGATGTTGATAATTGTTTGTCTCTCCTTATTAGTATTATGGAAACACGACAAACCGATGATGAAATGACACTTCATTAAAACATTATTTGCCTCCTCTCAGATAGTAAATTTTTATTTAACAAGTTCAGCATATACCATAATGTTATCAGTGACCCTCAAAGGTATCGAGGAAACTATCTTCAGTACTGTTTATAGAGTACAGATCCCCAGAAAGAAAGACGAATGTCAGTACACAAGGAAGAAATCTTCGCAATGACAGATGACTCAAAGTTGAGAAACTAAGATTAGGGAGTCTCGTAATCAGAAAGTACTTGCATTTTTATGCTAACTTGTGTAAGTCCACCAAGGAAAGGGAAGAAAAGCCATTTTCTTAATTCGACAAAAGACCTTTAACAATAGTTCTTCAAAATCCCTTTCCCTGACCAGTCGCACGTAAAAGGAAAATCTGTTGAAAGCCATCAAGGAAGAAAGGAAAATATTATGTAGACACTTTTACACTAATGTAAACAAAAAGCATAGTAACATTTCTTACAAAATGATACAAAATAACTTCTAGGGATTTGGACCTCTAGGCAAGGAGGATTTGTTCTGCGGGTTGAGAGAGTGCAGGAAAAATGTAAATGTCAGTGCTTCTATTATTATCGTTGATGGTACATGCAATGTAAAATCTGCATATTCTCATTGCTATTTACGAAGATATTAAGTGAACGCCCGTAGAATATTCTCTTAACAAAATTAATATTTTCTTCAAATTCATTAATATGTTTTAATAATTTAAGAATGTTCTGAACGATTTAAAATGTAAAACATGTCTTAGAATTCCGAAGAAAATTAATGTGAAATCTATATTTGACGCCCAACCAAACCCACGAAGCAAAAAGTTTATTTTTTTAATACTATCTTCATTTCTCAAAACTCAAATTTATACAATCTGGTTTCTTTTTTAATGTCAGCGAATTTGAATGAGACTTTCACAAAAATATTTGCCAACAGCCCTAGCGAACAGTACCAGTAGAAATAATTTTAAATAATATTTGAGAAGAGTACAAGCACGGAGAAATAAAAATGCTTAGTTTGAGTTGTTTTAAATATGTACTTAGTAGATAAACATTGCTCTTCATAAGGCATAATGACAATCTTACAAAGGTATAACTAGCACAGTATATTTGGTTTCAAAAAAACGGCCAATGAAGTGCACCACGCGATTGGGTCAGCCGCCAAGGAATCACACAATTCGAGTCCGTCCAGGGCACAAGCCTTGGAGGAGAGTGGATGGCCACGTGGTTTGTAATATCAGAAGTTACTTAAATATTGGTAATATCTTGTAAACTGATGTTGACAGTAGTCATCAACCCAATTCATTCTGTTTTCCGCAACATCTTACAATAATACAAATAATGAAAATAAACATTATTTTTTAATAGAAAAGCCAACAGACATCGGTTCGCCATTTGTTGTTGAACTTGTGATGTTCTTGGATTCGCGTGGGTTGAGGTTTTCTAGAAGTTATAACGTGATTGATAACATAGTGCTAAATTAGTATCGTGGAAGTTGAAGTATTATGCTGTATTTGATGCGCCTTTGCGAATCAGATCAATGAATTGTTTCAATAAAACAGAGAAATGTTAAATTAAGCGTGTTATTCTTTAAGTTTATTGTTAGACATAAACGTCTTTTCGTTCCTGATGAAGTCCTCCTTTTTACTACGGGGAATATGGTAACCCTGAGAGGCACCTACAACGGTCGCGCAGCCCCTCCCCCTGCTCCAGCGCTGCGCTGCACCTGGGGCTTCGAGGGGGCCCGCGCGCGTGCCCCGCGCACGGGCTCGCTCGCCCTCCACCCCACCCCACCCGCGACCCGCACAAAGCGCGCTTTAATCCGCGGTGCATCTCCTCCACCAGCCGCGAGCGGTTGGAAGACGCACGGCCGCCTCGACCTCCACCTCCAGGCCGCGGAGAAAGGCGACGCTGCTAGGGAGGCGCACTCGCTTCGAAACGGTTTCCTTCCGATGAAAGACTTGCTCCCGCTCGCGCCGCTTTCAGCCCCCTCCCCCCCCGGTCGGCGCCCACTCCCCCTGCGGTAGGGTGGGGACCGGTACCACCTCGCCCGGGCGCCAGGGGAAGTTCCCGCGGGAGACAGTGGCCAGGCCGGACTTTCCCCCGGGAACGGGCGGAACCGGGCGGGTGCAAGTGGCACCACCCGGTCCTTCCGCGCCGGGCTTCCGTCCCACGAAAGCACCTCCACCACCGTCGCCGTCACCGACCCGAATTTCACCCGCGGGCGCGCCTCGCGCCGCTATAGCACCGGGGCGGTTTCGGTTACCGGGCGTTGAGCGACGGGTCCGCGCCGCGACGGTTTGGCCGTTTCGTCTTTATCACGCGCTGCCCCGCCCCCTGATCGCGCACGACCCCTTTCACGCCCGGACGACGCGCGGCGGTCCACGGGTGAGAAAGCGGCGCCGGACAACGCAGCGTCCAAAGAGAGCGGGAGAGGACACAAGGTGCGGCCGCGGCCGCCGAACATTTCGGGCGTCCGTTAAAATGGGGGCGGGTTATCTTACAAACAACTCTACACGACGCAACCAGTACATGCAGTAACCGGCGGGAACGTTGCAATGCAACGACGCTGGCCGAGACCGTTTCAAGCGTCGTTTCAGCCACCTCGTAAATTTTGAATAATTATCATATTCCTAACGTTCTTAATCTGCATAATTTGCATTTCGGGGATATGCGTACGCCTCAACGTAAAATTACTTAAAAAATGCAACAAAATTGGGTAAGAAAATTATTTTATTCGATTATCTTTGGAGAAACAAATCATAAAAAGATGAGATTTCTTTTGGAATAGTTTTGAGATGGGTTTTGGACGAAAGAATCACAAATGGCACAAGTACATTAAGATCCAATGCAATTACCAAGGAGCGTAATTTCAAATAATATAAATATATTCTTAGAACCAACATACTTGATATTCCATTTATTGAAGTCGAAATCTCTTCGCAGTTAAGTTAAATTAACTTTCAAGAACTCCAAGAACGGAGCTCCAGGTAACTACCCCATGAATTGAACAAAAACCGTTGCTTCCCTCTTAAAAATACTACGCTAAAAACAACGTAATTTAATGTAAAATGCATAATATAGTATAAATACTTGTATGACAAGAACAATTTTACAGGTGCCAATGAAACGTACATGAAAAAAGCCCACCCAAGCCTCCCCTGAGCCACCCTCTGAGAAAGATCGCGAATCCACGACGGTTCTACGCACTTTCGTTCAGCACGAATCGGGCATCCTGCGCTGATAGGCAGCGTCTACCTCCGGTCGCCGCCCTTCCGGACAAAGAGCTGACGCAGAAGATACCTCCCGCCTTTTCCTCCTCCACCCCCTCCTCATCCGCGCTTGACGGCGGAATAAATCGCAACGAGTGCGTTACGCAGTCGCGGCGGCGTTTATTATCTCCAGCTCCCTCCCCCGCCCCCTAGCATCCCAAGCAGCGAGCACGGACGTGCGCGCACGGAGCGTACATGCGCGTGGCGTGCCGATCACCCTCGTTGCCGTCGACTCGCGGGAGACGCAAAAACGCCCGCGCCGCCGCCGTGGACGTGAGCGAGTCGCCGCCGCCGGGGCAGACAAAATGCCAGGTTTCCAACTAAGGAGAGCAAACAACCCGAGTACAGCATGTCGCGCTGGATTGCGAGGCGACATTTTTCGACCGCGCAGCGCGCCGAGCCGGCGTCGACTCGCGGTGCGGCGCGCTGGCGCGCCTTCCAGCTACGGACGCGACATCGATGCTGATGTTTCTATAAAAACATCGATGTTTCTATAAAAATGTCGAGGTTTCTATAAAAATATTGATGTTTTAAACATCGATGTATTGAAGCCGATGTTTGTTCTTCATCGATGTTTTTACGTTTTCGATGGTTTGTTAGTGGATGAGAAATTCACATAACCACAATTATTGTGTAAAAGTTAAAATACGAAATAATAACTGGTGTTGGTACCACTGTCTGAGCTCGAAACAAACGAACGCTGTTTGTACTACCTTCAACATCACACTATTCCTAGCCCGAGATTATCATCATGCCCAGGTTTTGCCTTCATATTTCGGAGAGGCGTTTTCTATACTTTGTTGTCAGTTAATTTTAATTTTAACTTACTATAAACCGACAGGCAAATTAATCTCACTCGAATTGAGGAAGAATTTAAAGTTAAGAGTTTACTAAACCAGCTTTAAAATATCGATGTTTAAAAACATCGATGGTTTTTGGCATCGAAAAAAAGCACGCAATTATGGGTGACTTTAAGTATATCACAGTATATTCCACTGGGAAGAGTTCACATTTTGAACAACGCGCGGGGATGAAAAGCAGTGATCGAAAGGATGCAAAACGCTTCATAAATATATGCAATTGGTCCTTTCACAATTATAAAGAAAAATTCTGTTCACCAGAAACAATCAAAAAAATTCGTAGACATTGCTTGAAAAATGAAGCTTCCCACCATATTCTTTCTACATATTGCAGCATTCAAATTACGAATTTCAAAATAATCAAATATTAATATTTTGAAAATTTTGTTTGGTCTATTTCCTCGTGGAACCTCAGTTTCGAACGCTTGCAGAGTCTAGCCCGTTCAACTCAACCTAGAACTAAAGTCATTTGTCATTCAGATCACGAGAAGATCTGAAACAGCATTCCAGGAAGTGATGTGTAATATTTATTCATTTGCCAAAGCAGTCAGCAACGCAGATACTGCGAAAAGAAAGAAACTATTTCTACAGGATCAACAAGTTTTACGACAAAACGGAGAGAATGATATACAGGGAGTTTCAGATTTTTAGCATATCAACGCGAAGGGGATTTTACGAAATCCACTGATACCTTCCACGTTCTTTCGTTCTCCGTTTCGAAAAGAACAAGACACAGTAGTGTTGAGCTCACGTAAACACCAGTCCATTTTCTCTGGAAGGTTGAAACTTTCAGGGTATCGACACTGTACGAGAAAAACCCAAGCTGGAGAACACTCGACATCAATACTAGCCCATCCGCCAAGTGGCTCCGAATCGAAGGAGGGAATGAGCACCACTTGACAGAAGCTGTGGAATCGACTCTCGCCGAATGTACGCGAGTCTCGCATGCTACCTCTTGCTATGTGAGGAAATACCTTTTAAGGAAAACAGAAAAATCACCCGTGTTCATATCGCGTTTTAAAACAAAATCATTACTCCACTAACATTGTATTTCAAAACTTGTAATCCTATCTCGATTGAGTAATGCAAAATGAACTACGCAGACGTTAATAGTTAGGAATGAAACTAATTAGTATATTACTAAGAGGTCAAAATCATTTTCATCATAGCAATAGCACACAAGGAGTAAGAGGAAGGAATACCCCTGAATCATATCAGGTCAGTCCTCAAAGAAAAAAAAAGTTAACTCCAGAACATATTTCATTAGTTTGTGTCCACGTGTGCTTCACAACAGTTCATACAGAGGTGCAAAATTACCTCTGCAAAAATCGCAGTCTCCTTGAGCGGCTGTGTTGGAATATGCAGTTGCTAGCGGCTACCAATTAACCCATTGGAAACTAGCCGCTAATCGTTCGTTCGGCTACTCATTTAGCAGCTCTAGCATCAGGGGAATAGTCCTCAATTGAAACCTACCTCACGAATAGATATGAAAATGCAACAAAAAAAAAGTATCTCCTCTACCCCCTCGTAATGGTCGCTTTCTAGAGAACACCTGTGTTCTGGACCGCTTTCCCTGTGACACAGGGCACTCGCGCAGAGTTAAATCGAGGACCACTGAAGCAACGCCGCCTCCGCGCGGGTTCCTCAGAGCAGCTTCCCCTCCCCCTCCTCCTCCTCCACCCCAACCGCCGCCGCCGCCACGATCAAAAGAAAAGGGCCGCGCGGAGATCAAACCCGGACACACGGGCGCGAGTTGGCGGGCGCCGCGGGGCCAAAGCAAATACGGCGGCCGCCGCCGCAAAGGGGCACCGGAAGTGGCCAGCGAGCGGACTCAGGTGGCGCTTATGTTTAGCCGCGGGCGACAACGCGCCGAAATAGTAGCGCGCCGCGACGCGGCGGGTGGCGGTGGACGGCGAGGAGGTGGAGGTGAAGAGAGGAGACGCTGAGGGGGGAGGTAGGGATGGGAGTGGACTGCATGCGGTAGGTGGTGGCTGGTGGAGGCGACGATGGCAATCGGGTGAGAAGTCGATGGCGGAATGAAGTGGCGTGGCGTGGCGTGGCATGGCGTGGCGGTGGGCGGCGAGGGCGAGGAGTTGGCGAGGCTGAGAGGGAAGCGAGTGGGCTGCGAGCAGTTGGAGAGACGATGGCAATGGAGAAGTCGAGGCGGAATGAAGTGGATGCTGAGAGGGAGGTAGGGGCGGTGGATAGCGGGCAATAGATTGTGGATGGCAGGAGCAACGATGATGAAATAAAGTGGCGTGGCGTGGCGTGGCGTGGCGTCGCGTCGCGTGGCGTGGCGCGACGCGGCGGGTGGCGGTGGGTGGCGAGGTAATGGGTGAGTAATGGGTAACAGAGGGTAATGGGTGGGGGCGGGAAAAGGTGTCGGCGGTAGGTGGACAGCGGACGGTGGATGGTGGAATTAGGTGAGAAACCGATGGCGAAAATAAGTGGCGTGGGGCGGGGCGGGGTGGGGTGGGGTGGGGTGAGGTGTCGTGACGTCGGGTGGCGATTGCAACGGGGGTAAGGAGTTGGAGCACGGCATGGGGAGAGAAATGACTGTGAGAGGGAGGTAGGGGCAGTGGTTGCGGGTGGTGGGTGGTGGCGAGCAGTGGTGACGGGGGCTGTAAAAGCATCGAACGGCTATGAGGGTGAGAAGTCGACGGCAGCGAGAGGTCGAGGAGCGACGGCGGGAGATTGGCTGGAGGCGATGGGTGGGGTCGACAGAGGGTGGCTTCGGTGAGGTGGGGCGGCCAAATACAGCGGTGGGTGATGGTGGGTGATGGCTGACGAACGTCGCCGGTGCCTTTTAGGGTGAGCCTTTGCGATGCTGCCATCTCAGCCTCCACAACGCACGCCTCCTCGCTTCGCCGTCCTTTAATCGCGTTTCCCAATGAACACACCACGTTCCAAATGCGTTTCGTCAAAAGGAAGAAGTCCGGCATGTTGCCGACTGTTTCAAGAAGTGTCTCACAGACCAAGAATCTCAAGACACCTTCTCAGATCGTGTACTGACAGTCGTTCAAGATATTTTTATGACCATATACCTGCTATATATTTAGATCGTTTTGCCCAGCACATAGTGCAATAAACACAGCAAAAATCTCTTCGCTTTTAAATCAATACACATTGCAGTTCTCTACAAAGTTTACTGTCGAATAGGTGTTAATAAAATATCTTGCGGTTAAAATATAAATTTGATAAATTATGGAGTCTATTACCCTTCAGAATATTTTAAATCATTCCATCTACTTCAAGCTCAAATTTTCAAAATCTCCACCCTTAGATATATTTAACCATTCAATTAATATTTAACCATTACCATTCAATCAATATTTAACCATTCAATTAAAAAAATCGCATCTTCGAAAAACCAAATGTTTCCCCATTATCACTTTTTGTTCCACTACTAAGAACACAAAACAATCAACCAAAGTGTCGAGTCGTATTATAAAACTCTGCGAGATAATTTCGCCATCCAATAGCGAATAAACAGTAAATTCAAAAAAAGTATTCTTTAACCGACGATAAAATAAGTTGACAGATAGCTACCGTGGCATCGTGCAAAACCTCGTCTGCAAAACCAAAAAAATGCAACCAAATTCTGTGGGATTCGAAAGGATTTCAGCGTTTAATCACTTTAATATTATAGAGGCGTTTAAGCCGCGGGAACTCTGTGTATCCGCAACACAGTATGTACCCAAATATTATCGAGCTAATTTCTGAAATGTCATATCCACAACTTGGAAATAAAAGTTCATGAGTATTAATGAAAAAACAAACTTAATTGTGTTCAAAACTAATTTTCTTTCAAACTATAACTTGCGTTTTGGCATTCTAAGAGCCACTCGGGAAAGGAAGAGAACAGAACAGAGGAAAAAACTAGAAGAAATTCCTTAAAAAAAAAAAACAGACTTACTAACTGAAATAAAAGCTCTTAAAGTGTGCAACAGGCATTTCCTTCAGTGCACTTGATACCAATCGAGTTCTGACATACCCAGATTCGAAGCTCATTTTGTTTTTAAACAATCCACATTCGAAACAAATCTATTCATATCAACCTCTTCTATTTTTAACACAAAACATTGTTGAAAACAAAAACAGGCGAATCGGAAAAGAACAGCTCGCGAGCAATGAGCAGGACGGGTGGAGGGCGAGGGGGCGGGACGAGACGGTAGTGGGTGTTTGTTAACCTCGCGTGTGCGTTCCAGGAAGCCTGTTTGTCGCGGCCGGCGTGGCACAGCGCTGCAGTCGACGTGAGAGGCAACCGCGTGGGACGTGTTTTCAGCCGCCCCCGCAGTGAACCCAAACTGCGCCCAAAGCGGACATTCATTCTGTCAAATAAGGAAATCAGATCACGAAACTACTTTTATTAAATACTTATAAAGAAGTGTAAAACTTTGTACAGAAGTGTGTTAGCCAAACTTTTTATTTTACTGAACGATTTGGATTTCAACCTCTGGAGTTGCCCTTGCTGCGGGAACGAAAAGACTTAACGAAACTATAAAATAATCAGATCCTTCAGATTCCTTTAATTAAGGACGATCAAACGACGAAACTATTGTTATTAAAGAAGGATTTTAATGAAGTGTTTGTACTATACCTTTTTATTTTACTTTACACAACGTTTTGCATTTCAATCTTTAATTCTATCTTCAGGTGAACTTGTGTTTACAAAATCATTAATAATTTTCTCGTAATAATTTAATTAATTGCGTTGATCAATCTGCCAATTCCTTTTTAAAAATCTGTTCGCCATATTTTTACTACTAGGAATGATCAACACATTAAACTAAATTACAAGACAATAATTGATGATTTCATAAAGTAGATCAGTTCACTTGAAGATGGATTTTTAAAGGTTGAAATTCGAAGCGTTGTGTAAAGTAAAAGCTATGGTATAAACACTTCATTAAAATTTTTGTTTAAAAACAATAGTTTCGTCATTTGGTCGTTTTTAATGAAAGGAATCTGAGATTAATTAATTTAAAGTTTTGTTATGTCTTATTTTCGCAGCAAAGGCGGCTCTAGAGGTCATGGCCCTTTCCCCTTGGAAATGTACAGGATTAAAAAAATGTTGGACAAAATATGAATGTTTCCGAATGTCATTTAATCACAATGATATCATTTTGTATAAATCCCGAAACATTATCCAAAATGTTAAACATAATTTTTCTTTTCATTCTCTTTTATTTTATTTTTATTTTCATTTCCCTTTTGTTTCATTTCTATCTTGCCTTTATTTAGAAAAATATCGGTATTACCTTAAAGACAATAACCCACAATTACAATGCCGCAGTAACTACTAGAGTGATTCCTATAACAACGCTTTCGGAATTCCTTTAGGATAGATGACATGGATTGATGGTCGGGTGTTTATGCTTAAATGGTGAAGTAACTGTCAAATGAGATGCAGGAGAAACGGAACGCCTGAATGAAATCCCGACACAAATCTGCTTTGTCCACTACAAATACCACACGGATCGACACAGAATTTAACCTCGGTCAAGCTATCTAAGCTATTGAGGAGTTACTCTAGAAGTGACAACTTTAACAAGTCGTGAATTAAATGAACGTCTTATAGGACGATGGCATTGCAAAAAATAGTGATGAAGCCATTTACAAATGAGCTAAATGTAAACGAAATAATTGCCCAACAAAATGCATAGATATAATATCTCCATTTATATTCCCAGCACCCGCCAAGCAGTCCCTTCTTGTAGAATCCTCTCTGTATTTGACCGCTACACGACATGTTTTCGTTTCTTCGGCTTTTTGTGGTGCGAGACTTTCGGCCCACTGTGCGAGCCGACAGTCGGCCGCGAGGGGCGTGTTTTGCCCCGCCACTCTCTTGTTTTCGATCGCGACGCAGCCTGGCGCGTGGGTGTGGAAACAGCGCTCTGCGGAAATAATAGCTAAATAAAGTAAACACGAACCACCGCACCCGAAAACATTTAGGCACTTTTTTCTCTCGCTTCGGGTTTCGAAAGATCCCCAATTAGTGAAAGGTCGTTGTTAAAAATTGCCAGATATTTTTAACTTACCCTTTTCAAAGTTTGGGTTTAAATTCGCGCGGAAAAGGTGCGAAACGTTTCTTCCGAAGTTAAAAATAAAACACAAAACAAACGAAATGTGAGCGATAATACCCAACACGACATAGGTTTTCTCGTTATTTTTATCCGCTCTGGCTATCTTGTTAGCGCCTGAAACTGTAAATACTGTTAGAAAGGCACACCCTACGAAGTTGCCGTTTATTCACAGAATAACAATAAATTAATACGAGAAATGAATAATTGTACTCCCAATATTAAAGAATTAGAAAAGGAATGTATTTTAATAATCTTTATTATTTTAAAAAAAAATCACAAAACGAAACAACGTCTTCGGCGATGACACACATTCCACCAAAACCAGCTTGTTACCGCGATAAAAGAAAGGAGGAATAGTATTTCCATTTACTTCGACCCTCCCTCCCTGCTTTACCATATTGCTTTCACCCTAACATATCTTCCCAGAAACAAAACACGAAACGGTCGCCCCAGAACGGGCTGCACGTCCCCTCCCCCTTCCAACAGACCGGACCGAACCCACATTTCAGCAGGTCCATAAACCTGACGAGTAAACACTTTAAGAGCGTGTCATCCTGCTAGGTCCATAAGCAAACTGTGAAGGTTTCACAAGTGCTTCTGAATTGTCACCAAACTTGACATTCCGTCGCAAAATGATAGGCACGTGCAAGTTGGTAACGTTCGAAACGAAATCAATATAACGATGAACATATTTAGAAATAGCTTTATGAGTGTATAGATTAACAAATATTTTAATGTAAATTAAAGGTAATAAACTATAATAAACGCAATAAATCCTCTGTATCGTGAAGTGTGCGAAGTTCGTTAACAGATCTTACAAAAATGTAAAATAACAGACCTGAAAGGAACTCTCAGTCCCAGTTGTGAATTTTGTAATCTTCCTATATCAACTAATTTACTCGACAGTGTACGAAACAACATTCACCAGAAACCAACACCATTCGATTGAACTGCAGTCAAAAACTACGTCAAATTGCTCTTAGTAATTTAAATATGTAAAAGGATGAAACATCTTAATTCTGTAACTACTGTCATAATTAACTACTCATTTTTTCTGACAAAAGAATACATTTGCTAATGATGACGTAGATCTTTCTTCATTCAACATATATTATTTCATCTACAATGAATCTCTATTTCCAAAGATTTCAAATAGAACTGGCGAAACCACAGCCCAAACAACGTATTCATGAATTCACATTCATGAAGAAAAAAAATCAATAAATGATGTAACACAGGTAAATTTTTAACATCTGTTTTCATTTATTCTATCACATGGGTAGCATCTGCTACGTTTTATCGATTATTATTTAATTTAGGGTTGAAAACTTGAATATCCTTTTTCTGAACGCTGACAAATGCATGCATGATAGTGTCTTTCTCTAGCGACTAAAGAAAGAGAAACCATCTTCATCAGCATTTTGCGAACGAATCTTTTCACATGAATTGCAAATTGAGAGAAAAAAAGAAACGGAGCTGATGTTAGTCTAAATTAAATACTTAAACATAATTTTTTCTGTTTTTCGGCTGTTGTTTTTTTCTCCCTTTTACGTGAATATTGTTGGCAAACCTAGTGCTGCGAGTGGGCGAAATACCACGTCGCATCGAGTCCGGCGACGTCTCATTTTCGAGGCCGCTCCACAAAGACACGTCGGTCGCCTCACGACCTCCCGCAAGTCACAGGCGGCTCTCCGCGTCGCGCCGCAGGAAGTTGACGGCCCCGCCGACCAGACGCTCCTCGCGGGCTGCCACGGTGACCTTTCGGCGCGTGGGCGAGGGCGGCGGCCGGCCTCGCACGCTGGGACGGGACGGCGAGGAGTGACCACGCGGACCGAGACGACGGAAAATGGGGGAGATTTACGACCTGCCACAAAATCTCATCGTTTCGACACCTCCACGCCTTTTCGAGTCCAAGGCCGAATGGAAGGGGAAGTGAACGTTTCGACACAGTTGGTGGCTCTGAGCACAGCACTAACTGCTAGATGTAAAGACGAGGTATTCTAATGGTACGGTGAACGAGATTTCGTCTGGTGGGCGTAAAACCGCGCCTTCATAACAACGTTAAAGCAGCGGAGAATCGAAAACGTGTAATTGAATACAGAATTAATGTTGGAGTGTAATGTTTGAATAGAAAACAATTAATCTCTTTGAAATCCATCTTTAAAATAACGTCCCTTCATTTGTACTTTAATATTACAATCATGTCAAAATAGATCACTCTCACTGACCACTTTTGAACATCTTTGTGTCAGAACTCACACTCGTAGTATGGTCAGTGCTTTATTGTCTCCGATTCTGTTAGATGTACCATGTTGCATCCTTCTCTTTGAATCGTGGCTGATTGTACCTCAGCGTGCTATCTTACACAATGAGAAATAAATTCATTTGCGATCCTCCGTTACAAATAACTACCCTTGCTCCAACGCGTGCTAAGAACACGAATGAACGACACATGTTGCATAGGAAATGTTAAACAGTCAAGCGGATTGAGATGTATGGTTTAAATGGTCGTGTGTATGCGAGACGGCAGGGCGGTGTACGAACATGTGTGCTAAGTTTCGTCGAAAGAAACTTTTCTCTTTGGCATTAATGGATAGTTAACATTCGTGCAACTCTATCTTAAAATGTGCTGCAAGATAGATTCCCTGCAAGAACATTGTCGAACAACTTCGACACATCCGCTTCTCTGCGAAGGCGCACAAAAACTTGAATTACTTTCATTACCGAACTAGAAGCGGCGCAAGACCTCCATTTGTCACTATCACTCACGAAAAACAAAACAACGAAGAGTCGTCGTTTAAAAAACACGCAGATCCTCATGTTCCAACATTGCTGCTACTTATTTGAACATCGAGGGGAAACCAGGTGTTTCTATCCCCTTCGTCAGCTGACGTGCTCTAATGACTGTCGGTTGGCACTTTCAGCCCACGTCGAGTTCAGGGCTGCAGCGCCTCTAACCGGGAGGTCCTAGGTTCGAGTCCTGACGGCGGCAGGATTTTTGATACTAGCTCTTCAGCTAGGTCGAATTCAGCTGCTGTCTGGAGGAGAATTCTAGCGGCCGGCTGCTCTGATCGGTAGTTTTCCGTTTTCTCATCAACACCAGGCGCGAATGCCGGAAGTACCACCAACGGGGAACGGACGGACGCGCGTAATGTCTTCCTTGCCTATATCCTCTCCCCTCCCCACACAACACACTTACACACTACAACACTACACTATTTTTTGGAACCGGGAGAGCTTGAGCTCCATTTTCGGGGCGGTGCCCCGCTGGTGGGAGAGTCTTGGTTAGGGGGAAACCCCACTAGCCGACGGTAGGTCGGCGCCGAATCTCGCCATCCAGCGGGGGAAGATCACCGCCATCTCCCGAGAAAAAACATGCACTACACTAACGGGACTAATGACCTTAGTAGTTGACGAACCAGGAAACACGAAAAAATCAATCAATCAATCGAGTTCAGGGCTGTCACACGCGGACTTGCAGTGCGGCCGCAGTGATCCGAAGTAAGCGAGGTTGTGCCCTATGTGCACTGGCCCATCGCCTCTCCGTAAGGATTGGCATGGGGGCAGGATCGGAAACGAAGTACCGTTCGCTGTCCGTTGTTTAAAGCACGGCTGTTCCGGTAGCTACTGGAATTTTTTCGGACGTACCATGGAAAATAACCGATCAGAGCAGCCCGCCGCTAGAATTCTCCTCCAGATTTTATTCGGAAGAAACCATGGACGTGAATGTTCAAGGTAGTCTGCCTCTAGAATTCTTCGCCAGTCAGGGTACATGGCCTTGACCCCAATTCTTAACTGACGTCGTGCCATCGTGAACCTAGTACTTCTAGAGTCTAACCTAGAAGCTCTCAAACTACCAAGCTTCGGTCGTGAACTCACAACTACATCGCATGGTCACCCCGAAGTACCTTATCCAGTAGTAATTAAAATGAACCGAGAATACGATTATACATACAACAACTGGAAGACTCCTGTCAAGATGATAACTCTCAAATTATCTGAGTTGACTCGATTCTGAACAGAACCTATCCAAACAGGTGTTTAAAATGTTATTCTTTACCCACTAGAAGCATTACAACTTTCCATTGACTTTTTGTACATTTCATAAAGTTTGAGTTCACACATTTTTGCCACCACTTGAATTGTCCAACATTCCAATACGCCGCTAGTGCTCTTAGTTTGCAGGAAGAATCCGCATTAACGGAAATCGAATCTAAACCCCCTCTACAAAGCTTGAGCCGCGGACTCGCAAGTGCGTGTATTTTGCTCTTGGGACTCCGGACAAGAACCACACGGTCGCCGAGAAGCTGGCAAGGTCTTCGCAGTCCACCCGCGACCAGCAGGGCTTTCACATTCCATCTAGCCGTTATGCCACGTCTCCAATACTTAACACCTAACAACAACATGTTAAATGTGTACAAGCTGAGTAACTCAAAATGCTTAAGATATATTTTGAATGTTGCACAATTAACATTACACCCACACTTGATAAGATGGTGGCGGAGTTTCTGTTGAAAAAGAAGATAGATTCGGATGAAATTAGTTGTCAAATTATGTGATCTTTGATTTACTTTTTTATTTGCTTTATCAGCTGTATTACGATCACGTTGGTGCTATTTCGTACTGGATTGCGTTGATTGATTTATTGTGATTTCGGGCGCGTCAACTACTATGGTTATTAGTCCCGTCAGTGTAGTGCGTGTTTTGTTCGGGAGGGGGCGGTGTTCTTCCTCCGCTGGTTGGCCGATATCCGGCACCGACCTACCGTCGACTAGCGGGGTTTTCTCCAACCAGCGGGGCACCGCCCCAGTCGGGACAAGCTCTAAGCTCCCGACTGGTCTCCCAGCATGTGCGGTAGTGCATACTAGTGTAAGAGTGAGAGTAAGAGGAGAGGACAGGACAAGGGAAGAGGTGGGAAAGATCGCCCTCGGTTCGCGGCCTTTTGTTCGGGTACTGCTCCGACATTCGCCTGGTGTTGATGAGAAACCACGGAAAACTATCGATCAGAGCAGGCCGCTAGAATTCTCCTGCAGACATCGACTGAATTCGACCTAGCTAACAAGCTAGTGTCGAAAATCCTGCCACCGTCGGAACTCGAACCTGGAATATCCCGGGTCGAGAGACTGCACTGACATCAATATTGATGCCCTGAGCCATCTTTCACTGTTTGGACTGCGTCCCAGGAGGGGGCGGCCGGGCGGAGAGAGCACGAAAGTTGTAGTGGGTGCTCCCCCAAAATGAACACAACCACCACTTCCCGTTGTGTGTCCCACTTCACATCCCACATTCTTTTCACAAAATGTTCCATAAATTCGGAGGTACCGTCATAGCCTCGAAAAGGTTCATTGTTTCTACCTTCAACTTTTTCATTTTACTTAAATCCAGAACACCAAAAGTCGTAATTATAAGAACAGCTCTCACCATGCAAAAGATATTGGCGTAAGTTTAGCCGACAACACCGAACGAACATCGAACTCTTCCATTTACGCCGCAAAACCTCCGAATTGTTAAAAATGTTAACTGGAACATATTAAATAGTAAAGCGATATGGCGTCACAGAAACATTTTCCCGCATTACGTTTTAGCAGAAACCTCTGTAAATTGTCTCGCGGCTAACGCAATGCTTCTACGAACGAGCGGGGCAAAACCTCACATCAACCTGCATGTAATTACTTCCACATCGCCGAAGCCGCCGGGCACCTACGGTTTGCCACGTGCGTATTCGGTAGACGAGACCGACAAAGTGTTCTGAGACACGCCAACACGGGCGAGGTTCGATTCAGATACCGTGTTACCATATGGTGGAGTGGAGAGATTTAGAGCTGAACTGCGAACGAAAATATATTCACTGCGCATGCGCGAACACGTTGATTGACAGCTGTGCCCTTCTCCATAATCATCGGTCGCCGCAGACCAGGCAGCAATTATGTGTCCTCCGTTGTTCTAATGTGGAGCCGACACGCGTTCGGCATCGATGAGAGTTCATGCTCCTGGCCCTCAATTGAGAGACGACCGTGCATCAGTTGACCTTTGCGTAACACATTCGCTCTAGCACCCGCCCACATCGCGCTGGCGGGCGGAGAGAACGCGGAAAGTTGGCAGTGTACGCTTCCCTCCTCAAACCCCATAAAATAAGCCTTGATCTCAAGATTCTAACGTGGTATATCTGTAGGCATTAGAGACGATTAAAAGATAAGTAGAATTCATGCGAAAATTCTACGGTTCCTTCTGGAAATTGACAACGCGAGGAACTTCCAAAGGTACATTAAATCCCGGTTAATGGTCGGCTGGGAATCACTGAGTAGGAGGATAAAACCGGAGCTATGAGAAACATTTCTGAAAGGAAACAATTTGCTTCTGTAGATCTCAAGGAGAGCCTGAAACACGGAGGAAAGAAAATCCACAGAAAGGACGATAGGAACACTCAACTGCAGAAACTACACCAGCCAAAGAAATGAGCGGGTAATTTTAGAACAGGCCAAGGAGTTGACGACTTCCATCAGAAGATGAGTAGAAAGAAGAATGGGGAAAATGAAAAAAACAAGGAGAAAATGAGAAGGAGCAATAAGAAAAAATTGAAGAAAACTGTAGGAATACAAGAGGGAAGAAGAGAAGAATTAACAGAAGGGGACGATAAAGAAGAGATTCGAGAAACGGAGGCGGCCCGTCCTCTTAAGTCGACGGCCGCCCGCCTGAGTTGCCGTCCCGGATGCAGCCGTGCGATATTTCCCGCTTCTCGCGTGAGGCGTGTCACCCGAGGTCTCGCGTGCGCCAATGCTCGCCGTGGGACGCTGATCGGCCAATTTCGATGAGAAGATATGCGCCGGTAACAAACGGACGGCAGGTAGCCTTCACGGACAACACAGTGTTGCTTGTACGGACATTTGTTTCAATTAAGTATTACTAGATACGCCTTCGATGGCAAACGTCGGTGAAATGTTGACTGCGCGGAGGCGTGGTTTAGTATCTGTAGGGAAGCTAAGTGGTCAGTCCGCGCGAAACCTGCCGGTTTTAATGTGAATTGATACAGACTGCCGGTACTACATCGCTGCACGCTGCCCGAACGAACGTTATTTCAAGGAAACCCGTATATTAGCTGTAATTTAAATCTGCAATCCACACAATACCGAGTATGGAAATGTGAATCGTTAACTTTCTTAGCGAAATATCGATTTCTCTATCGCCAAGAAAGGAATTACCCATATCACATGCAACTACCACATGACACAGATCCGATTTCAAAAATTCCTTCGAGAAAAACGTTAGGCGATGCTGTTTCGAAACGGAGCTATTCAAACATTTCTACGAACCGTACAGCAGACCTGACGATTCAGCAAAAACGCGTCGGCGAAAGCTGTCAAATCTCGGCTTCCCACCTCCACAACGCCGCCTCGTGCGTAACGCACGCCCGCGACGCGGCGCACGCGTGCGAGGGAGCATCTCGCACGCATTGTGCGTCGATCGGCCGCGGCTTCTTTCACCCTCCTCGAGTCCATTGACGTCCCCCACCCACTTCCGTGTCTCGGCGATCGGCGCGCTATTGACGTCTTATTGGTTTAGAGAGGAGACCCTGCGGGACCCCACGGGGAACTTCTTTTTTAAAAAGACTGCGACGCCGCGACGGCGGTGGCGGCGGCGGCTGCTGCCGCGGAGGCCAGGTGGCAACGTCGTGGGGACCCGAGACAGAGAGCTGAATAGCCGCGTGGAGGCGGCGGCGGCGGCGGCGGCGGCGGCGGCGGAGGCGGAGGCGGAGGGCGAGTGCGTAACCGTCGCGTCGGCGGCGGAAGGGGGCGGCAACGGCGGCGCGGGCGGGGCGGGGGCGGCGGGCACGAGCCGCGGGTGCGCAGATGCGCGGTCGCGCGCGCGCGTGCCCTCGCCGTCTCAAGCCAGTCCTTTTAAACGTCTAAGAAGGTGGGGGCGCGCCGCGGGGTGCCTTGAGGCCCCGGCCACCGCCGCAGCGGCCCGCGACAGCCAGACAACAGCGCCGGGCAGCCGGCGGTGTCTGCCAGACCACAACACGCCGACGGGGCATTATGGCCGCACTTTATATTTTCCCTTTCTCGAGGCCCCGCGCGCGACAAAGTGGCCGCGGAAGGAAGATGGGTTTCGCGAAAGCGGAAGGGGTGCGGTTTGACTTTTAAAGAGTCGACCAGTTCGCCGGTTTGGTGAAGAATGAGTAGTATTGGCCACTTCTGTAACGCGCCTACAAAGTGGATAGCTACCGTGAAACGTACTTCATTGAATGAAGACGCATAGTTACGGAAATGACTCGTCATTTCCTGACATCTTTCCTAGCAATGTGTTTCAAACCGTTCCGTTTCTGATATTCATGATCGTAACTAATTCTAAAGCATAGTACACATGTCTACAGTATTCGAAGACGATATAATATTATACTTAAATACTATCGTTCATTTTAAAACTATAAGTTATTTCTGATGTACGGAGAAATGAATTCCGTTTACGAATTGGGGGAAGATAGATTTTTTTGTTTCAAATAAGTTAAGCCCCCCGTAGATCAACTGCACCAGGTCCCTGTTTTCTCTAGGCGCCCCTGGAGATGTGTTTTGTCACTCGAGTTTCAGATCGTCGGTGCCATATGTCACACCAATCACGTCAGGAAGGCAACCAGGAAGCGCTCCGTCGACACTCCCGTGAAAGGTGATGTGCATTCAACCTTCCTCATTGGCGGAATCCCAAATTCACTTCCTGGCTTTCACAATGAACGCATTAAAAGACTAGGAAGAGGAATTGGAAGAATCACAGAATTTTCGTGAAAACGGTTCGTGAAAATGTAATTAATATACCTCAAGACAACTGAATAACACTAATTGCAGATAAATTTCATATTACTCTACGACCAATCAGCAATGTAAAATCACAGTGAAAAAGGTGCTGAAAAACCACTATGGCGAACACTATCCACCCCACAATTTCGTAAGGTGTTCGCTAATGGGCTCATATAGTCGGATACAGCAATTTGAACTTTTTTGTAATTCAATTGAACAATAAACTTGTTTGGTGTGAATCTAAAAGTTGATGATTAGTGATGGCAAATTTTACCAAAACATCGACACATCGATGTTTCGATACATCGCTAAGGGGATTTCGGTATCGATGAAAACAGCGACGAAAAAATATCAATTTTTTTGTTATAGACTAATAAACATGCTATTTTCCTATCCAATTTCAACTACAGTACTAAAAAGAATATATTTTATTCTTTGGTTACCAGCATGTTAGTAGTATGTTAATAAAAATTATTATGGAATGTAAAGAAAAAAATAACGATCAAGAACATCGTGTTTTGCTACTTTACCCCTTAGTCACTTCCATTCACATACCATCGAAGTAAAACTACCTAAAATTCCCTCAGATTGCACAGAAAAAATATGATAAAAGAGGATGACAAAAAAACGATATTGCTGTGGATTGCTACTACTATACGAGCCTAAACCCCTTTATTATTTTTTTAAATTAAAAAACATCTTTGTTTTTGTAACAAAATAACGATGTAAAGAAAACTTCGAAAACTGAAAAATTTGATGTTTTAAAAACATGGATGATTTTTGCCATTCTTACGCAGAAGAGCTTGCACGGTCAACCAGCCGCAGCGCCAGCGGAGCGATTACATTAACGAAGATGCGAATCAACGAATATTGATGATTCACGAACCAAACTCTATTTTCAGCTTGGTGATCTGGACTGTATCAGGTTTCTTTAAAATTAAAATGGCGGACATACACAGAATAGAAGATTCACGACTCCACCGCCTTCTATATAATTAATTTAATACGTAGATTGTAATAATAACTAATTCTATTCCTCGCAAAATTTTTGCTTTCAGTTCAACTGCATGGCAATCCTGAAGGCGTTTCCAAAAGGAGACAGACTGGCTCGCCAGCGGCGGTCGCACGGGCCGCCACGGCTGGGCGGCGTCGGGCGCACGGGCAGTGGAGCGGCAACGCGGGGAGATTTAGGGGCGCGGCGGGCGAAATCCGCGTCCGCCGGCAAATTGCTGCCTCTGGCCGCCGCGCGGCGGCGTGGGGCGCTCCCATCGCCACCGCCTTCGTTTCACGGTCGCTCCCGCGCTAATGAGGGATGCCCGGAATTTGTTTACGTGCCGCCCGCCCGCCCGCTCACCCGCCGCGACGCCAACACCCGCTCGCCCGCAGACCGCGCTTCACGTCGAATTAAGAACCCGGCGCCGCCCCCGCCCCCGGGCCACCCTGTGATTCAGAGCGCCGAAATAGCAGCGGAAGGACTCACCGCTCTGACTCAAACGAGTAGCGTTTGCAAAATGTACCTCCGGATTCATATTTTTTTTAAGTAGTTTATTTTAAAGTAAAAGACGATTCTCAGCAAATTTTGTAGGGTTTTTGTTTCTTCATGAAGAGATACCTTATTTCGGGAACAGTACCATTCTGTGGACAGGCCTGCCCTACAATTTCAGGTACTAAGAAATAAGCGTAACCCATTATATAACGGCTTATTTGAGTAAGATTATTTCCAGTAGGCTTACAGGCTAGTCAGTGATCGTTATTAGTATTACAATGATGGTTGTTTTCTCTGAACAAATAAACGTCTCGGTATCAATTTTCGATATCGAATCGACTGAAACAATATCGACTACGACATATTATTTATTAGATTTGTAGAAATCCAACTCTCAACCAACCACTTCCCTTCTATTTTGTCGTTTTTTAAATTTATTTTCTTATGCTATGTAATATTGTTGTAATATTTCATACATCAATTATTTTGCAATTAAACATTCAAAACAGAATTATTAAAATAATATAACATTTAGCCTAATTTTCTAGAGATTGTATTGTCGTTGGAAGTACATTTTTAAGTTCTGCACCTCTCAAAGGCTTCACATCTGATTAAACCTTCCATGGGTAAAATGTACGCAATATTTACTCAAGTATTATTCATTTAAATTTTATTGGTTTTGAGGTATATGAAGTGTGAAAACATTAACTAGGTTTAGTACATCCTGCGGAAAAGTTTTCTCTCAAAATCATTAGAAAAATGTGTTAAGAGCTCGCAAGATCGCTATCTACAATAAAATTACATTTCTAAATCACTGGAAATCCGGAAAAGCTAAAATACCGGGCGTGTTATCTATTCAGAGACTTTGATCATAGTGGAATTTTCTTGCCTGACTTATTTACTAATGTAGTGAGCACACAAATTTGTGAAAGTGAGGCTCGTAGATAAGCTACCCCGATTGCTCCAGCTCGTTTGCCAAAACCAGCCACACCGTATGCCACCCTGTGGTCTAAAGCAGCCGGCCGCCTTGCAAGTTACAAGCTCGCCGCCAACGACACGGGCGCTTATCAGATACTAGCTGAACAAACAGCCGTGTATCAGATCATAAAGTCGTGAATTTAAATTAACCCCCACTTCGCGCCAGTTGTTTCCGCGGCTTCAAACTGGTTTATTGCCGCGTTTCAAAACAATACTAAATCATCTGCCGTCCCTTTCGCGCTCTCTTTGTCATGGAAATTTCAATTACTACCCGGCAACGATTTCAACGGGACTATATCTGTTCATTTCAGCGGGACAGTATCTGCTAATTTCATCACGAAATAGAACTTTCTGAGCCGCAAAGAAAGTTCACATGCGTATGGAATGTGAAGTATAGAGAGCACCTACGACACAACCGTTAAGTATTGTGAAGGCAGTAGTCTGATTGTCAGACGATTATAGTTATTTTAAATTCGGTGATCGCTTCGAATAATTTCCTTTTAAGATAAACGATTTCCATCATTTCCATACTGATTCGAATATATCTTACGCTCAAAAAAGAATATTATCCCTTAAATCGGCTGCGTTAAAAACCGTAGAAAACGTTAAAACAACTTTCAACCATTCAAAATGAGACATCAAAAGGAAAAGTAAAGGCGTTGTTTCTACGTAAGTTACAAGCAAATATAACACTCTTAGCGAGAAATATTTACGGTTTTACTTCTTGCACGTAATTGCTTCGGTCCTATGCTCACCGTCCTCACCAACTAACAACAAACATCGTGGCTATTTCAATCCAACAATTTTGAACTATGTCGTGATGCGACGAATGGGGATTGTAACAGCCGGCGTTTCGCCATTTCCAACCGCGCGCGCGCGAAACCCAACTTCGCAACGGGGGAGACTCGTCCATACCGGTCGCGTCCGCCCCCTGACTGCTGCCGTCCGCGCCGATAACGGAAGCGGCCGGAGGGGCCGCGGTGGCGTTTCAGCCTGACAATACGGCGCGCCTTCAAACTGGAAAGTCGGCCTCCTCCGCCGGGGGTTGCAACGCCGCCACGGCAGCTTCCCCTATCCGCGCGCCCGCCCGCGCTGCACCACGCAGCCCGCTTCGCGCGCCGGTTTGCGATCCCGGGGTCGGCAGACCGACCGACCTCCCATCCACCCGCCCGCCCGCCCGCCGACGAGCAAAAGCAGTTGCGGCTCAAGAGCAGGGCGGTTTGAATCCAAACAGATCGCTGCAAGCCGACCTCGCTCTGGATTCGAGCGGTAAAGGGAGATACCGGGCTGTTCCCTTCTGGAGAGAGAAAGAGGGGATCTGGTCGTGAAGACCTGCCGCTCTACGCAGTACTCGTGCTCCATTGCAGATTTCCGTGACATGTCGAGAATTTTAAAACGTGCATGCGTGGCTTTGCTTCTCATGCTCTAAAATGCAGCGGATTGAAAAAAAATGATAGGCATGTTAATAACTCTCATAAAGAATCACACGCAGAAAAACTCCAGATTAGAAACTACGAATGTTCCACCGAAATGTTATGAAATGCTAAAATAATTGTATTCACCTATTCCCATTGTTATCTTTGTTGTTTCTCCCAATTCTGAGAACTAACAGCTTTCGTCTCGCTTCATTTGTCAAAATGAAGCTTAAATTTTCTATTGTTTAATTACGTTATAATAATGATTATTTTATTTGATATTATTATTATTATTATTATTATTATTATTATTATTAAAAATTCACTGAAAAATACTGAAATATCGTTTATGATTGCATCACTTATGTTGAGGGAGAAAACTACAACAAAGCAATGCCTAAGGAATTGTTAATTATGTTAAACTTTTTAAAATGCCAAGTGCTTTCTAGATCGATCGCTATTATGCCATTCATATATGTACAGAATTAGCAGTCAAATACCGAATAACAGAAATACAGAATTAGCAGTCCAGAATGTGCGTTTTTAAAGTGTGTACGCATGCATTCAATGTTGAAAACATAACATTCTGGATTAGGTGTTCGTTTTAAACTTCAAAATCGAAATGAGCAGGAAGTTTCTTCGCTACCACTGCCGCACAGTACGACTTAATATAATTTCAAGTAACTTCCTTTTACTTAATTTAAATCTGTACATTCATCTGCGCTTCTAGGAAACATAGCACCCAAGATACGGAATGTCGTAATTAAATCAATCCTCAGTCGGTACTTATTACACACTGGAAAGTGGCAATCCACAAATAAATGAGTATTCTGAAACAGATACCTCCGATATTGAGTTGAGGTAATCGAAGGATCATAACAACCACAACGTGTAATGTTGCAGTAATTACAGCCCATTGAGAGCAGTTTAGTTCCACTGCAACCTAGAGGAATATCTTTCCTCTTTGCTACAGCATTCTCGCTCGTGAATATTCCCACAACACGAGGAAAACGCATCCACGAGATGATTTCCAAGCAGGAATACCATATTGGTCAGAATTCCGCCAATTTTGCGAAAAAATGCGACGACTTGCGGGAAGAATATGTATTTCGAGCAATGGGGGGAAATCTTTTTCCCAGGAGAATTTTGGATGATACGATGCTTTTTCTTTGATAAATCAATAGTAATTACCAAACTTATTTGCAAAATTGCACAAATATTGACGTCTTCTTAAAGATATGCACCACGTACAAGAGTTTTAGTAATGAAACTTACAAATGTGTTGTTATATTACGAGATGGCACAGCCCGCTATTTTTAATTAAACAGCAATTTAACCGTGCCCACCCGTTTCTAAAAATTGTACAAAAATCGATGGCATAGGAAGGCATAAGGTTATTTAGTTTTAAACATCTTGTAAAAGTGCAGCTATTTTGATATCACAAGCCTCAATGTCAGAGCTCGCTTTTATAACCGCTCACCATTTTTCAACCCTCAGTCATTTGGCGGAATAGGGGCGGATTTTTTAATCCCTTCACTGGCGGATTTTCACAGAACAGATCTGGCAACTCTGTCTCCAAGGAAGATTTCCCGAAATCGGAGCGCCAAGCAGTCCGTTTGTCCTTCGCAATGCGATCGTTCTGCCGGGCAGCGTTGCCGATGAGTCAACCATCCGACCCACCGCGACGCAGCCGCCGCCGCACGTCATACAATATTGCGGGGGCGACAGTCGAGCGTCGAGTGACTGGAGGTCGCTCGGGCATCGCAGCGCATAAACGCGGCGGCGAGACGAGGCCGGCGTGGGAGGCGCGGTATCAAGAGGTCAGACTATCGCAACGCGCGGCCCGCCCGCCCGCCCGCGCGCCCGCGTTTCAAGCAATTACGCGAGTCGTCGGCCACCCACGAAATGAACGCTGTCACCGACCGTTATTTCTTTGATCCCGGTGAATAAGATGATAAGTCATAAACACTTCATTTTACAGGAGAGCAAAAAACAACTTAATCAGGGATTAATGACATTCAAACGAAACTACTAGTATGTAGGTTTTGTTTGAATATCATTAATTCCTAATTTACAGTATTAATTTAAAGCTGTTTTTTGCTCCCCTGTAAAATTATGTTTTTTTGACTTATCAGATTCATCACCGGGCCCAAAGATTTTTGGAAGATGTTTGCAATTCTGTCTTGACTCACGGAAGAGAATGATAACGCATACAACAGTGTATCGAAACATACAGAAACACCGTTACAAACAGTGGATTATTACGCGGAAATGCACATCCCCAGACATTCCATTGCCTAAATTCTAAGACAGCATTGTTGATTAATTGTGCGATTCGAATTGCATTGTTGGAGCAGCTTTTTCCCCTCAGGTTCGGGGCGGTTAAGCGGAACGACGCCCGCCCACGCCGCCGCCAACTACAAACAATGGATGATGGCAGCCGCGGTGGTTGAGTGCTGCTGGCCATCCTCTTGCATTGCCAATTACGAAGAAATTCTACACGAAAAAGGGGAGACTAGGTTTACGCTACCAACAATAATTAACCAGATAGGAGATAACTGAGGACTAAATGCACATGTCAACAACAATATACAAGCAACAATTCGCGACAACTTTGTGCCGCCTGAAATAAATGGCGATGTAAAATCATGTAACAACTGGAAAAGCAAATCTAAAAACACAAGCTCTCACGTTTTTCAAATAAATTGTTATTTTTGTAGAAGTGCAACAATAAGTTCCACTTTTACAAACATAGAAACAAGTTTAATTTGTGCATTAATAATTCTCGGGAATTAAGTCATATTTTAACGCAGATGCATGCAACTTCTTACAGGGAAGACAACAATGATGCAATAGCAAAAAAAAAGAAAATAATAAAGCAAAAGTATATTGCTTTCGTCCGTTTTATACTACATATCTGTCTTCCATTCAGCTAATTGTTCACCGATTCTTCCGGGGGAAAAAATCCTAATCGTTGCAAGGGACACCGTAGAGATCATAGACAAGCATGTTCGGAGCTGGGAAAATTATAAACCTCACATGCAAGAGCAAGCGGTTGTCATGGTGACGATCAAAGAAACAACTAGAGTGAGATGGCCACTCACGCTGGAGCCTGCGACGTCCGCCCACGGCAGCTGCGGCGCCACGCGCCACAGCCCGCCGCCGGCCAGGGCCATGGGCACCCACGGCGCGAAGGGCGTCCACGTGAGCTCCAGCTTGCCTACGCGACGGGGCTCCAACCCGCTTTACACTCACGCACTCAAGTCAGTTGCCCGCCGCGCGGCCCGACGTACGCATTTATACACAGTCCACTCGTTTCACCCACTGCTTCCGGATGTATCGTTAACTGCTGTGGAACTGCTTTATCGCCCGTCGTTACCACGTCCCATTAAATCGGGCTGTTCCAGCAACGCCGCAGAAGGCAATCGCAGATCGTAAGACACCCACTAACACAGTCGCCGAAGCACACGGGAAACGTCGGGGCGTCGGCGGCAACAATGAAGCTGCGCGGGCCGGCCGGAGATCTCGGGCGGCGATCGCACCCACTGTTGGCAACGCCGACCGGCGGCGATAGCATCGCTGATAAGGGCGGAGGCGGCCGCCACCGCCGGGGCCGATACGCGGCGACGGCGGCGTCGCCGCGACCGCCAATTAGCGTCGGGGACGCGGAAGTGGCCGCCGCGTGGACGGCGTCGGCGTCGGCTGCGGCGCCGCGCAGCGCCGCCAACGACGCAACCGCGGGGCCCAGGCACTCACCTCGCAAAAAAAGCCACTGTCCTTGGAGAGTCGCGCGCCGTCTGGTCGTCTCGCTGGCGCGCCGGCGGGGGACCCGGGATCGCAACGCGCGGCGCACGCGCGCCGGGTGGGCGTCGCGACGCACGCTGCCAGCCTTCCGGGGCGCTCCCTCGCGGGCCGCAACACGCACGCGCCTCTGCTCCTGCCGCTGCTGCTGCTTCCTTGTCGCGCGCGGCGCACACACGCACTGTCCTCGCAGGCGCCGCTCGTCAGTGTCCTCGCGTCGGAAGAGTTGTCACAACGTGGGAGTGATTGAAATAAATTTTGAAAAAAAAAGAAGCCGATGGTAGGCGTTGGGCACACGCGTGAGACACGCCTGGCTGACACGGGCAAGCACCCGCCGCACGCGGCTCAACTCGGCCACTCGCAACAGGTGTCCCCTCCACTCGTCCTCGGGCTGCACTCGCTCGCACGTTCGTTCACTCGCAGCGCGCTCTCGGCTCCACACGCAAGTCGACTGACCGGCTGTTGCCTGCCTGACGCGTCGGCTTCGACTGCCGCCGCGCCCGCGCCCGCGCCGAACCCTCCGCCGCCGCCTCCGCTGCCACCGTCGCCGCCAGAATTCGCCAGCGGGTGAGAAGGGGGCGGCGGTGGCGGCGGCGGCGGCGGCGGCGGCCACGCGCCCCGGGGGTAGCGGTGGTGGGGGTTCCCGGTGGCTCGGGAGGGGAGGAGGGGGCGGCCGCCACCGCCGACGCCGCCCGTCCGCGGCCAGGTTGAGTTTAGGGCCCCTCCCGCCCGGCCCGTGAGGGGATGATGACGGTGCTGATGATAATGACGGACCGCACGGCCTCACCCCCGCACACACACGGAAAGAAAAAGGCGGGGCGCGGCAAAAAAATGGAAGAGATTCGAACCCCCAGGCCTGGCGCGTGGTAGAGTCGTCCCCAAATTATAAGAATCGCCGCACTTTAAATTCTTTTTTAAAGAGGGGCGAAAATTTGCAATCTGTGCGCCGATTACTGTAATTGAGAGCGGTAACAGAGAGCTGAGAATAGTAATAATCAAGGAAGTATGTTTGCGGCCGAGGAAATTCATTGCCGAGCGGCGGTGGTGGCGACGGGCGCCGGGCGGGGTGGGCGGCGGCGGGGCGGGTGGAGCGGAGCGGGGGATGAGAGGACCACGCATGCGCGACCGAAGCGCCCCGCGTCGCGAAAAGGACCAACTGCCCGCGGGAGACGCGGGGCGGGGCAGAATCAATTGGGGTTGGTGGGGGCGACAGGGCGGGGGAGGCGGGGATGGTCCGCTGCCGCCCGCCGGGCTCCCTGTGTGCGACCGTGGAACCCCGCAACCCTGACGGGCGTGCCCGACAACCGGCTGGCAAGCGCGAAGCCGAGTGGCGGTGTGTGCAAATGCCCCTTCCAACACCGGAAATCAAAACTCTACTTCTAAGTGGGAACAGTTTCACACAAGATTTTGGTCTAAAAACTAGTAATACATACCAATACGTTACGTACACACGAACATATATGTATGTAAACACACGTACAACATGTAAAATTTCTACATGTACAATTTCTAAAAAAAAAATCATCTGGAAAGTAGCCTTGTGCTAATTTGTTTTTCATTTAACCCATTTATGCTTAGTGTTTCGTTTTTGCAACGGTCTTTTCATTCCAAAAATTCTATATTTTTCTCTGTAACCAAGTGTATGCATGAAGTTACTGGCGAGAAAAACTATATTGGACAATAGTGACGTATTGACACATTTCAGTAACAATTTGTTCTAAATTCCTCTATTGTGTTGTTTGAAATGCAGTCATCTTCAATTGACGTGTAATAATAATATTAAAGAACATAATTACTGGTTTAATGAAATTTTTGGTCCGATTAGTTCTATAAAACAGGGTAAGGCAATAAGTTAGTACTAGATCGACATTCTTGTAATGGATACCTGATTAGGTACCACGAAGAGACAAGTCTAAACAATGCGCTGTCCTCTCGTTTTTTTCTTTCTTTCTTTCTCCCTCCCTCTCTTGCTCTCTGGAGTAGTGATAAAATGTTGCGTAGGTACTTCGTTTGTAGATTTATGGGCAGTTGGCCAAATATCGGTTATAAATTATATACTTTAAAGAGTGATGAAGTAATGCATTATACACTTCTTTATAATATGTCTTTAAATAGTCTTGTTCTCCGAACTATAACAATTGTTTTATTAATCGTAAATGTGCCACGGAATGCGGAATCATTGATCAAAATATCCTGATAAATCCTTTAGTGTTTTCCATTTCTAACATTCTATTTCTCTATAAAGTTTCATCCAGAACAATTTCATTAATCCTCCACGTAAAAAAAGAACGCATACTTTATTCACTGTATAATAAAATGACTCAATTTGTACATTCCATGATCCATTCTACATAGGCTACTGCCGTGTACAGATCGATTGCAAAATAATTTATGATTCAATAATGAATTTGAGGAGAGTGGGAGGTAACTCCTACATCGTGTCGACCAACAATGAGGTCGAGAAAATACTTCACGAAGTTATTTATAATTCTTTGTTTCCGATACACATCAAACTTTGAAGGTTATAATTTCTTCAGAGGACACTTCTCAAGGCAAATCATGTGCGATTGGGTGCGAAATACGTAGTCTCGACTATCGCTGACATTTTGTGAATTCGCATTCAAAGAGAATTATTACTAGATTCTGACGAAGTTCTTTTAAGCTAATGAACTTGATTTTCTAACATTTTATGTAATTTGCACAAGCATTCAAAGAAATCTTCAAACTTCCTTAATAACTGACACTTTCGACTTTTTGAACTAGTGTTCATTGTGATATTAATTGCACAATCATGATCTTTCTCCCCCGACAAACAGTTTTGAAATATTGGCTGTGTAACATCCAAAACATTTTAGATTCTGTAACTAGTTTCGGAAAGCTACATTATTGGAAGAAGAAATATAAGTATTTATCTAAAACTTCATGTAACATTAAATAATATACACTCGTATTTACGAGCGTATATGTATGAATCATAAGAGGAAGATATTATATCTTGGATATTTGGAACTATTTTTTATTGAAATGTTCACTGAACAATCTTATGTTAACGATACGCTTTCTACACCATCATACAATTTTTAAAATAGACACATTTTGTCTTCAGTCGAAAGCTCGTCTCATAAAACTGAAATATTTCAGGATGAACATTCCAAGACATAGTTGTGTACGAAGGAGTTAAGCTGGGTTCAGTAAGTAGCATGACGCGCAGCACGAACAAAAGGGCAGTTCTATTTTCGCCCGGACCTTGGACAGTCGTAGGCGTGGGAATTTTGAAGGTTGCCTAAGGAGGGGCGGTGGCGTTGGCGGCGTCGGAGTTGGTTTCGCCCGAAGTGTTGACGTGGCTCGCCTGCCTAGGTCGGGCAGCACTACTTAAACCGGCGGACAATGTTATCTGTCGCAGGTATACGGACTCACTCGGAAATGTAATCCCTTTTCGTCGACGCCCTAATGTCGACAGGATTTCAATTGACGTGGCCCGCCTTTCTCCCCGTTTTGTCGTCTTCGACAAATGTGCTCAAAGCTTAAACTTTATGTAGTTTTCGCCGCCACCACTAAACGCGAATTTAACGCAAGTACACAGTGAGCATGGAAATAAAGAAAAATACAATATCCACATAGTACCAATATATGGCAGGAACTTTCTGGTTAGTTTTTACTCAAGTTAATTCAAATGAGTCCGGAATAAACTAACGTATTTGTTTGGATTTGGAGGTTATGTGTACATTGATGCTAGATGGCCAGGAAAACTTAGTTTATTTATCTACAGGGCGATATAATTGCCATACATTTCCCATTCCTAATATAAACAATATAAAAGCGTTATAGTAAAATTGCGAGGTTACATTCTAAGACTAGGAAACTATGGCCTACTTTTCTTTGGAGATAAAGACATGTATATTACATATTCGTATGCTACAATAATTTTCATGTATTATACGTATACATGATCTTGTAATCCTCATAAAAATACAACAAAAAAAAATTAGAATCAGAAGATACTATATAGATGATCAATAAAAGCCTTCAGACGTTTTGCGTTCCAAATAGTTTTACTTGTTTTCGATTATTTCGACTTGCAAAAACTCATTTTTCTGAAGATATTATTTCCTACTGACGATTTCGAACTAAATCATTGAATTTCCCGTCTTGCAAAAACTATCTATTTTGGAGGCGAAGTAAATTACAGAAGGTGGAGTTTCTGAGTTTGTTTCTTCTTTCGGCGATATGCGTTCCCAGTCCAGTCCCTGTTCACACTGTACTGCACATTTTCATTATTTCATAATACGTTGGTTTATCTGTTATTCAGATGATTCAATCTGCTTTCCTTGCTCGGATTTATTAAGTTCCAATTTTGTCAATAGGCATCGTCTCCTATAATTCAGCAAACTAGAATTATCTTTTCGCGGGTGTCGTACTTTCAGCATTTATAAGAAAAAAACTTATCTGAACAGTTGGTACGAAAGTGTTTATTTCGCAATCTGCACTACGCACGAATATTTCGCTTTTTCCTCTCACTAAGTGACAACCTCATGACAAGGCGCTCTGAAGCTACGTACTAGTAGAAGTTTATTGTCCTTACAATGCAATGCAACTCGAAAAATCGGCACTTTTTCGCTGCAGGCATCCCAATACTCACTTCTCACTACGCAGGAAGTTTAAAACGTAACGTGTTACAACATAGTAAGTAAATTAAAAACAAAGTTTTGAGATAAATATTTTTTGAGTTTTCGCTGATGTTAAAAATGACGGTTCACACTTATTGAGAGATTATTGGTCAACTCTTCGGAAAGCGTGCTGTTGTAAATTTTACAACACCGCGGTTATTTTTTTCTCTGGTGAGGCCCGTGTACGGAGCTGGGAAAGTAGTTCTAGCGTGTATTCAACCTCCTGACTCCCCCACCACTGCCACTTGTTCAAACCGATTGTTGAACAAGTGGGTGGCAATCAGGTTTAATTGAATGCGTGTGCATTGTGTTGTACTTTTTACAACACGCGCCACCTCAGATAAAGTTTAATTTTGTTTGCGGTAAAAACACGTATACTTCAACAAATACCTACCTTTAAGATCCAAAATAAGAATCAAATTTATGAGAACAATAAATAAATATATTGGACTAGATATGTACTGTTAACTACTGTTATGTCCTTTTTAGAACACGCGCCTCCTCACTTGGTGTTTAATTTTTGTTGCAATAAAAACACAATTACACACTACAACAATCACACTTAGATCAAAAATAAGAATCAAATTTATAAGGACAATAAAACAAGACGTTACAACATAAAATAAATGTATTGTGAAAAGTACAACGCGCGACCACAGTCTAACAACCGTGGCGCGACTGCTCTCTTAAGTGATGTAGGCGAGCATCCCGAAGGGTTAAGCATTACTACCAACCCTCTTAGGAGTTGTTATTAATAATTATTATAAATGTTATGAAACAAAGGTAATTTATCAAAATTAACATGTTTTTAATAAAGACTGCAGCAGACTGAGTGTAGATTGAATTAACATGACAGAGCAGAACAGACGTAGAAATGGTACGTGGTTCAGCGCTGTTTCTCAAAACCCCTGCCAGAGATCTTGCTAGGGATGGCTTCATAAATCTGTTTCAGTGTCTTGTAACGATGTGATAATTTTTGTATCTGGCTGCATTTAAAATTCCCGCTAATATTGTGACGCAAACTGGTGTCTTAAGCTCATTGGCTGAAGTCGGATACCATGAGGAAGAGCCCCGTTTTCCCAAATGGAAAATAGTTTGGTGAAGTATCGATACATCGATGTTTGAGTAAAATTAGTGAATTTGTGCACCCTGGAACGTTAAAGCACTAGCGATCTTCGGCGCATGCGCAGTTCACAATACGCATCATTTTTGTGTATCTGCGCATGCGCAGAATATCGATACTGCTATCCGCTATGGCGCGCACAAACACTGCATTTGATATCATTAGATCTTACAGTAGCAGTCGTTCTCTTGTACAATGGATATCGTCTTACAATGTCTTTTAAAATGTTGATAATCTCGAATAATCATATTTAAGATATTAATGTTTAATGGAAAAGTTGCAATTATCTCTTTCAATCAGATTGGCTGGTAATATTATAGATTTTTTACAACGATTCTTAGTAAGAATTTCTTACTGTTCCTGGTAATCAAACATTTATTTAATGTTGCGATTTCAAGTAGTTCGCAGAAAAAAACTGATGGAATGTTCTAATACGTCTTAATAATCATTGGTGATTTGCAATTTTGGTAGTTTTAAGATTTCTTTGTAGAGACTTCTTGAGGTCCGGGTGGTGAGAGCTTAGCCATTTGAAATCGGGAGAGATTTTGTCTGACAGTTTTTCGGTATTAACTTCTCAAAAAAACGTATTCTTAATGTATTAATGCTATGAACATTGGACATGACTACTGTGTGGGTGAAATAATGATTCATCTCATCTCGGCATGAGCCTCCAGCGGTCTCTGAATTACGAAACTACAGAAGGTCGTTTAACTCGGCTAAACGAATTCGGAAAGACATCCGAGTACATGTAATATGTAATATATTGCCTTCTAAAAATGATTCATCGCGATATTTCTGTTTAAAATTGTTTCATTTAGGGCACCTTCTATTTGATAGGAGTCCAGCATGATAAGTACCGTAAGAAGTATTTGTCAGAATACGCTGGAGTTAACCATGCTGTCTCTCAAGGAGTTTGAAAATTGTACATTCTATATTATAACGTTTTGGATTTGGCAATCCATAGCAAAAGAGTATTCATTCCTACTCGTGAACATGGTCTAAATTTCGAAGATGTGTTCAGGCTTCAAGGTTTGGTCTGAGGGGTAAAGTTGAAATTAGGGTAGCGCTAGGATGAGTGTAAGAAACAAGTTACGGTAGTCTCAGTATGTAAATTTGTATGTATGTCTCAAATGTAAATTTACGCTATATTTATGTTAAAATGTCTAGAATAAAATGGTTAAATTCATTGAGAATATCTTGAAAATTCAAAAATGTTTCCCAATGCGAGTATCTTTTACCTGTAAAAATACGTATCCCTTCCCTAATTGGGGTTAATTGCTCTCAAGCTTCTGTGTTTTAATATAAATTTACAAAATGTTTTCAAAATTATTGTGAAAATTTACCACACCTTAAGAAAACTATATGCAATTAAATAAAATTGTACAAACTGTGAACTGTATACATGGTATTTATATATGTGTGCATACGAAAACCATTGAACCACTGTGAAGCATTTGCTCCCCCCAAAAAGTTTTGAGCGGCCAAAAAAAGGAAGAAACAAAAAACAGGATGAGATTCGCTCGTAACACCAAAATGTATGTTTCTACACGTTTTATTTAATTGACCTGCAGACCTGGATGGCCGAGATGGTAAAGAGCGTGTACCGACCCTACACTTCGGTCCGAAGGGACGCGGGTTAAAAAAAGTCCATTCTCCGTATGGCCTGTCCCATTAAATCAGAAAGACTCTGACAAACGTCGGATTTAAGGAAAGCAGCAACAGCGATGAGTCTACAAAGGCATTAATTGTGACGAGTGAATGTGGGGTATAAAGCTGAATAATAAAATAGGCCACTCGCCAGTCAGCCGCCGTCCCGGACACTTCGCCCGAGATCTCGCCACTGAGAATGCCCACCGCAGTCGTGGGCGAAACGTTTGGCAGTTCAAAGCCAATTGGACCACGGCCCATCAGCCCGGAAGACACGAATGATAATAATAAATTAGTTTGCATGCAGTTCGCAAAGCATTAAGGTGGTATTGTTGCTGGGCGTGGCCGGCTGGAGCGGTGGGCGGGGCGAACGAACCGGATGGGGAGAGCTGAACACTAGGGCAACGCCAGGATGTCAGTTAGTACAGTATGTGTGTACGTGTGCTATTTGAAAATGTTGTAACTGTATTGCAAGCATTCAGACCAACGAGATTGACACGAGAAAACAAGGACTTCCTCATGAGAGGGGTATCAGTTATGCAGGCAGTTCGAACGCCAATGCGAATTGTATGGATGAATTCAGTGGCACAGAAATTTTTGAGAGTAGGTGATGCGACACAACTTGACTACGCGGAAGTACAAGCAATCCAGGAAGAAAAGTGCTGAGGCTGCAATAATAAAGAAAGCAATATGGTATCTGGCAGTTGAATATTTTAAGATAGTAGGACTGATTAAGAAGTATTTGACCAGTTTGAGATCAATGTTGAACATTATGAATAAAAGGTCGAATTGAGTGCTGAAATAAGTAAATCTGTCACGAAGATCAGTGAATGGGTGTTTTGGTATTACATGTGAATAAAATAACGTCTTGTAACCATACGTAAGTACACATAAAAACCTCGATAAAACGCCCTCCGCAAAGGAATAAAACTTCAGAAAGTATTTTACGATATACTTTATGAAGTGAAGGGGTTAGGACAACACAGTAATAACCACACTTTTGTATTTTCCTAGGGGAAAAAAACTTCGTGTGCAAACAGATATTTGCATACATCCTTCGTGCTTCTTTCGAGTATACTCTTTTAGTTCCATAAACCCTTTTATTCAGATTTGGCAGTGGTTTGTTGTGGAAGACATTCTAACAACTTAATTCTGTGTGGGTAAATTTTTATCATTCCGTTGCTCCGACCCCTTCATAAGATGTTACAAAATTCAGAAGTTTCGCTTCATGTTTCCGAGGAAAACTTCGTATTGAAATGTTTTATCATGAAGTAAACTATTACTTCGTTGTCATTTGTAATAAACATCTTATAATTCCCCATTAAAAATACTCCTAAGTGCATTCCATAACACGAGATATAGAAACAGGAGAACCACATGTTGGACGTAGGTCAGAAACTTGATTATTGTTAAAATGGAATTTCGCAGATTTATTTTCTTTTTCTTTCTTAATTGTTTCGACTGAATCGTATTTTAGACATTTGCATCATGCAAACATGTTTTCAACGCTGAAGGAAGTGTGCTAGTAACTGAGTAACGAAAAGTAGTTGTCAAAAATTTTATCTAGAAGATATTGAACAAGGAGAAAAATATAGATGTAAAACGATAATCGTAAATAAAATGAATTTCATGTGACGGCGGGAGATAATAGAATGACGTTCATTAAAAATACTCTCAAATGTTCAAAGCTATTTTTTGTCCAAATATAAATTCATTCTCGTTTTGTCCCGTAAACACGAGGTTTTGTTGGCAAGGAAAGGATAAAAGTTACATTTTCTTCCAGGGTCCGCGCACACCCCTCTTAACATTGCACGTACTGTCAGTATCAAGGCAACAGGAAGATTGAGCGTGGGATCGAGGGAGTAAGGGGGGGATAAAGGCAACTGGTTAGTGAAGAAAGAAATTCACGTATTCCGTGGGCCAAAGTCCATGGCACTCAGACATCAGATATAAGGAATACACAAACGGCTGCTCAGGCCTTTATCTGGAATTGTCTTTCCGACAGACAGACCACCACAGAATGACTTACCTTTGGTCGGGTATTCTCCATCAGAACTTGAAGCCATGACGTTCCGGTCTGCGAAATTTCAGTTGCGAACTCGCAACCTCACACATTTACAGTCGATAATAAAAAAGTAATATAAATGTTTGGATTATTATTTTTCCCGAGATCTCGAGGTAATAACGAACTGAATGAAATTGCTGTCTTCGAAGTGCTATGATTCTCCGTTAATTGGAACTTATTAGGCTGTTACCAGAATTATGTATATATAAAATTGGCTTCGACGTTGTTTTGAATACTAAATTTCTCTCTCATTAATAAAATATACTTCCACAATTTGCATACATATTACAACTAAACAACTACGAAAAATATATTACGATAATCACTATTATCCGCTAGATAACAAATTCTAATTCCATTTGTAAGTTTAATGATTTCTACAGAAAAGCAGAACAGAGAAGGGTAGTAAGAACATTAAAATACAGTTGGATTCGTACTTCTGTCAGTAGGCCCAATGTCGTGATCGGGGGGAGGGGAGATTTCACTCACCGCAATGTTTGGTCACTATTTACTTTTTTTTAAATAGTGCTTTCTAACTGAATTTTCTATAATTGTATGGTGAACGTGCAAGCATTAAAGGCGGAAAACACATGCATGAAACTTGGCCTCGAGGCACGGATGCACCTAGGGTTGCCAACAGAGTTCTTGTAAAAGGAAGCAGACTCGATATGGGAGAAAGAAAGAAAAACCGCACCAACACATATCTTTTTATAAATATTTAATTTAGAATAATATCAGCTCTATTTCTTTCTTCTCTCTATTTGCGATTCAAGTGGAAAGATTCGTTCACAAAAAGCAGATGAAGATGGTCTGAGCGTATCCTTTTTCTTTTAGTTGCTAGACCGAGACACTATCATACATGCGTGTGTTAGTATGCAAAAAAGGATATTCATGTTTTCTAAATTAAAGAATAAAGAATACAACGTAACATATAGTAGTCATATGATAAAATAAATTATAACAAATGTTAAAATTTCACTAAAAGGAGGACATTTTTAAAGTACAAAGGAGGACGAGAGGGCAATGAACGCCAATGGAAGACTGTCCTCCCAAATGCAGGACGGTTGGCAACCCTAGATGCACCTCTCCTGCGCCAGGTAGCGATGTCGGCGTCGGCGTCGGCGGGCGTCGCGGCGCTTGTGGGCGTGGCGGGCGTCGGTCGAGCGGGCGGCGCTATTTCCGGCGCTGAGGTGGCTATATTCCGGCGCAGGCCTCGGCGGCGTCGCGTGCGGGCGGCGCCACCGACGCCTCGAGGGACGGCGGTGCGGCGTCGCGACGCCCGGCGACGGCTCGCGCGCCCCGCCCGCTGCACTGCGCTCTCGAGCCTATACTTGTTTTTTTAACGTGGCATCTGAGTGTAATGTCCCCTCAGAGGTGCGCAAATGCAAATGTAATGTCTGTATCGATGTTTTAATAAAATTTGCCATTTCTATACTTGGGGTTTTCTAATGAGGTATCTGAGGGTATTATCTTCAAGATGGAGTAAGACACGGCCTTTTGCGTCTTTCTTGGTCCTGTCGTAAGATGTTGCCTGATCGCGACCGTATCAAGCCGTGCTGCAGATCAAGCGACTCTAGCGGCAGGACAGAGAAAGACGCAAAAAGCCGGTCTTACACTATCTTGAAGATAATACCCTCAGATACCACATTAGGAAAAAACCCAAATATAGTAATGGCAAATTTTATTAAAACATCGATATTTCGATACATCACCACGAGGTTTTCAATGTCGATGAAAACATTGATATTTTGAATATAGTGAAACAGTATTTTCCCATCCTGTGAGAGTGCACATAAATGAAATACCGGTATATTTTTTTTTGTTTAGTGACGTATAAGTAATATGTTCATCATATTTATCGAATGTAAAAAAAAAAAATAGAGGACATAGTGTGTTGCTATTGCTCCATTTATTCACTTTCATTCATAAATCATCAAAGTAAAACGTCATACATCTAATATTCATAATACGTAAATTTTATTTTAAAGTGTATTCTGCCTTGAAGCACTCGCACATTTTAATGTTTAATCAATATTCTTTGCTGGTTCAAAATGCTGTTTAAAGATATTACTACGTACAAAATTATCGAAAAAGATAACATGAACTTTTTTTCATTTTATTGTACGTATTAGAGCAAGTGAAAATAAAATGAATTTTGAGAAATAACTGCCTTTAAATCTACTGGGATCATATTAACAATAAACAAAACACGGGACGTGGCATTTTCTTGACAAAAAAAGAGACAAAATGGAACGCATGCTGCATGGCAAATAATGAAATACAACACTATTTTAAAATGATATTGTATTTCAATATTTCACAAATTCCGACAACTGTCTTCTACGAGTGTCACAACTCCAAAGAATTTCATTTCACTCTGCAGTTTTCAATATTGTTGGGTTGGCTGTGTTTCTATGAATCAGAATGATTACACGCCTCCGTATTTGATGACGAACATGTTTGTCTAAAAAGAACCAGAAAATGAAAAATAACATTAGAACGGAGCATAAAAACCTTTCGTACCATTTGCACGATTATTCATTATTAGGGGGCGTATTTTGACGATCTAAAACATCGCCAATAATGATCAAAAAATGCTCTTAAAATGCCCTAAACCCAAAGAAAAATTACGTAAAAAATCTAATCAAAACTAGTTCGGATGAACAACTCAAGCTGTTGGAAACGTTACTGATGTAATCGAGGGTTCTTCCATTCCTTCGAGTGAACTCGGCTTGCAAACTTTTGGTTTGGACTATTCTTTACCAGGAAATCTCTGTCTTTAGTTATCCCGAATGGCGCTAATACATATCACAAGAATTCCATACAGACAACGGCTGTCAAAACAATTACTGGGCGAACAAATCGAATACGCTACTGAGTAATTTTGTACAGAACATTTGTTGCATTTCGTAAATATTATTTGAAGCAAGTACCATTAAAAATGACATTAAAATCGATGCAAAAAATACCAGGAAATGTAAAAAATGAATTAGTCGAATTCGACAAAAAATGCAAAATAATTACCTATATAAATGGGTCATTTCCTTTTGTCATTACGTACAATGAATTTTAGACTAAACGGCATTGTTCTTAAGTGAAAAAGAAAAAAAATGATATTTCATTAAAATTCGCTCCCTCTTGATTATAAAGTTGACCCGAATTCCTCTATTAAGATTGCTTGCTAAGTCACCCAGAAACTCGCAGAAGCCGAAGGTTCGGATTGTTGAATTTCTCTGTAACGATAAGGATATCGATAAAGCATACAGAAGCTCAAATGATGCGATAGCTCCTTTTCCCTTCCTGGAACCACCACCCTTTCTTGATATCAATAGTATCGGAAACACTCTTATTATACATGGTATTATACGCGCACGTTTTCTCGAACCCATGAATACCCACCCCCACTCCTTTCTCAACATTAGTTGAATTAAGAATAAATGATAGCAACCAGCGTTGTAGACAAAATCTGATGACCAGAATGTTCGCTCCCGTGTAATAGAAACTATTTTTCAACGAAAAACGAGCTACAAATTTGATATAATATTCCTTTTGACAAAATAACCAAACTCCCCACTCCTCTCGCAACTAGCGAAACGAGGGCTCAAGAAAACGTACGCGGATGATACTTGAACGTACGATATACTCGTGCTTACAATTTTATAAACTAATGCAATCCCAACGGAATACATAACGATATATTTAAAATTGTGGACGGTACTATATGACGATTAGTCATTGTCACAAAAATTGAGGCGACCCGTTTTCCTTCTAAAAAAATACGGGACAGGAACTCAAACAGGGACAGTCCCGGCTAATACGGGACACGTCTGGTCGCCTTACCCTGGGGCTTCCGTGGGTACACACTTGCCAATACTTGAAACTCAGTTCTGGGAAAATTGTAGGTTCTTAGAAGGGGGAAGGCGGCGTTAGCTGGAAAAGGGGAATGTAAGAGAAAAGCGAGAGAAGTGACGGAAGTTCCCCCGCGATACCCAGAACATTTTCGGGAAACAGTGCTCTGAATCTAGCCTGTTGGGCAGGCCTGGCCTACCCACGCGTTCCCAATTGGTAATGAAGATGTGATTATGAAAAAAGTTTATTGGTAGACCTTTGAGAAGTAGTTTTTGAGACCTTTAAGAATAACTTATTTTTCAATTGAATCTTAGAGTTTGGGGGTTTAAACATATTATTTTATTTTTAAGCTGTATTTTTCAAGAAAAATAATATTTGATTTTAAAACTAGTTGAGCTAAAACAACAGATACTCTCTCGCGTTAGGTGATGGTTATGTAAATACTAGTATGTATACCTTAATTTCTCACCGAATTAATACATCTCAGTCGTCATATTTTTGTAAAACTCATTACACATGGTGGAACATTCGATGAAAACTAAATATTTTCAAGCAAATATCAACACAAATTTGACAATTATAATTGTTTTCATACAGCTAAATCATGTCACAACAATGAGACGTAATTCACAGAAATTCGCGAGTCGCGACGTAGAATGCCATTGTTGCATTTCGATCTGACATTCCCTGAAGGCTAGCAATTTTTATTTCATATATTTCAATTAGGTTCCCAATAATTTATAAAAGATTAATTTGTAAATCTACAACAAAAGCTCGAATTAAGAAACATATAAAGAAATATGAAATAATATACGTATTCTAACTTAAGTAGCATTCAACTGCCTCAAAATACATTTTAAAATTACGTTCACGAAGCACAGGATTTTCGGAGCGGGCGACTTAGTTTGACGCAAAATTACTCAAAAAATACTCACATTTTCCAAACATTCAATGATGTTATTTGAAGATATGTCTTTGGTGAACACATTTCATAAAAAAACTGTACCTTCAAAATCGTAGTTGTAGGAAGACGCCTTTTTTTTTTAATTTTATTTTCGAAAAATCAGCATTTCTACGAAAATGAGACCTGTACCATTCTGTTAAGCGTCCTTTTCGATATCTAAGGTCTAAATTTCATCAACAAATTTTGTGCCTTTTTTCAACAAAATAAAAATTGTCTATGTTTGACACAACATTTCGCAAAAAATATTCATATTTTTGAAAAATTGAACGTGACATTATTTTTAGATGTTTTTCATGAACAAATTTCATTAAGTAAAAATGTTTATCTTCATAATTGTAGTTGTAAAACCATGATTCGAAAAATCAGGGTTTTCAACGAAAATGAAATCTGCGTCATTCTCTTAAACGTGTTTTACACTATCGAACAACGAAATTTAATAAAAATAGATGGAGCCATTTTTTTGAAAATGTTTAGTGTCCCAGGGGCTTCATGTAAAGTACCCAACGAAATTGAAATATGGGTTTCAAATTCAAGGGGCATGGCTCATCAACCGCCACTCAAGTCTTTCCTTAAATAATAAAGTACTTCTCTACAAGGCAATCATCAGGCCAATTTGGAGCTACGGAATTTAACTATGGGGATCTGCCAGCAATTCGAACATAGAGATACTTAGAAGGTTCGAGTCAAAATGTATTCGAAGATTAGCCAATGCACCATGGTACGTGACAAATGACACACTACATCGAGACCTTAAGATACCAACAATATATGAAGAAATCACCCATTGTAGCACTACCTACCAAGAACGGTTAAACAAACATCCAAATCCATCAGCCATAAATTTACTGGACAATAGTGAGGAAGAACATCGACTCAAAAGATATCATATTATGGAACTGCCCTTCCGTTTCGAACAACCTTCCCGAAGAAGATTTCTAGTTTATAGTTTCTAATTGCTATCATAATTATCACATTTACTGAATGTTTGATTAAAAACATTGTAAATAAACCGAAAATAATAATAATAATAATAATAATAATAATAATAATAATAATAATAATAATAATAATAATAATAATAAAAATTCAAGGGACCGCGACATCAGCCAGATCGATTGGGGAATATCAATTTTGGAGAAAATCGGCTGAACGGTTTGGGCGCTAGCGTTATTCACAAACGGATGGGCAGACGTTTTGCCGTCAATCGATTTTTCGGTATCAAGGACCCACAAATCGTGGATTCTGGCTACACTACGCGATAGAGGATTTTTTTCTAAATTTAGCAACTGGATATGTCCACTTTTTCGTTTTCAAGGACCATGTACGTTACGTGCGCAAATATTCTTCTCCTCCATCCGTCATTTACAGTTTTTACTGTTTTTTGACCAAATAGATCAAATGTAATAAGAGTTTTTCTGTCGAAAATTCGCCTTTTTTCGCCCAGCATTACATAACTTTCTCTCTATCGTAGTAGAAGCGAAAAAGTAAAAATGTCAAATTCAATATCGAACATGACACCTTCACGTTTTCAAACTTAAGTGTATGAATCTCGATTTCGCATTGAAATCCAAGACATTATACTAGAAAATTGGAAATTTGAAGCCGAGGTGAATGCGTTGTTCAGATAGTAGAGTAAGCCTGTTACCTGTAATTACTATGGGTTGAAGGTAACGACGGTGATGAATGTGCAAGCCAATGAAAAGTATTGAGAAAAATCCGAGGGAAAGAAATTAATTTTTTAACAGCCACGAAACGACAGTAAGGAAAACGTGTAGTACGATGCAAGGACAATGGGAGATGCAAGGTACTGTAATATTCCATGATTCCCCCAAGAATAAGGCACAAGTCAAAGAATAAATAGAAAATGCATAACATTAACATGAACTGTAAAAACAGATGAAGGCGATGTCGCGTAGCGATAGTTTTTGAGAAGTAAACGGAAAACGCGACAAATTCACAATTGGGACAAGATAGGGCAGTAGCGTTCGTGTAGCGAAGTCGTTTGCAAGTTATTTGAAGGAAATCGCATCACGCGTTCGAAAGATATGAACATTTTTGTATAGTATAAATTCCAGCTTGTAAACAGACATGAGAGCCATTGTTGTGCTTTAAGGTTCAGTAAATAAAAAGGTGTTTGTGGCGAAAATTAAGAGAACGCGTGAAGCAATACAAACAAAACTTTAAGAACCAATAGAATAAATCATTTAGAAAATTATGGTAACAGTCGCAACGTTGGGAAACTTCGAGGGGCTACGCCAGAACAGAAAATGTGAATTAAATTAAATGATGTAATATTTTGTAGGAGAAGCGACAGCGATCGTGTGATGTTAAAAGAAAAAAAGAGCTGACGATCCGGACACAACAATGACGGGGGGAGCGCGGTCGAAGTAGCTTGAATACGGACGCATGTTGAAACGCTCCGCAAAAAATTTTTATTTTTAATAGAAAATTGCGTTCAGTTTGTGAATAGAGTGAAATATATCGTGTTTAGTAACTGTCGAGTTAATGGAAAGATAAAACGTGGAAGAGATATTTATATATTTCACGAAAACAGTGTTCGCGGAACACTGTCGCCATATTGTCGGTCGCAGTTAACAAAAACTAGTATAATAATTAGTGAGTAGTTTTAATCAGGGATATTCTTCATTTAAAGTAAATTTGTCGTTAACAAACGTGTGTGGAAATGGATGGATGCTGTGGGGAGATGAATTAATGGATGCTGCGTGTATACTACGGAGGTGACATGGAACAATGGCGTTACGCGGATGGCCGATTTCTACGAAAGGAAAGTGCAATAACTTTGCGTAATTTAATAGTTCAGATAAATGGGAAGAAAGAACAGACTAGGTTTTAATGTACAAGACCAAGTTTTTGTGGAAATAACAATAGGCTATATTCAGACAGAATAGGGGATGCGCATTCAAGTGTGAATGATTTGTTTTGTTTTTTGTCGATTGTGTAAATAGTAAGTGTGAATGTGATTTTATGTATTTCAGGTATTGTGTTTTGTTGTTTATTGTGTTGCATTTGTGTATGTTTTTGTTGTTATGTCTCCAGCGGAGTGTGGAGAGAGTGAAAACCAGAAAAGAATAAATAATGCCGGACGTACTTGGTTCGACAGTAAGCCATATGATATGATTTCGTGATTTTGTATTAAACAGTGACCTACGCCCAAGCGTCCAAGTATCTCGTTAGGCTCCTGTACAGGCCAACCACAGCCTCACGCCCAGTAGTTTTATAACATTGAAGGAGTAGCTAAGTAACGGGCACAGTTTTAGATAAGGGAGGCAAAAGCTAGCAGGGCATAAATTTGTATAGATTTTATATAGAGTAGAGAGATTCAAGGTATAGTCGTTTTATTACATATTGTCGCCGCAACGTGGTGCGGTTACATACAGATTTGGGATAAGTAGGCAAGACGTTCCATTACAGTACGAAGAAAAATTCGTAGTGTAAAATTGAAATATGAGTTCTTAGAACATTTAGAATCCACAAATATTTAAAAATTATAAATTGCTATTGATGCAAAATATGAATATCTATCGATATTTAAAAAAGTGATACATTTCTTTGCCATCTTCTAGGTGCTTATTTCATAGCGTTTCACATTTAACGTAACAATAAATGGACAAACTCCTGCAATAATCGTATGTAGGTATTTACATTTTAGGGTCGAATTAATTTGACTTTTGCGAGCTAGCGGTGTTCCGAGACCTGGACCCTGCTTTATTATCCACCCCTGGAGTTAATGGATAGATGTGGCCAGCATGACCTTCACCATATCTGGCATACTTAACCATTCTGAACTTTTCATTCGTTACATAGCCATAGAAACAAAGACGATTGTAATGGAAAGCTACGCTCTATTTTTACTCCGACCAGAATCGAACCCGGGATAGCACCACGGAAAGCTACCTCTCTGCCCATGAGTCACCCCACGGGCATATCTTAAAAAACTACCTATAAAATAAAATTAACAATTTCTTCCATTCAGCTGTCCATACCATAAAAGATAATTTCACCTAGCAAATGCAGTTGCAGTTACATTCTGAGTTATTTTAATAGACAATGAGGAAATAAATACAAAAAAGTTTTGTCAATGTGCTCGAAATTACTACTAAATTTCGTACAGCAGGTATTTTACAAAATTTTGATTGTTGAGTTTGTTCTTTGATGATGTTCACGGTCACAAATTTAGGCGGGAGAAAGGAACGCGTTCATAAATACAAAGAAAGATAATTTATGTGGCGTGGTCAGTAGAGAGAATATTGTGACCAAACGGCTGGTAATGGTCCTCTTTAACTTCTGGCAACACTTCCTCTTGAACAACACAGCGCGTTCACAAGCGTTTCTGAGTCACACTTTCTGTGCAAAAGCAATTTATTCACCACTTCCCTCTCCTTGCTTATGTAAAACCTTATTTGTTAAATTCCCTTCATTTCTCTTACGTGTTAGTAGGAATGCTAACTACGTTCATGTACAGTGAAGGATCAATCTGGCTGAACTCAAGACCCTGTGAGTTTGAAACGGATATTACGATTTTGAACTAACAATAAAGTTTGTTAAAAAAAGACTAAAAATGTTTTGATAATATTTTCTTCCAATAGAACAAACTATTTTCTTATGTTTTTTTCAAAAATTGCAGAAAATGTACAATGCAAAACCACAACATTGATGATAGTTTTTTATTTAACGAAGTCTGGTTTAAAGCTGGTGATGCTACAACAGCTCATACGTTCTCGCATTATTTGTAACTAATGCAATTTTCGAAAATTCAGAAAGTTCAACGAAAATGGGACGTGCTCAATTTTGATAAGCGTTCTTCGCACTATTCGAGAAAAAATTAAACAAAAAATTTGCAGCCATTTTTAATTGGCTTTATTGCACGTATAATTATGGGAAAACTAGTCATATTTTGAAAAAAAATGTATATCACCACATTCAAAGATTAATTTTTGAAGAGCAGATTTTATTACGAAGAAGTACTCTATTTTCAATTTAGAAGTTAAAGGAAGACGCCAAAAAACTTACAATTTTCGAAAATTCAGAGAATTTAAAGAAAAAAATCTTGGTCACTTTTATAAGCATGACTTGCTATATTCGAAGAAAAAAGGTGGATCGTTATTGAGAAAATTTTTAAAACGGGAACATGATAATTGAATGGTAAAGTCGAAGAATTGGTAGAATGGTCCATCAAATTCTCTGGGAACTCATGTACGGGTAACCGTAAATACTTGAGGGCACTCATATTTCTTTCGAAACAATCTGACTTAAAAATAGGGATAGTTATTGACTATAAGAAGCTGTGATCTTACGAGGATTTCAATGAAAACTATCGCACCATGATATGTCTTTTCTAAGAACTGTCTACGATGCACGCTTATAAATATCCAAGAAAAATCCAAAATTCAAGACTGATGCCATTAAAGAACGAATAGTCATTTCTAGGTTCTAATGGTGAAATAGACATTTTAAGCACTATAAATGCCGTTCACTGATGTAATAAAGTCATGAAATATATTCATAATGAAGGGGTTTTACGTCGAAATAAAATGGTCTTATTGTCCACTTACCATCTTAGTACTTGCACGTATTACGTTATCTATACAAACACCTACAGATTTCAGACAAATGAAGACCAAACCTCGCGTCGATTGTAAATATGCTTCACTGTTCGCACACAGGGAAATAATACGACGCCGATAGATTCACAACTGGCGCAAGCCTGTCCGAAGAGCCTGGCTTGCCTTACGACCAATGAGGAAACCCGTGCCTCCTGACCGGAGCGGTGTGGGACGGGCAGGCGGCACTGGGTCAAGAGAATCGCCGGCACGGCGCATTTCCTGCCTGCCGCTCCGCTCCGCTCCTCTCCTGACCTTCCCTTACCCGAAGAAGCTGCTGCCGCCACCGCTGCTGCATCGCCGAGCAGAGCGGAGGTCTAGGAGCGCAGTGGGTCGAAATAACGCCAGGATCGCGCAGAATATTTATTTATTGATTGATTGTTGATTGATTGTCAGTGATTTCGGGCGCGTCAACTACTATGGTTATTATCCCCGTAGGTGTAGTGCGTGTTTTAGCTCGGGAGGCGGCGGTGGTCTTCCCCCACTGGATGGTCAGATCCGGCGCCGACCTACCGTCGCCTAACGGGGTTTCCCCAAACAGGTATCTCCCATCAGCGGAGCACCGCCCCAGCCGGGACAAGTTCTAAATCCCCGAGCGGTCTCCCGGCATGTGTGGTAGTTTAGTGTATGTTAGTGTAAAGTACGACATACACTGGTGTGTGTAAGGAGAGAGGATAGGACAAGGAGGAGGAAGGAAAGATCGCGCGCGCGGTCCGTGGCCCGTTTGTTAGGGTACTGCTCAGACATTCGCCTGGTGTTAATCGGAGAAACCACGGTAAACTACCAATCAGAGCAGCTGGCCGCTAGAATTCTGCTCCTGACAGCGACTGAATTAGACCTCGCTGAGAGCAAGAGTCGAAAATCCTACCGCCGTCGGGACTTGAACCTAAGACCTCCCAATCAGAGGCGCTGCAGTGACATCAGTTGATGCACTGAGCCACCGCTCCCGGTTTGATTGATTCTGTTGAATGATTTCGGGCGAGTCAACTACTATGGTCATTATTCTCGTAAGTGTAGTGTGTGTTTTTGCTCAGGAGGTGGCGGTGGTCTTCCTCCGCTGGATGGCCAGATCCGGCGCCAACCGACCGTCGGTTAGCAGTTTTCCCCTACCCGGTATCTCCCACCAGCGGGGCACCGCCCCAGCCGGGACAAGCTCTAAGCTCCCGACAGGTCTCTCGGCATGTGTGCCGCGCTGAGTATGTTTTCGGCGAGCCGGAGAGGATAGTCAATCAGAACGAAGACTTAATGAGGTTTTCCGGGGGAAAGGTTTATGGGCGTTGGTCACTTGATTCAAATCCTAGTCTGCCAACGTTTCGGAACTTCGCGACGAATCGACAAAGTGTATCGACTGCACTGTTTCAGTCAATTTTTAATATATTATTTAAACTTGATAATAAAATTTTGATTAGTAATTTTAATACTAATCAAAACATTAATTAGAACAGTATTTATTTCAATAATAATAATAATAATAATATTAATAATAATAATAATAATAATAATAATAATAATAATAATAATAATTTCATCGAGGTGTATTATATTACAGATTCAATGTTGCACAATTCACAATGTTAGAGATAATGTATTAGTTAAGGACATTGAACGTCTCAGAAATTAAAACCTGTTTGCGCACCTGCAATATTTTAAGTAATGTTTACTTCTTTAAAATGGCGAATCAAAAATTCGAGATAAAAACTTAAGTGTTTAATGAAAAAGGAAAATAGACAAAAACCTAAAACTGAACTAACACTGTATGCTTGGGCGCTTGAATGAACGCCTATAATTGCCCTCCTTTGCACAAATGCTGGTCGATAGTAGTTAGTGCTACCCAAGGACCTGTTGATCACAAGATACTTGCGTAAGATATGAGCGATGTCTTCGGCCAGTAATTAACCGTCACTCCACATTAAAGCTCCATTCTGCTCTCCTTGTTGATAAAGCCATTTTACGTCGTTACTCACGTGCTCTCGTTACTCGCGCCTACAACATTAAGGAAGAATGTGTGCAAGCTATTCTTTCTGCACAGATTCCAGGGTAGCATGCCCATCTGTCATTGGGGTTGTTTGATGCGGGGAACGCAATCTTGCTAAAGGCAATGGTTAAATAATAATAATAATAATAATAATAATAATAATAATAATAATAATAATAATAATTGGGACAGAAGTCGTAGCAACTATTTTTTTCTAAAAAAAATTGGATCACATAATCTTATTTGTCGCGTGAAAGAAATGCAGTATTAGTGTGTGGTCACAACATATTGTTTTTTGGGTGTCTCTATCAACAGAGAGAGAGCAATGTGAAATCAGTTGTCTGACTACCTCTGGACGAGATGAATGTCACCCTTTCGAACAACGCTCCTACATCAATACAGCTATTCTCCGTGGTCGAAACACCTTAGAAAGTCACTGGAAATTGGTGGAAGCTGTTGGTAATAATGCCATTCCATGCTGGACAGTCGCGAGATAACCAAGGCAGTTTCAGCGAGAACGTTTAGCAACCTGCGATCAGCGACCCACGGGACGACCTGCGAATGGAAGAGCATTATTCCCCACAGTTTCCACCAATTTCCTGTGACAGTCTAAGACATTTCTTCCAGGGAGAACGGCTTTCTTGATGTAGGAATGTTTCCCGAAAAGATTGTATTCATCTCGCACGGCGGTAATCAGACAATTGATTTCAAATAGCTCTCTGTGTTAATAGACACACTCAAAAAACCATCTGTTGTTGTGAATACACACTAGTTATACGTTTCTTTCATGTGACAATTTGTTAAAATTTTAATTTTATCTAACCAGATCAGTGGAATTACCACTTTACAGGTGACTATTTGTTTTAACTATGTTCTATAATATATAGTGGCTCGAAGTTACGAGTAAATGTAAATTTACACACTATCATAACTCTATTTTTGATCGAGGACATCCACACTGGATACCACCATGATGATAGTAGTTATTTTTGTGAAGAAAGCAAGATTGAGAGTGGGAGGTGAGTTAAAGATTTCTCCAAGTTATGGGGAACGGAACAGATCTTTTGGGAGACGGGATTTAATTCTTGTAGGAGCAATGCTTGATTTTCCGGGGGAATAAAACTATGAGATCCCATAATATTTCTTTTAGAAAAAAGAAAACAAAACAATAGTTTTCATGACTTCTACCCTAACCCTCGTGATGACAAAAGACCTACTCTTTGGGACCAGTGTCCGGCGCGGGCGAGGGCGCGGATAAATCGTTGCTGTCCATTCATTTGGCACGTCCATTTCAACGCAGCTCATCGCCCATGCGGCGCGTTCGCGTCGCGTTTCCGTTTCCCGGCCTTCGCTGCTTCCGGTCGCGCGTCCGAGGCAGCAGCCACGCGACGCCTCCGCGCAGATCGATTCGGCAGCCAAGCCCTCCCCCCACACACACACACCGCTCGCTCACATGTGGCCTCTCAGCTGGAAACTCGTCCAAGGATTTATGATGATCGGGCGGGGGATTTTGATGTCCTAAAACGTCACCAAAAATGATCAATTAAATGCTATTAAAATGTTTTAAAAATGCCCTAAAATCTAAGAAAAATTACGGGAAAAAGTCATCAAAACCTGTTCGGATGAACAATTCAAGCTGTTGGATTACGTTATTGATGAAATCGAGGCTTCTTCTATCTGTGCAAATGAACTCAGGTTTCAAACTTTTGGTTTGGACTGTTATTTACCTGGAAATCTCCGTATTTAGTTATACCGAAATCGGCTGAACCGACAATAGCATTGATAGGCGTTACAGGAACCTTAGATTTCACACTCACAACGACTGACATTACAATATCTGAGCGAAGAAATCGAATAGGCCCCTCGGGAATTCTGTGAAACCCATTTGTTGCATCTCGTAAATATTACTTTAAACAAGTACCATTAAAATGATATTTAAATCGATGAAATCAGCGAAAAATAAATTAAAAATGCCAGAAAAATGTAAAAAATAACTTAATAGTCGAAATCGATGAAAAAGGAAGAAAGAAAAGAGATATAAAAATGAGTCAATTCCTTTTGTCATAAAATAAAATTAATTTCTATACTAAACGACAGTGTTCTAAAAAGAAAAGGAAAAACAAATACTTTTCATTATAATCCAGCCCCTAATGATGATTGATTGATGTTTCCAAGCGCGTCGTATGCTATGGTCTGGACTGAACCCTGGAGTACAGAAATGTCCCATTGGTGTAGTCCACGGTTGTCGAACTGGCGACCCGCGGGCTGTATGCAGTCTACAGTAGATCACTAGAACATAGTACGTGTACAAAGCTTGGTAAATATAAAAAATTTCAATTACACCTTTAGAAAGATTGTTTAAGGAGGGCAAAATTTGACTGTTGAATCTCCGCATCTCTATTGTAATAATTACAAAATTTGACTATCTTATCGTTATTTCAAGTATCTATTTTACCTTTTCGGCGAACTCCTGATCACCTACCTACATGATACAGCCGACTCCGGTTAAAGTGAACTCAGATATAGTGGACTTAATTCATTAGTTCTGTTTCACTTATGTTAACATTACAAAAAAAAAAAAGGAACTCTGAACCTCACCAATCGTGAAGTATGAAATTGAACGTCATGGAAATTAATTCCCTCCAAGAATATACATATATATCGCGTCACTGCCACAAATCCCAATACTTGGTAGTTTGGAAAAGTATTGTCGGCGAAAGGTCATAACCAAGAAGAACCCCTGAAATGGAGGTAGCGGACCCAAAATGGGGACCTTTCTGATGACCAAATGCGACGCAGTTTCACTGAGCAAATGATGACCGTCTCCTGCCTGGGCTACAACTGGCGGTGGCGACGCGCGACTGCTTGCTTCAGTTTCAAGCTGGATGTTCCATGAGATTCCGCGGGACGAAGAGCGCGTAGTGTTGAACGTAGGTGTTCGGAAGCATGCGACTGCCACAGCCCCACAGCCTAGCGACACCCGCCGTCGCGCCGAAAAGTGATCGGTTTCATTAGCAGCTTGTGCGATGCCGCTTCCGAGAGGGTCTCATATGTGCCGGTTAAGGGGCCGTCTGAGAGTGGGACAGAGTTCCAAAAATGCAAGAGGCTTTGAAGGGTGTCAAGACTGCTTTACGACACTTAGACACAGTGGACAATGCAGAATCAAGTATGGAGAACATGGAAGTCTGGATAACGTTCTAGAGAAATTACTAATGAAAAATATACGAAGCAAACTGAAAATAATTCGTATTTTTAACCACAATAAATATATTGAAAATTTCAGTTCGTAGTTTTAATGTACTGTTTTGCTGTTAATATATCTCTATATTTATAAAATCAATAATTGTGGAGAAATTCTTTTTAATTTTGATGACATCTGTAATAGTGAACCTCTGATATAGCGAGTCAAAAATGTCAGAACCCAAAAGTTGACTGTAACCGGAGTCGACTGTGTATCGACGAAGCTGTGGTACCAGAACTCCAGAAAAGCGGGCGAGTGGCCTGATTCCTTCTCCAGCGCCCAGGTAAGACGCCCCCCCCCCATCCCGGAGCAGCGCGCTAAAACATCACAGGTTGCGCCGGCGCCCCCGCCCCCGCCTACCCGACATCAAGGCGCCAGCACTGCCCGCCGCCGCCGGCCGCCACTCCACTCGCTCGCCGACCTGTTCTCCCCCGCAATTAAGAGCGGAGAGCAGCAGAATTGCGACCGCACCGCCCTCGCAGCTGAAACTGCAACGTGTGCTGGGGTCGGCGCCCGCGGCGCGTTGGCGCCGACGAGACAGGCAGCGGCGGGGCCGGCGCGGGCGGCGAGGGCGGACAGGGGTCGGGGGTGGGATGGAGGCTGGACGCCTCAGGCCGCCAGGGTGGAGGACTGAGGGATAGAGGGCGGCATGGCTGGGCGGGGGAGTTGGCGCAGCGGCAGAGGAGGAGGCGGGGTTTGTGGTGGTACGAAGGTTGGGGTGGAGGTGAGGGCCACGTCCCCCCTTCGAAATAGCCTTTTTTGCTATTGCATATATTGAAAGTAACAACCACATATTGATTGCATCACATTTCGAACGAGAAATCTCGAGTGAGAGGTATTTCAATAAGAGCTCACGCTATAAAACAGTTGCAGTGTTCTTCAACGAATTGATAGCAGTGGCGGAGCGAGAACACAGGTCCAGGGTAGGCAAAACGCAGATTACAGATGGATAGCCTTTCAGCGGGCGTGGGGCCATAACCCTCCACCTGGTTCTAATATTTCTTGTAATTTTACTCACTTTATTGAAAATAATTGGCCTATATTGATCGCATCTCGTCCCAAATGTTAGTTTTCATTTAACTCGTGCAGACGTCATTTCAAGAAGAAATTTACATTAAAAAATGTATTTTTGTTTAAAAACGTTTTGGCTGGTTTTGGTCCTGGCCCTCTCCTGAATTCTGAATCCGCCTGTTACAGAATGATCTTTTACTTTTTCTCAGAAGAACGATCTGCAACCAAATTTATCTTTTAGTCGAGAAAACCATATTCGTAGTATTTCACGTTTTGGACATTATATTGTGGGAAAAAACGAATTTATGTCTAAAAAGTCGAGTGTCACTAACATATTCATTTAAAAATATATAATAAATACTTTGAAAACAATAATCACTTTCTCCACTCATTAACTTGACTATTAAACAAGCGCCTCGTTACTAACGTGGTTGAAAATCCGTGTTCCATAAGGGCAGGCTTGTCTACCTGGAGTTTCGACAGCAAGGCTAGACAGCAAGGCTTCATTCAGCAGCTGTCGGGAGGAAAATTCTAGCAGCCGGCTGCTCTGATCGGTAGTTTTCCGTGGTTTCTCGGACCAAAACCAGACGAATGCCGGAGAAGTTCCCTAACAAACTGCCCACGGACCGCGCGCGATCTTTCCTACCTCCAAACAACCTCCATTCGACCAAGCTATCAAGCTACTGTAAAAAATCCTGCCACCGCCGGGACTCGAACTCTTTTCTCTTGACCTCCCGGTCAGAGGCAATGCAGGGACATCAATTGATGCTCCGAACCAGCTACGCCGGTTTTATATTTGAAATGTATTAAGACGGCTCCACACATTCGGCATTCGCCGAGCAGCGAGTTAGTGCTCGCCGAATCCCGAGCAGCTGACGTGTTCGGCGAATGTTCGCTCCCTTTGATGCGTCCAAAAGACCGATACGCGGTGGGTAGGGCGAACCCCGAATCTTCGTCACTCGGCAAATAACAAGCAACACATCCACACTACTCGGGATTCGGCGAGCCGAATAACGAATATGTGGAGCCACCTTTAAACTAGTACGTATTGCTCACGGTAGCTATTTAACTGCGTTCCCTACCCCAAGGAACCGTCACTGATTTGTGGGAGTTCCCAACTGAATCCCCCCCTTCCCCACGAAATATTCCCTGGGCCCGTTTCTGGAAACGGGGCTGCAGTTGTGGTGGAGGCGGTGAGAGTTCTTTCGCAGTGGGTTCCTTGGAATGCCACAGTCACTAGGGCGGGGGCGTCCGCCGCAGCAGAACAGGCTCCGCCCGCCCTATTTAGTGGCAGGCCCCGCGGCAGGGGCGGTTGAGAATCGGTTCGCGCGAATCGCGAACCGTTTCTTCGCTTGACTCGTCGAAATGCTCTGCGGCATCTCGTAGTTCCGCGAAAGAATCGGAAAGGACGGAGAGGAAGTAACGGGCAGTGACGGGCTATAAATTAAACGATCGTATTCTTTTCGAGAAACATAATTAGATTCTGCTCGTAGGCATTTCTAATTCCGCGAAGACCTCGGACAGTTTTGATTGTATCCAAGCAGTAAAATGTGGTACGCAAAAAAGTATTCGTTTTAAAAAGATGATTTTGTCACACTCGTTTGTGCAGGAACATTCATTTCTTTGGTTTCGTTCTCTTTCTATTCGCAACATAACGCCGAAATAGTCATTTAATCTAGCAATGAAATAAATTCAATTCGATTATAGAATTACGTGAAACACATCTAGGGCAAGTGTACATCTTTACTTTCTATTCGTGATAAATGGTGCAAGTCTGGAAAATGCGCAATTTTGTTTTTCGGTAGACAGAATACCTCCCAAAATTATATATAAACGCTTTTAACAGTGAAAATAAAAGTTTGTGCTTCACCCCATTGTAATAACAGTGTTTTCGTAATTAACCCTCATTTATTAGCGCACTTGTTCAGGCAAAAGTCAAAGGAATAGCGTAAATCTGCTTTGCGTGTTAGTTTGTTTTTTGTTTTTTCTTTTCGCAGACCACATCCTGGACAAAGGACGCCGTCTGAGCTAGGAATGAATATCATTAGTCGCTCGTGAGGTTTTCTGGTGGAGGCGGCAGATGTCGATTCCCGAGGCTGCAGGGGTGCTGTTGAAGACAGCGCGCTAGTCACCTTCAGACGATCCTCAGTGAATGTATGCGCTAGGCAAATGCCATTCTCTGACCACATTGCTGCCAGTTGAGACTGTAACCAGCGTACCGGACTGCTTATCGTATGATCGCTCGTCATTATGTTTGCTCTCAAATTCTTGATTTTAATACAACACGAAAATGAGCATGAAACTAACCAGTTGCAATGGCTCTGGTCATTGCTTGGATAAACATGATTGTACCGAATACTACCCCAGGTGCAATCTCAGTTGTTCTTGGGGCATGAAGTGAGATAAATAAAGCGATAGTGAAAGCTACATGAAACCCACGTGTACGTACTATACAATGAGTAAACAGAGGTACCTTTGGATGTTGATTCACAAAACTAGTATAGGCTTTTCCCTTCTTATTTGTTGTTCTTATGTACCATTACGTGTGCAGAAGAATAGACTGGAGGTGTCTGCCTTGCTTACAAAAAAATGTGGGATTATACAATAAAATGTTTCATGAATGGATACATTTTGTAGCAAATAATGAAGCTTTTACGCTGATAGTGATATGACCCGGAAGCCGTGCTGTGAATGATACAGATATTCTGCATAAATTAATTATAAAAGAAACACGCAGAGTTTCAAGTACTGATATTTGTATTCTAAACATACTAGCTATATTTTAAAACAATTGCTGTTGATTTGTTTTAACTTCTTCTTTTTCGAACATTGATCAAACTATATTTCAATGATTAAAAACAAGGAAGTTCCAGAAACACATTCCAATTCAACATAAATTTAAACAGATAAAATGCCTTCCTTTTCTTGTGAAGGTTAACTTGTTGAAAAAACTAACACTATAAAATGAAATTTCAGTGCCGAACCAGGAGAACTGGGCTGTAAGGATGAAATTACTTCTTATAAAGCTAACGCTAGTCTAGTGATCTATTGCTCTACTTGACTAACATAAATGGCTACCATAAAATGGCACTGAGATAGCCGAAGAGATTAAGTGTTCAAGGGACACTGAGTCAAAGTACAACAGTCTCCCCTGCTCATTACTAAGTACAGTTGGCAATTACCTAGTGAGACACAAAAAAAGTCTTGAACCAAGGACCGCTACGTACGAATTACATTTTTCCCTTCCAAGTTCCTATACGCCTTACTGGTACATAATTTACATTTTTTTCCCTCGCGAAGGTCTTTGCTTTCCAAGTCAAGGGTCAAGCAGACTGCCCACTCAATTGACTAGCAATGGGTCACACTTAAAGCCTCTTGCGACCACGGAAAAGCTTTGTCACCAGTCACGTCAAGCGAACTCAAACAGAAAGACGCGAATAGCCGGCTGCGCCGACAGCTCAGGGTCGGGGACCCCAACAAGTGCCTGCCCACCTGCAGGCTGATCACTGCTACCACGTTGAGCTTTTGGGAAGGAAACGAGTGTTTTCGCGTGTAGGGCACAGGGAGGCGGCGTCGGTGGATACCCGACCCTCTCAACACTTTCACTCCTGAGTGACGCCGCTTAAACCCGTTTGGCGTCGGGGATTTGGGTGAAGGGGACGCGGCCGGCGAGGGGTGGCCCGCTGAAGCGGTGTGGTGGGGGAAGAGAGGGGCGCTTCAGGGGAGAGTTAGGGGGTGAGGCGCGGGACTAACGCGAGCTCCGTGTCGAAAGGAGCGCTTTTGGCGACCGCTGCGGAAGTACGGGTGCGGCGTCACCTCGTTGGAGATGGGACGCCGCAACATAGGAGCGCTGTGCATAGAGACATTCGATTCCTATAACATGCATATGCAACATTCCTATAACATGCAATGTCCTATACCGTGCATAGAGACAGACATTCGACTAATCGATTCCGGAATCGATTGCAGAATCGAAAAGTTGAAATAGATTCGAGAATCAAATTAAAAGAAAAGAATCAATTCTGTAAAGACATTTTAATTCGCACACAACTGTGTTAATTATTTAAATTTTAATAACAATAATTAGACCAAGGGGATAAAAATATTATTAATGAAAGGATACAGTGGAAATAAAGTAATAAAATAGACAACTGAAATAATTTATTAATAGACTATAAATTTGCAACTACAATAGGTTATAATTTCAACAATAGTATGAACTAATCAACGAAATTATAACGGATTCAAAGAAATACAAATTCACACAAGCAATTCAGAAAGGAAAAGAGCGGAAAATTAAGATGTTAAAAATGTAATTTGAACCAAGGGGTTTCGTTTGACAGAAACACATGGCGGAGGCATGGTGCGAGGTAGAATTCAAACACGTCATGTAAATCAATAATAAAAGTAGTAACTACAATAATAACTATAATAATAATAATAATAATAATAATAATAATAATAATAATAATAATAAATGAGAACGCCAAAAGCAAAAACAAAAAACACAATGGAAAGATAATTTTTAAAAAATCGAAGGTATTCATTTGATTTGATTCCGACCTTTTGGAATCGATTCTAGCAAGAATCGGAAGCAAAGGAATCGAAAGAAAAGAATCGATTCCGGAATCGAATCGATAGAATCGGAACGCCCTTGCTGAACACAAGTAAACACTTCTACACTGAGCCAGTCCAGAAGAAAAGGAAATTTCGCTCGTGGCAACAACTCAAAAAATACGAATTTTGTGTTAATGCACTCTCCAGAATTGCAAATTGCTCTACCTTCCAGCAGGTTCAGCAGCTTATCTTAAGGTTAAGTATTCCATCAACAAATACCAGAAGTGTAAATACAAGTATGATGCATTTCAATACAAGGCGAAACTTCAAACTCATTTTTCTAATCACAATATTTTTTCAGTTGTGCAACTATTGCAGCCCACGAAAGTTTTGTCCTTATACTACGGGCCATTCAAATGAGTAAGAAATTCCTTAAATCAAATGTTAATAATGATTTTATGCTGATATGGGAAATAGATTAATTTTATAGACAAATAAACTGGAAGACTAAACGCCAGAGAATTCAAAATAAGAAAAATTATATAGAAATTCAGTAACATAAGAAAAGGTCGGAAATCTAATTTTTTTAATAACTTTATGGTTATTGAGGATATTTCTAACTTGTAGAATTTTGATTCTTTACAATATTCTTAACACAACAATCTAATACATAACTACATAAAGTTTGAGAATTCTTAAGCAAGGATTTTCTTCACTTGTTCCCTATTTACTTATGTTTTTTCTCGGAAGGTATTTTCTTTGTTCTTTCATTTCAAAATCTTTTTCTTTGTTAGATTTACCTTGCTGTTGCCAACACCATACTGTCTTTTTACTTTCTCGCATACATAGGTATATACGGAGTAAGATATAATCATAATCATATAATAATAAAAATTGTTAATATTATGAAATATACGCAAAATCAGTTACCATTATCTCTTAATGCTTTCAGTTTCTCTCAGGGCTTGAACTCTTGACTTGATGTGTCTTCGCTTGTATGCTGACGAGATTCCCTCCCTTTCTAGTTTTTCTAGGGGTAATTCAAAAATACGTACGCAATTTTAGCTTCTTCAAAACCTCAATGAACCAATTAACATAACCTATTAACATTTCACTGGTTCTCTTTCTCCTTTTCTTTCTTTTTTTCTTTCCATTCTCTCTACCGTTCCATTCATCCCGATTCTTTCCCGATTTCCTATCAAGTTCGTCCTCTCTCGCTTTCACTCCTGTCATCCATGTGAAAATCTTGCGTGCGTATTCTTCATTGAATGACTTCCTTTATTATGTACTATTGTAATATAAATTCTGAAAGTGGTCAGGCGGAAGAGCAGGCTAAATAGCCTGAGCCTCGCCACCAATAAAGACATTTATTTATTTATTTATTTATTTATTTATTTATTTATTTATTTATTTATTTATTTATTTATTTATTTATTTATTTATTTATTTATTTATTTATTTATTTATTTATTTTCATTTATTTATTTATTTATTTATTTATTTATTTATTTATTTATTTATTTATTTATTTATTTATTTATTTATTTATTTATTTATTTATTTATTTATTTATTTATTTATTTATTTATTTATTTATTTATTTATTTATTTATTTATTTATTTATTTATTTATTTAAGATACGTAGTATAGAGAAAGTTGTTATGCTGCGGAAAATCGATTCCGATATTTCAACGGAAATACACGTTTTCGGGTCCGCTGGTACCGAAAAGGTGTTTTTATTCAAAACGTCCGTCTGCCCGTCTGTCGTATGTGAATAAACCTAGCACTTAAACCACAAGTACGATCTTTTCCAAATTGAAGAAACCCCTGTCTATGTGGATCTAGTTGAAGCAATGAAATGTTGAAAAACGTTCTTTAAAATTTGGGGGTACTTTACAACACCCCCGGACATTTTCAATATTTTCTCAAAAACGGCTCCAAATTTTTTCTTTCTCTTCCTCTGAATTTTCAAAAATTACAAAAGTTTGCCTTTTTTCGGCGCCTTCCTACAACTATAAAATTGAAGAAAGAGATTTTTCCTTCAAATTAAATTTGTTGTCCATAATTAGTTCTTTCATTAAGATCATATACGATCTTTTGAAAATTTTAGTAGTTTTCGTGCAATAATGCGTGCAGTAATTGCAATTGTAAAAATTACAAAACCAAGAGTTTCTTAAAAACGGCTCCAAATTTCTTTAAATTTTTGGAAGGGGTAGTACTATCCGATGATGAACGTCATATTGCTTTATTCTTTTGTTTTTTCAATAATTACAAAAACGTAATTTTTTTTACTTGTCTCTCCTGGCAGTAATACATTAGAGGCGATTTCGTCACATTATTATATTTATGAGTACATGTTCCTTAAATAATGTCAAACTTTTTCTCGAAAACTCACCAGTTTTCTGTCAAAATCACCTCAAAATTCCGCATTGTCAGAAACGCTCAAACGCCATTTTCTCAAAAATGGCTCCAAATTTTTTCTTCAAATTTTTCCAATGGATAGTGCGAATTGCACTGTTTGTTAAGACGTAAGGTTCATTTTGGTGTTTTTTCAAAAACTACACATGTAATTTTCTTGAAATGTCTTTCACGCCGTTAATATGCACATTTCCATCAATTTGCATACATTATTACATTTCTGAGTGAATGTGCTTCAATGACTTCAAATGAAGTTTTTCGACAACACAGTAGATTCCTGTTAAAAAGAGCGTAAATTTCACTTTTACAGTAATGCGTCATCGCCATTTTCTTAAAAACGACTACAATTTTTTTTAATGAAAACTTTTATTTTGGACGAGTTTTTACTCTTATTTAATATTCTTGAAGTAATGATTCAGTTCCACTACTAGCAAAGCAAAACGTTGAGAAAATGTATAAAAAAAAAAGTACTTTGGGCGACGATAGATGGCACCTGGTCAGAGAATGGAGCAAGACCTTAAAGCGAACCACACTAAGGAAATTAGAAAAATTTTCTACGAGAAAGTCTGAACCATTATGTAGCACCTCTAGTTTTTCTACTTATTTAATTTTTTATCTTACCCTTTCCTACCTGTAAAGTTCTCTCTTATGTGTGTAAACGAGCTAGATCTAATGTTCGGAGAAAATCTACCGCGATATTCACATTCAAATGTGCATTTTGTGCTAAAATTCTGCAAAAACAACTCCCAACATCTTTGGGAGCATGTCGTGCCTGTCGCAACGCACCCAGACACGCATTAGAAGTGTGTCTCCCAACGCCGTTTCTCTTCAGCCGAGGCTTGAATCGCTTCGCGCCTCCCCCACAGCACCATAAACCTTGAGAAGTCGCTACTGCCATCTCGCCCACATTATTAGCCACACGTGCGTGTTTACAGCGGCCGAGCGCATTTGGGGCAATCAATTACATCAGAAGCGAAAAAAAGCAGCAGGCGAGGCGAGGCGGCGCGAGACAGATCCGCTTCCGAAGCAAGGTTTGAGCAAGGTCGCGCGGGGGCGGGGGGCGGGGCAGCTCGCAGTGCATGGCGGCACACAGCGCAGAGATGCGGGGCGACGTGGGATAACGTGCGGGGCAGTGAGGTGGCGAAGGGCGGCGAGGTCAGCGTAGGCCACTGTAGGACGGGGAGGGGATAACGTGGGGAAGCATGCGGCGGCGGGGGCGGCGTGGGGAGCAGTGAGGGACGGTAGTGGGGCGGCGGGGGCAGTGAGAACGGCGGGGGCACTGGGCAGCGGGGACAGTGAGGGCAACGAGAGCAGTGGGGGCAACGGGGGCAGTGAGGGTAGTGGGGGCGGAGGGGTGTTAGGGCGGCGGTGACGACAAGTGGGGGCGAGGACGGCAGGCTCTGTGACGGCGGCGGGGGCAGTGGGAGTGGCGAATGCAGTGTGGGACGCGGGGGCAGTGGGAGCGACGAGAGCAGTGGGGGCAACGGGGGCAGTGAGGGTAGTGGGGGCGGAGGGGTGTTAGGGCGGCGGGGACTGTGACGGCGGCGGGGGCAGTGGGAGCGGCGCGAGTAGTGGGGGAGGCGGGGGCAATGGGGCCGGTGGTTCGGAGGGGGCGGCGGGGACAATGGGGCGGCAGGGTAAATGAGGGCGACAGGGGCAGTGAGGGCAGTGGGACATGGGGGCGGCGGGGGCAGTACGGGCGGTGGGGGCAGTGGGAATGGTGGGGGCGGATGGGTGGTAGGGCGGCGATGGCGACGATGAGGGTGCGGGACGGTAAAGATGGCGACGGCGATGGGGGCGGCGACGGCGGGGACAGTGAGGGAAGCGGGGGTAGTGAGGGCGGTGAGGGGGGCGGAGGGGTGATAGGGCGGTATTGGCGACGACGAGCGGGCGAGGGCAGCTGGGGCGATGGGGTCAGCGGGCCAGTGAGGGTGAGGGGCAGTGAGAGCGGCGGGGACAGTGAGGGCGGCGGGGGCAGTGCGGACGGAGCGGGCAGCGAGCAGGCGAGACGGCGGGGGTGGTTAACGGGGTATGTGGGCCTTGTGGGTGGGCCACCTTCCGAGAAGCGCCAACAGGTTTCGTTAAGCAGCCCTGCAGGTCAGTGTGGCGTGCGCCGAGGAGGAGACAAGCACCAACACGGGCAGGTGCACACGAAATGGGAATGGCGTGGGAGAGAACATGCGACAGAACTACTTGCCACACGTAGACACACTCTGATCGGTTATATTTTCCGTGATTTTATTCTCGCCAACTTTTCTCCCAAATCTCCAAGGATACGAAACATTCTTACCAACATCCTCTACTTTCCTTCTGCCTTTACACTTTTCTTTTAATATTTCCATTTTCTTCCCATTCCCATACGCATTTCACACAAGTTACGACCCTAACCCGCCATCCTGCTTGAGGTTAAGACGTATGCTGTGATGGTCCCTGGTCTTGCAACCCAGATATAAATGTAAAATCTGTCCTCCTTTTTTGCATTTTATTCACAATTGAGGCATTCTGATGCAGAACACTTCTGACATTTTGCGAAAGTAAAATTAATTATTTATTGATTTATTTTCCAATCGATAATTAACTGAACCCAAATTAGCCTAGGTCGAAGATGCTTTTTTTAGCAAACTTCGTTGTTTTTTTACTTTCTCGTATACGTACGTATATATGAAGTAATATACGCGAATACAGTAATATTCTAATGTAGTAAACTTTAGTACGTTAGTATGTAGTAACCTTTAACACGTTATACAGTGAAGTTTCAGAAATTGTGGTTTATTGGGTATGAGAATTTGATACCGAACAATTGGTTTATTTCAAAGCGTGTCCGTCCGTCTGTCTGTGCCTGTCTGTCTGTCTGTCTGTCTATCTGTCCCTCTGTGAACACCACTAGCGCCTACACTCAACCATACGTAGGATTTTTTCCAAAATGGATGTTCTCCAGTCGATCAGGCTCAACTCGAAGCTATGCGATTTTGAAAATCATTCTTTAAAATTTGGGAGTACTTTACATGAAGCCCCAGGGATATTTTCAAAACTCTTTCAAAAATGGCTTAAAATTTTGTCTTAAATTTTTTTGAAAGAATAGAGTAAAATACACTGATAAAGATGGCATAGATAAGTTTTTTAATTTAATTCACTGTTGAATTTTCGAAAATTTCAAAAGTTTGAATTTTTTCGGCGTCTTCCTACAACTACAAAACTGACGATAGACATTTTTCCTTCAAACAAAATTTGTCTCCACAGTTAGTTCTTTCATTAAGGTTATGTACATTTTTTTATAACTTTTAGTAGTTTTCATGCAATATTGCGTGAAATATGCGCAAAATTATAGTAATTAACGAAACGAGTGAATAAAGAGAAGAATAATTGCATCAGTGGTATGTTCAACGACAATAGGATCGAGTTTTCTTATATACCACGAATGCAACTGTACCCATTTATTCACTTGTTACGTTCAATATTTTCTCGTTTCCATTTACGAATAATTTAAATTTTGAGCAATTGAAGCACATCTTTACCATTGGAGGCTTACATTTGATGTCGTAGTATTGCATCTGTAAAAGATCTATTTAAGTGGCCCTTGCATTGTTTTTATTTGTAAGAAATATTTGCATATCTAAGGTACTGAACATATTGCGGACAAAATTTAGAAGAAGCTGACAAAGTCGTGAAAACATTACTGCGCACGAAAAGTAAAGACAAGTATAAGAGAGGATGCAATATGTGTAAATATTGAGAAGAAAAAAAACTAGTCAGTTCTGACACAGTTTTGGTATAGCCTAATTTTTAGAATGGGTTAGAATGGGAATTTGCGTTTACATTTTTTTTACACTTGTGTGGACTTTTAATTTGACGGTGGAATTTTAGTAGCACGCGTGCTATTAACATAGCGATAATCAACGATTTTTCATGGAATTAATGAAAGTATTTAGTTAACTAAACGAAATAAAAAACGTAAACAGTATTTTCTCGAAAACGGCTCCAAATTTTGTATGAACTGCTCCAATGAAATTTTTCGAAAACTCTATATTTCGGTGAAAAAGAGCTTCAAATTTCCTATTTACATTAATGCTGAAACGCTTTTTTTCTTAAATACGGCTCCAAATTCTTCAACAAAAATTTCCTTTTAGGATCATCATCTGTGGAATCCGGAGCATTCCGAAGAACGTCCTTGGCCAATCCTTCCCAAAGGTTGACGCGCCAGGAACCTAACTGGTGGGTTGCCGGACACAGCCCGGCAACACGGAGCTTAGCATAGCCTTCTCACTGCCTCCATCTTGAAGCTAACGACGTGAGTACCGCCGTGAAACTCAGGGTCCGGGTGGTCGCCTACAACTCTCCACCAGAGGTCGCGGAGACCTACGTCACCGCGATTCCCCCACGTAGGGCTTCGGTTAGCATTAAAGATGTTGCGTAACCACCAAAGGTAATACGCACGTCGCCCCCCCCCGCAGTTCGCTGGGAAATCCAAAGAATTCGCGGTGGCGCATCCCGCGTGATGAGCTCTCGTCACCATGGTGACGCGCGCGTCAGCGAGGGACGTCTAAACGTCTCCGGGACGACGCGACGCGACGCGCGGGCCATCGATCCTGCCGCGCACGACCCTACGGTTGCCAACAATGTTAATGTAAACGGGAGGGCACTCGATGAGCAAAGAAGAAAAACAAAGAAAAACAACTCATCAACACATTTCTTTGTATGAATATTTCATTTAGACGAACACCAGCTCCTTTTCTTTCTTCTCTTCAAATTGCGATTCAAGTGAAAAGATTCGTTCACAAAATGCAAATGAAATTGGTCAGAGTGCCTTATTTTTTTATTGTAGTCGCTAAACAGTGACACTATCATGCATGCGTGTTGTTAGCGTTCAGAAAAAGGTTGTTCATGTTTTCTATTCTAAATCAAACGTAACAGATGTTAGTCATGTGATAAAATAAATTACAACAAATGTTAAAAATTTACTAAAAAGAGGATAATTAAAATGCAGTGGTGGACGATAAGACTATTAACGTCAATGGAGGACGGTTGGCAACCCTATTTGTCCCTGACCGCGGCACGCGAACGCGCAACGCGAGCATTCGCGACCTTGTCTTTGTCCTTGTCCTTGCCCGTGCCCTTGCCCTTGCCCTTGCCCTTGCCCTTGCCCTTGCCCTTGCCCTTGCACTTGCCCGTGCCCTTGCCCGTGCCCTTGCCCCTGCCCGTGCCCCTGCGCGTGCCCGTGCCCTTTCCCGTGCCCGTGCTCGTGCCCGTGCCATTGCCCTTTCCCGTGCCCTTTCCCGTGCCCTTGCCCCTGCCCGTGCCCTTGCCCGTGCCCTTGCCCCTGCCCTTGCCCGTGTCAGTGCCCTTGCCCGTGCCCTTGTCCTTGCTCTTGCCCGTGCCCATGCCCTTGCCCGCGCCCTTGCCCTTGTCCGTGCCCTTGCCCGTGCCCGTGCCCTTGCCCGTGCCCTTGCCCGTGCCCTTGCTCTTGCCCATGCCCTTGCCCTTGCCCGTGCCCTTGCCCTCGTCCGACCACGCAGCGACTCCCGCACGCGCCGCTTGCCCTGCACCTGCGAGGAGCCTCAGCCTACCTCTTCTCCTCTTTCTCTTCTCATCCTCCACAGTCTTCCTTTTCCTTTTCACTTCCGCGCCACTTGCCCTGCACCTGCGTGGAACCTCAGTCTTCCTCTACTTCGCATCATCCTCTTCTTGCGTCTTTCGGCGTCTCTTTTTTCCTTCCTCTTCACCACCTCATCCTCAGCCTTCGTCTTCTCCTCTTTCTCTTCTCATCCTCCTCAGTCTTCATTTTCCTTTTCACATCCTCCTCAGCCTACCTCTTCTTTTCAGCTTTCCTCTTCTCGTTTCGTCTTTCATCCCGGGAAATAACGGTGCAGAGGCCAATTGCCCTTTACGGGCCATACAATGACTAAATACAAATTGAAAATAATATGGAGCAATATGTATGAATATGTGTATGTACGTACGTGTGAACTCGTTTCTTTGCGTTCGTCATCACGAGCTCAAACAAAAGACTATAGAGTTCCGTTGAGAAAATCGAAGTTGTGACGATATCTCTTAAATTAAAAAAAAAAAGTATAATTTATAATAGTATACATCTTTTTTGCCCCTCGCAAACGTTCATTTTAGTGAAAAACAACATCTGGATACCTGCAACAGTTCTGGAGATATACGAAGGGATCATCTCAACTCTGCCACCATAATTGCCAAGGGAACATGGCAGAAAATGCAGACACAGAGATGCTTAACAGTAAAAATAATCATTTCATTTTTACAAAAGCTATGAATATAAATAGTATTTACATAATATTTTAATTTAATTTATATTAATCATTTTTAGATATGTGCGCGAATAGTCTTCAGTGTTAAATTGCCTCGTTTATTGCCAGATTCTGTTAATTTTGAAATTTAGTGATTAAAAATGTATAATCTCTCTATTAAATATTTCTTAAATCGTTACGTGCGTGTAAATGCAGGTTTCTCGCCCTTTGGCCTTTGAGGAAATATGGAAAGTACGCGTGCGTGTTTAATTCAGGGAATTCTGGAAACAGGAATATTCGCAAGAGCTAACTTTGCTGTTGGATCATACCACTTGGACTTATTATTTTCACTTCATGTGGAAATGTGCGTCATTTGTTTCATTTCTCAGTGAAAATGAAGGTGCGGTGCGTAGTTTGTTTTTCATTGTAAAGTGAAGGGAGTTATATTATCATTTACGACAACGTCACCACATATTTTATACGTTCTAATGATTGCCGCATGTATGTGTGTTGCATGTAGCGTATTTAGTTGCTGCTCCTCAATTGGAGGCGGTAGCCTGGGAGCTCATATGATCGAACGCCGACGGGAATGGAATTTTACGATGTCAAATAAGTTGACGAATCGGGTGAGCTCGCTACTTGGACGACAATTTTCCACCCGCAGAAGTGCGAAAGTTGATTTCCAAGTAAATGTCTGAAGAGTACATAGATATGTATAAAATATTTGTTTGTAAAGGCAACTAATGTATTTGGCAATCTGTCGATTGTCCGACTTTGCCTGCTAGCTTACGGTGTTCTCCATGCCCGAGCATGTTTTGATGCCCACGCTTGGAGAGTAAGAGAGATATGGGGCGAACATAACGTGTTCCCTTCACCGTAAACAGCAAACTCCGCGTGCCTGAGATTTTCTTCGTCACAGCTACAGAAACTGAGACGATTTTCAAGGAAAACTACTTACATCTCTATTTTTGGCCCTACCGGGGAATCGAACACAAGATCAACTACGGAAGCTAATACGCTGCCCATTAGTCAGTTTAGGGCTGGATAGCAAATATAAAGCACCCACGGAAACCTCATTAACACGAATTTCCAAGGGACCGAAATAATCGGAGTTCGTGTTATAAAAATTCGTGTTTTACGAGTATTATAAATGACCGTATAACCGTGATCCCTAGCAGGGATCGAAGTTTTGTCCGTGTTACGGCGAAATTCGTGTTAAGCGAGTTCGTGCTAATAAGAGTATACTATATAAATAAATACCATGCTCCATTATATGTATATTATACAGAACACTTACCACAAGGGTTGCCAACTGCCCTTCATTTGGGAGGACAATCCTCCATTGACGTCAATTGTCCTCTCGGCCTACTTTCTATATTATTAAATGTCCTTCTTTTAGTAAATTTTTAACGTTCGTTTTCATCTATTTTACCACATAGCCAAAATCTGCTTCTTGTATTGTTTAATTTAGAATAAAAAAAACATGAATATCCTTTTTCTGAACGCTGACTCACGCATGCATAATAGTGTCACTATTTAGCGACTAAAATAAAAAAAGAGATGCTCAGATCTTCATCTGCACCTTGTTAACGAATCTTTTCACTTGAATCACAAATTGAAAGAAGAAAGAAATAGAGCTGATGTTAGTCTAATTTAAATACTCATAAAAAGAAATGTGTTGATGATGTTTCTCTTTTTCTTTCCGAGTATCATCCCTTTTACATGAACATTGTTGGCAACCCTAGCTACAGCAGGGCGCACGTGAGGTGCCGAATTTCAGGAAAGCACACACACGGCTTCTGTTAGTGGGATGATCCTTCATTCACTGTGACTTCTGGCATCGCTGCGGTAACAACGTTTACTTTCAACTTAATCTTAATGTTTACTTTACAAATATTAAAGTCAGTGCGTAAGCGCAGAAAACAAGCCACGTGTGCGTGTGTGGGCAAGTGTCAATGACGTTCAGCAAGAGTCAGCGCAAGTCGAGCTGGCACACTTCAAAGACAGATTTTTAACGAAAAAATGTTTCGCGACTATTTACCAATGTATGTATGTAGAATTATGTTTTAGACATAAGACTAAGTGTAGATTTTTTCTCCCTTTCAAAATTCAAAATTTAAGTAGTATATGACTTAGTGTAGGGATCACAGAATTTTGAAAACGTGCACACAATTCACTTTTCCCCATAGCACGTCATACGCAGTTTTTAACTGTTTTTTGACGTAAAATAAATAAATAAATAAATAGATTGTAAGGATAGTATAAAAAGTTATTAAGCACCCTCCCATTAAAGTCTTAATGATTTCCGTGCAACCCAGCATAAATGCATTAAATTGAATTGTATCTTCGGGTGCTGTTTCTGTGAAAAAATGAGGGCTTTAGTAATATTAATTTCATAAGAGTTAAATTATTTTTTGAAACGAAAGGAAATTTTTATCTCGAGAAGAATGATTTAATAATATCTTTGCCTTTGCAGGAATTTCATCTTATTTTTTAAATATTTTATATTGTAATAATAAAATTTGCCTTACAAAGCTCTACTTAAGATACCTAAAACGAATACATGTTTAATCAGCCTGTAGTTATGACGTTTGTGGGCGGTGAAATTAAATCGACAGACTGAATTGTTCAAAACAAATTAAATGTAACTTAAATATTTTTTTGATTCAACTTATTTTAACCACGAATCTAAAGAGGCAAATGCATTCCTTTCCGTTTGTAAAATATCAATGTTTCCCTGTAATTCACTGTGTTCTGATAATGAAAAAATACCCTAAAACAGTCTTAATTATTGCACTAAAACCGTTCGAAATAGATGCATTGATAGATTGATTAGTGATTCAGAGCACCTCAACTTCTAAGGTCATTGGTCACGTAAGGGTAGCGTATGTTTACATCGCGTGAGGTGGGTATGATCTCCTCCCGCTGGATGCCGAGGTCCGGCGCCGGGCTACACGTAGACTTGCGGGGTTTTCCCCAAGCAGGTATCTCCCACCAGCGGTGCACCGCCCCACCCCCTAGGACAAGCTCTAAGCCCCCGACTGGTCTCCCGACATGTTTGGTTGTGTAGTGCATGTAAATGTGAGTGTAATTAAAGGGTGAGAATAGGACAAAGAAGAGGAAGGAACGAGGCCAATTTGGCCGACCAACCTTTATTCTGATAAATGAGCTAGAGAGGAAAGTGAGGGGTAACACCCATTTCAGAGATTTTGTAGGAAAAAGCCTTCGAGAATGAACCGAATTATAAATATCTAATTCGCCTTAAAGGTTTAACGGGAATTGCTAATGCCCGCACTCGCCCTTGGGCTGTTCTGCACCGCTCAAAGAGCTGCCTGCGAGTACCTGGAAGGGACTTTCTTTTCCACTTCAAAAGCCCTGGGTAGCCGGGATTTTGTTCTACTAATAGGCCCCGTAACGTGGTAGCTTAATAATTTGCGGATGCAGCAACTAGACTCTAGTTACTAGAGGGAGGACATTTCTTATAATTCTTGGAAAGGAATATCAACGATGTTGATTTTACACTTTGAGTAAAAATTGTTTGAGATACGTGTGTACAGCAAGATGTACAATTCTTTCCGGTTGTCAGTAACTCTCAATAGAAACATTTTTTGTTGAGATGCGAAAACTATGTTCGTTTGTAGTTGATTTTTGGGAGAAAATTATTGTTTAGTTGTTAATTAAGATGATATGACAACACACGTATAGCTCTTCTTCGCATATTACGTACGTACTAATAAGTGTGATAGTTGAATCAAAAAGATCATCATTAAACTTACATAATTATTTTTAATGAAGAGTAAAGTAATATGGTGTTTCAAATTATTAAAAAAATTATAAGAATTTGGGATGATTTTGAATGTCTGAATTTACTAGAAAAAAACCTTCTTTAGACGCATCACGGAGGTTTCCACCGGGTCTCTTTTTGATTGCTTGTAATTTTGTTGCGAAAGTGGGAATGGCCGCACTGTTCTCACAATCAGTACCTTTCAGGGAACATCTTATAAGTCGATTTGGAGACGCACAGCAGTGTGAGTGAAATCCTCGACCGATGACAACGTATACCCCGATGACGATAACCCCGTGCGCTGACCCGGAAGTTATCTCCGTGACGCGATCGTTGCCGTTGTAGCGTCACGTTGGCGGCCGTGGGTGGGAGGAGGAGCGGAAGTATCGCATTCCTGCGGGCTGAATAGCCTTGGCGTCACGGCGTTGGGATATATTTAGACCAAGTGGACACCAGCTTGATCTGGAAGGTCACGTGGTAGACGCGAGCCTCCCTCCTACACCAAGGACGGTCACGTGACGGCTACACTCTAGGTATAAAATCGAGCTGACGAGCTCACACGGGGGTTTCGTTTTGGAAACCTCGCGCGATGCGCAAAACTTTACGTCCAGGCTGGAGCGTGTCGTGCCTCTTGCACGGGTGACGAGGTCACGGTAGTGGCGCGGGAGAAGCGTCAGTGGAGGCGGGGCCTCCCTAGCTATGTGGGGTATCCCCAGGGAAATACTCAAAAGTGTGTAGTTTCGGAGCAGAATTTAGTTCTTGTACATACGTGTAAATAAACTTGTACATACTTGTAAATGTCTGTGTGTTTTTCTCTATGACGCCACACCGTGTTCGATTTCTCGTTTGAATGCCGTGTGCTGCTTGGAGCATTTATTGTTTCTTTTGGTATTTTTATCATACAATATGGTGGATATGAAGGAACAATTCAGAAATGTCGTTTTGGATGGTCTAGATGAAAGTACCGATTTTGCAATTGGTGATGAAGTGAGGAAGAAGATTATCTGTATGACAATGATCATAATTAGTCTTTGGAATAATTAGGCGATAAAGCTTTGACGTCTGGTTCTTATCTGCAACTAATTCCTGCGCAAATATGTCTATGAATGAAAATTTGAATGTAGTAAAAGATAAGGTGGGCTTTATAAACAAAGTATTTCAACCGAGTTTCCAGATGAAATTGCAGATTGTGAATTTGATGACCCTGGAACTTATTTCGACCATTCTTTTCTTGATTGCCCTTCATTTACGGGAAAAGACAATATAAAACATTGTGGCATATGTGTAAACCACCTCAAAACGTTCGTACGCCTCACCCTGATAGTCTTGCATTTACCACGGGTGAAAGGTCAAGCACGCAATGTAAAAACCGTAGCTGGCGCAAGGAATGTCTTCTTTCCCGATTCATTACTTGAGAAAATAGTAACGTACACAAATCAGTGGGTACACGAAAACCGATCAAACTGGAGTCGTGAAAGGGACGCGGGACCCAGGAAACCGCTTGAAATGAAACTAGTACTTGTTGCTGCATCGAAACTCCTATGAATTACGTTCAAAAATGTATTAACTGTCAGACATCCCTGAGCCATTGCATGCCCCAAAATCACAAGCTTCGAGTAATCTCTCAAACGCTGGAAGACGTGCTTTGTGTGATTGAAAAAAACCTCAAACCACAACCAGATGTTACAAATGCAGGCGTTTCATTACGTTCAATTTTAAAAATATCTCTCATATAATAAAAATAATCTTATGTTTATAATTTATATTTTGGTAAAACTGAACAACAGATTAATATACATTAAAAACTATCAATTAAAACATTTCTGACAGATTAAATGTATTGTTTGTGTGCAATTTTTCTGAACTTGGACGTTTTCTCCGTGACGCGACCATTTAAGGTCATAGATTCATGAGACTAAAAACTTAAATCTAAACTTTACCTATTTTTACATAAAAAGGGTGTGCTGATCCGGACAACGCACGTGAGCTAGGCGCACAGTGTTTTCGCCAGATGGATAAAAGGGACTCTCACTTTTCACTAACAACTTTTCGCCGGCCACCGCGGGCCGCCGGGTGGACAATCCTGACCTAGAAAATTCGAAAATTATTTCGTCGTCGGGTGACGATCTGCCAGGTCCGGGAAGGGCACGTCCGCGAGCGATAAGGGTGGCGATAAGGTCGGTCACGGCATCCGGCAGGGAGACCGGAGGGGCGGGGGCGGGGGCGGGGACGGGCGGACGTTGGGAACGGCGGTGGTTCGCGGAAAAACATACGCGACTCATCGACTGATAGTGCCCCTGTATCTCAGAATTCGCCCACGCCTCAACGCGGAGGGCCGGGCGAAAAGACGCAAGGGATGGCGGCGAGACAAACGGGCAGTCAGTCAGTCGGACACCGTAAACCTATTTGTACTTCCATTTATTTATTTTTTTTAATAGTTTTTATTTCCTTGTTCGACATTATTATGCCTTTCAAGGGTTTTTATGATACATAGTATACAATTTTGTTGTAATTACATTTCATCATGCATGAACAATGGTAGAAGACTAATATTTACAATATAAACAATAACAACTAAGGATACCCAGGAAGGGTCCTTCAGAAAAATGGATACGATATTTGGATTAAAAATATAAATATTCAATTTAGAAATGTTGGAACCTGCTTTACAGCTAATTAAGGAGGATGTAGTAGGTCTTTAGAATATCTTGATTTTATTCGTGGAAAAAGATTGGCTGATTTACCTAGAGTGTACAAAGGAGTGGCTGGGTAAGATGAAAGAGAAGAGTAGAAATTAGAAGAAAGTTTTAGAACCATTTTTCTGTAGAGGCCGATGACAGTTGGTCATTGTTACACCTCCTGCCTTAAAATTAATCTTTTTAACAGTGGTAAGCTCATTTCTGAGGCCACGAGCCACGTTGAGAAGGGCGCTATATAAATCGAAGTATAGGAAACTTGATAAAAACATATTAACAGGAAAATATGATAAAAATATCAATGGAATCTGGAGAATATTAGGGAATTATATAGATATCAGAATTAAGATCACAGACAAAGCTTTTGCCCCCTCATATTACAAATGCTAAAAATATTACAAAATTCCTGATTTTTACAAACAAAAGAAAGTACACTTTTTTGAACGCAAAATAGACAGCGTACACTTATGTTTAACAAAATTATTATCTAACTGAAAATCGTGTAGTTTCCATTTGCTTTATTACCTCCATTATTCCCGGCATAGATTTCGCCAGTGGCGTAAACGCGGAATGAATTTAATCCCACATGTTTAGGAGTGAGGGCTTATATTATGCCATTTTAAAAAAAAAAATTTAAGAACAGTCCTCCGATGCTACAAGATTAATATTACGAAATTGAATTCTATGAATTTATTGTTTGCTGTAACAGTATGTTCCAGCTCGTTGTTCCATTGGAACTCAAAATAAATAACCAAGAACCATGACGAAGGTAGTAGCATGAGAACTTTCCTATAAAATTTTAATATACATTTTGAATTCCATTACACCATTGATGATATGCAAACTATTCCTCTCTTGAGGCACTTGCACACTCCCGAAATATCACAAAAACGTCATCATGTTTCACTGTGGGCACGAGATTTTCTGGGATCAATTATGCTTTGAGATTGCTTCTACATGTTAGGTTTTTGGCATGTCCGTGCCAGTCGCAAATAGGGTTAGCAAAAAATCGATGTGTTTTAAAACATCGATATTTTCCACCAAGAAGCTTACATATATTAACATCGATATCTTGTTTTCGATGTTCTTTCTTCTTTTTTTTTTCAGAGCAACTTATTTTTCCAAAACATTGATGTCTTCAAAAGTTTATGTTATCTATTTCCATGATTTTGAACCTTGTCTGTACAGAATATTGAGATAACAGAGCTTTAAGGCAGAATTTATTTTAAACTAATATTTACGTATTATGTATGTTAGATAAGTACGTTTTTTGGGGGATAATTTATGAAAAGCGAATAAATGGAATAATAACAACACACGATGTCTTTAATTTTTTATTTTCTTCTTTACGTTCAATAAACATTATTATTATTATTATTATTATCATTATTATTATTATTAATATTATTATTATTATAATATTATTATTATAATATTATTATTATTATTATTATTAATATATTTCTTATACGCGACCAAACAATAAAATGTACCGGTGTTTCCTTTAAGTACTGTAATTAAAATGGAAACAAAGATGGCAAAATACCATCGGTTTTATCACACGTAAAACAGCGATATTTTAAACATCTACATTTTTGTCGATGTTTTCATCAACATCGGAAAGTTTTTGGAGATGTATCGAAATATCGATGTATCGACGTTTTAATACAATTTGCCGTACTAGCCAGAAACAGTCACGCAGCGTTCGGCTTGGCCCCCGCGCCCACGCGGCAAGCGTCACCCACCGCGGCGGGCCCCCTGCCCCTCCCCCCGCCCTGCGGGCGATTAGACAAAGCGCGCACATGGGCGATTTTCATACCGGGAGCGGCGCGCCCCCCTCACAAAGCGCAGAAAAGAACAGTGCTCGCGGGAGGGGCGCGGATACAGTGGCGACGTGCGCGGCGCGGGGGTAGCGCGGGGGCAGCGCGGGGTCGGGCGCGTCAATGCCGGCCCCGCCCCCGACGCCCCGCGCCGCGCCGCGCCGCGCCGCGCCGCGCCGCGCGCCCGCTAAAAAGCAGGGCGAGGGTGGCGGCGGTGGCGGTGGCGGTGGCGGCGGCGGTGGCGGTGGCGGCGGCGGCGGCGGCGGCGGCGGCGGCGGCGGCGGCGGCGGCGGCGGCGGCGGTGGTGGCGGTGGCGGTGGCGGTGGCGGTGGCGGTGGCGGTGGCGGTGGCGGTGGCGGTGGCGGTGGCGGTGGCGGTGGCCGTGGCGGCGGCGGCGGTGGTGGCGGCGGCGGCGGCGGCGGCAGCGTCGCTGTCGGTGGGGGAGGCAGCGGCGGGTCGCGGTGGCGTCGCTGGCGACGGGGGCGGTGGCAGCGAGGGTGATGACGATGCCAATGCACGGCGGGGAAATGGAATTTCGTTTGCTGCGGAGAGGTTGGTAGTTTGGGCGGTGAGGTGGAAATTACGACGAACGCTGTTGATCTATGTAAGCGAGTGATTTTTGGAGATGGTGAAATGGAGAAAATGTGCGATAAAAAAAGTAATTTAAAAAAATGGTGATTGTGTATAGTACTGAATTCTGGTTTCCAGGAAGGATTAAATTAAGAATTAATAAATAGAAGTTGAACAGGAAGTGAACAATATTTTACAAAAAGAAAATAGTAAGTTTGAATTTCTTCGTTCATTTATCTTCAGACTATCATTAAATTTCTCTTTATAGATTCTTTTGTCCAGAATTATTTTAGAGTATTTTTTTATTAAAAACATTGTAAATAGAAACACGTGAACCAGAAACATTAAATTAGAATAAAAAATAATTAAAAAGTAATATATTTTAATAAAATTGTTTAATCTAAATTATGGTTTCTTATAAATGTATTTCAGTTTTCAACGTTTTTTAATAAAGAATTGTTCTAAAATACTTCTGGACAAAAAAACAACACATAAATAGTAAGTTTAAAAACATTCTACACGGTAATTGTGATTTTTGTTTGAAATATGAGAAATTTAATGACTAGATGAGAATACATAAGATGTGAAAAAATATTAATACGATAAGTAACGACGATTTGCATTGGCGGTGGTAATTATTGTACGAGTAGTAATGGGTAATCGCCCATTCACGGGAAAAAAAAAACAAGCCGTGCTTCAAAACCCGCATCGACGCCGGCGACGACAACAGTTCCGAAGCGATGGCACCGGCATCGACGCCATTTGGCCGCTGCGATGATGCGACGAGGGCGTGGCGCGGCGGTGGGGGCGGCGGGGGCCGCGCGGATTCGCGACCGGTCCTACGGCGTCTGCCCGCCGCGCGCGTCGCGCTCGCGACAGCTGCGGCGGCGGCGGAGGCGGTAATCTGCCCCGGTCTCCGCGCCCGCACGCGCGCTCCGCTCCATTGTGCGGAGACCGCCCCGCCGCCCGCGCAGCTGCCGTTAAAAAACTGCAGCCTTTATAAGCCTCGTGCGGACGGACGGACGTGGGCGTCGCGCGGAGGCGGCGGGGGCTGGGGGAGGGGGGTGCGGGGCGGCGGCGCCCAACGCGACAAGCGATGGCAGTGTGGGATTGCGGCGTGGGCGGCCCGGCGCCAAGTGTGAGATGGCGGTGGAGAAGGATGCAAGTGATCGTTGTGTGGGTTGTGGTGACGACGATAACTGCGGAAGAGGCGTGGGTCACCGCGGGGGAATCGCCCGACCGCATCTCGCGGTCAGTTTCCCCTCACCTCCTTCACAACTAATCTTTCACTTTTCTTTACCTGAAAAGTCTTGGCCCGTCCGCGACCCGTTCCGTTCTTCGGGTGATTGGGAAGAAATATACATTTTTGTTATGTTTGCATCCATAAGTAACGCAAATAGTAGATGTTGATAGGAAGTTTCAAGTTTTATTTCCCAAAAGTTCTAAGTGAAAGTGAGGTTTTTAACGTTGGTAGTACTGGCAAATGTTTCGTGAAAGCAGACAGAAGTGAATTATTTCTAATCGATCATTATAATACTAAGTAGACCACGGTAAACGTAGAAATCCATCCTTACACTAAAGAAGAAAATCGGAACGGGATGCAATTGGGCTTATTGGAGAAGTAGGTAAACGGCTTTGGAAAAGTTGACTGAGGGACGCAGTCGGGATATGCCCCACAGTGGTGAATTTGGTGGCAGCGCAGTTGGCTGGTGCGTTTTGGATTATAGAGATCGGAGGGAGCGGAGGCGGCGATGATGGTGATGCTGGTGATGGTGGTGGTGGTGATGGTGGTGGCATGAGTTGGACGAAAGAGGGAGAAAGCGCGGTGACGGGGACAGAATGAAGTGGGGCGTTAGGAGAAGGCAAAAGCAAATGTGGCGTCGGTGGCAGGGGCGGATACGGGAACGGAGGTGGCTTTGGACTGGGATGGACGGAGGCGGTGAGGTTGATGGTGATGGGATAGGAACAAGAGCTCTAGGGACGGAGGCCGAGGCGTTGCGAGGGACGGGGCGGGATTATTAGCGGTAGCTACGATTATTAAGATAGTGATGATGGTAGTGGTGGTGGTGGTGATTGGTGATAATGAAAATAATGACTGTAGTAGAGGCGTGGTTTGCAGTCGGCAGACGTGGCTGCTGCGACACGAATAACAGCGATTGGGGGAGCGAAGGCGGTGATGGGGATGGTAGCGGGTGAGGTGGCGTTGGCTGGAGCGGGAGATGGGTATCGGCGGTGGGGGGGGGGGGGCGGAAACACGGACAGGACGAGGATGAAGGAGTGGAGCGGGGAGGGGGGTTGGAGCGTGTGCGCCGTCGGTGGCGGTGACGGGGACACGCGGGTGGGGACAGCGTTGACGGGGGCGGGGCGCGGGCGATGGAGGTCGAGTGAGCAACGGAACGGCGTGAAGCGCAAGCGACGGAGGTGGCGGCAACAAAGAGTCGGCGTCGAGTCGAGGAGGTTGGGGGAGGGGGGTAGCATGTCGCACGCTACGTGATGGGTGACAGTGGAACTCAGTGCCCAAGGTCTGGTCCAAAGTATTATTCCCGCACGTTTTCTTGAGCCCTGGTTTCGCTAGATGCGAGAGTGTGAGGTTTGATTATTTTGTTGACAGGACTACTATATGAAATCTGAAGCTCGATTTTAGATTCAAAATAGTTTCTGTTAACCGGGAGCAAACATTTATGGTTATCAGGATTTGTCACCAAAGCTTGTTGCTATCATTTATTCTGAATTCAACTAATGTTAGTAAAGGAGTGGGGGTAGGTCTGCCGGGACTCAAGAAAACACACACGTATAATACTATAGTTGGCAGTGGTCGTGCTAGGCATGGGTAGATCGGGCGATTGTCCCATCATCGGGCCCTTGATTTGCGGGGGCAAATCAAGGGCCCGATGATGGGACTGATGGATAAAAAATTAGTTTAAAAAAATTGAAAAATAAATTAGAACTCGAGAAAATCGTTATCGTAATTTTATAAGACGCGGTACAGTAGTCTGCTTTTTTTATAAAATTTAGAATTTTCATTTTTTCATCATATTTCCAGAAATTTTCAGGTTAATTTAATTATGTTCAATTAACCTCAAATAGTTATTATTATAGTAATTACTTATAAGGTAGAACTCTATGAGATTAATCAAATGACGCTAACATTAAAATAGGTTCTACTGAAGTTCATATTTATTATTTCATGTATTTAACAAACATGCGCATCAAAACATGCGCAAGTGCAAAACAGGGAAATGAAAGGTGAGGACAATGAAACCGAACTTTTAAACTGAAGAAATTGATTTTACAAGTAATACGGGAATAAAATACGTATCTATCAATGTACGTTTTAAATTCGAATGTTAAATAGTACATAACTTAAAAAAGTTATAAAATGTGCTGATATTGCCTTGAAAACAAGGATAACGAAGTGCAGGAATTTTAACAGGATAGTGAGTACATTAAATCTTTATAAAATGAAATAAATAGTGTTGTTATGATATTTAGTACCAGTTCTTGTTGCAACATTTCAGTGTCGAAAACGCTCTTTTGAACTGGTTAAGGACAGGACGACATTGCATTGTGATTCGTTATTTTTAATTGAAAAAGAGGAATTAACAGAGAAAAATATTTTTGTAATATATATTTAAGGATTTTTTTTAAGAAAATGATGTTGAGGAAATGAGAAAAAAATTGTTATAAAGAAAACCCCGAGGATATAGAGGGAGAAGCAGAAAATGGAATGGTAACTTTGAATTCAGTAATAATTCATTAACGGAAAATTATAAAAAAAATAATAACGCATGTATTTTTGCCTCCTTGTACTTGTGCGTAGTGCTGTAGGAAAAAGTGCAGATTTTTCGAGAGAGAAAAAGATGTTCTATGTGTCCCTGATTCCGAAGAATTGGATTATTCTTGCTCCTCATTGATAAATCATATATAAATTACTTTCTCAAGTATGTAATCTAGGAAGACTCCACGTGTTTTGGTATTCGATACCGAAAAAGTGGATTTCGGTAATCTGGCTGCCCGTCGACCTGTCTGTTAAACAACCTAGCGCCTAAATCGAGCATAGGGTTTTCATTGATATTTCCCGATCAATCTGGTTGATTCGAGGTTTTTGGAATTTGAAAGGGATATTTTAATTTTTGGGGATACTTTTCAAGAAGCTCCAAAAACATTTTCGGAATTTTCTCAATTTTGTTTCTGAGAAGAGCAATGCACGCTTTAAATGTGATAAAGGTCTAATTTTCACTACATCTGAATTTTCAAAAATTGTCAAAGCTAACAAATGTTTCAACTCCCTCTTCCAATGACATAGATGGAAGTTACAAAAAATGTAAAAGCGCCTTCGGCGGGCACGAAAAGAATTTGCCTAGAGGGGTACAATGAACGGCGAAGTAGGTTCAAAGGGCTCTTGAATGGAGAAAAGGCCAAGGTCAAAGGGCTGGCAATGTAAATTCAAGGGATCAGGGTTCAGGTTGACAGTGTGGGAGGCAAGTCGAATTCGCAGTATCATGAATCATAATATTTTATCTTTTGTTTGTTTGTTTGTTTGTTTGTAAGGCTCGAGCACTCGGAGATAGATCTATTGGCCCACCCTAGTATGGGCTGAAATTGTTGGGAATTTTCTATTTGTCACTATATACGAAGTTCTCTGTCTACTGCTTGAAAATTTTGACTCTTATTTAGCGGCTGGGAATGTCACAACGATCTCAGAATCATAAATATTCCATGAAGGCGTTTCCGGAAGGCGGACGTTAGGTGGTATCGTGTAAATACAAACGTTTCACTGACAATGGTATTGAAGACTTAGGTACCTTATCTCTCAAGAACCTTAGAAACATCCCACCAGCACTCTAATATCCGTTTATCACGTAATATCTGCTATTTTTCGCCACCGTAACTATTTCACCTACACTTGGCACTTCGTGTTGGCTCATGTCAAATTCACCTTAGGACGAAGTATTCTTCCAAACTGTTTTAACTTTGAACTTTATCCACCCATTTTGGAGAATGTGAACATTAACCAGCAAAATTTAATTGGCCGGATTCAATTTCAGCCATAACATACCCACTGTCTAAGAAATGGTAATTCTATTGACACGTGCTCTATGTTAAATATTCGCATTTTATTCTGCATTTGAAAATAGAACTAAATTAAAATTTAAGCCTCTCTCTGTCTGTCTCAGTCTCTGTCTAAAGTTTTAACACCACTTCGCTCTGGAGCCTCCACTTCCATAGAAAGACAAAACACGACCGTGTTTTCCTGGCTTGCAGATATGTTTCTCGCATTCCTGAAGCTAGCATCCCTATCAGGAGCAGAATTTTGACGAAAAAGTCACGAAAATGCCATAATACCAAAAATTGGCACCAGAAGCTAAAATAGACAAACAAGACACAATGAAAATCCACTAAAACAACTCCACAAATAGAATGAAGAGATTCATACTGTTAAAATCCATGAAATCGTAACAATAAAAAACCATTTCCCCAAACTTTCAGACTACTCATTACTATTAATACAATTGCAATTAAAGTATTTAAATTGTATCAATATTACGAATTCACACAGAAAATGAAGAGAGAAAAAAACCAAACAATCATACTGTCAACATGTGGCAAGTGTCTTTGGTATCGTTAGATTCCCACGAATTCAGAAAAATAGAAAATTATCTCGAGTTATAATTTCCAACCCGCGCAGAAATTGAATGATAACTGTGCACCCATCGGCCATGATGTGGCCATCGTTTCATTAGATATACAGGAACAGGAACAAACAAACAATGAAACAGTTTCGATTTTGACTGAAGAATGCAAATATTGGGTTGTGCATTTCCTCTTATTCTCATACTCTGCGAACCGACTGAGTATGCATAGTCAGTGCGTCATAGGACGCAGCTGTCATGCTACAACAAGATGTGTGTGTGTTTTTGATTGATTGATTTTTTCATGTTTCCGGGCGCGTCAACTGCTCAGGTCATTAGTCCCGTTAGTGTAGTGCATGTTTTTTCTCGGGAGATGGCGGTGATCTTCCCCCGCTGGATGGCGAGATCCGGCGCCGACCTACCGTCGACTAGTGGGGTTTCCCCCTAACCAGGACTATACCACCAGCGGGGCACCGCCCCAAACGGGACAAGCTCTAAGCTCCCGACCGGTCTCCCGGGATATGTGATAGTGTAGTGCATGTTAGCGTACGTGTGTGTGTGTAAGAGGAGAGGGTAGGACAAGGAATGGGAAGGACAGATCGCGCGCGGCCCGTGGCCCGTTTGGTAGGGTACTGCTCCGGCATTCGCCTGGTGTTGATCGGAGAAACCACGGAAAACTACCGATCAGAGCAGCCGGCCGCTAGAATTCTCGTCCAGACAGCGACTGAATTCGACCTAGCTGAAAAGCTAGTGTCGAAAATCCTGCCGCCGTCAGGACTCGAACCTAGGACCTCCCGGTCAGAGGCGCTGCAGTGATGTGTGTGTGTGTGTGTGTGTGTGTGTGTGTGTGTGTGTGTGTGTGTGTGTGTGTGTGTGTGTACTGTTCCATATATAGTATTCGTAAAGATTTTTTTTTGAAAATATTTAATTTATTGCAGTATTACATAACATTATTTTATTTGTTGTTCTTGAGCAGTGTGTGCGCTTCCTTTTGGAAAACCAGGTCATGTGTTTTGTTCAGTAGCATTTGTGCTGTTGCAGTCTTCTGTCTGCAGTCACCTAAACTATCTCATACGTTCTGAAATTGGTAATCAGCATCTTACAGCAGATGGGGATGACGATGACGTAGGAGTGCGTGGAAGAAAGGAATGGAAAAGACGACCTCAAGAAGATGAATTAACTGTAGAAGACTGCAATGATATACTGAATTGGACTCTGGGATGCGAGGGAGGCGTAGTAGTGTAAAATGATAGCAGTCCTACTAAGGTTTTTTTAATTTACGCGTACGTAATAGGCCAGTAACGAACATACGATGGTATTTTTTTCTATAAACATACGTCATATCAAAAACTGCGTAGTAGTAAAACAAATAACATGCGCATCTTCTATGTGGAGTAAATGAGTGCGGGTGTACAAACGAAGTGCATGTAGTGCATGACGCAGGGGTCAGCGAACCTGCAACTGCCTCAGCAACTGATAACGCTATGACGCACTACATGACGCAATTCCACAAATCCTCACCCACAACACTCTACATTCGCATTAGAGAAGGTCAGGGAGGAGGTAGAATCGCCCAAGAGCAGAAAGACGTAAGCACCCATCGTGAAAGGGGGTTCTTTAATACATTACATCCAAGTTACGTAAGAGCCTGTTGCTTTCAGTCTACGAGTAATTATATATTCTCTGATTTCCCACATAAGATTATTATATTATTTCCCAGATAAAATTATTATAAGAGTAATTATATATTCTCAGACATTCTCTTTGATTTCCCAGATGAGGATGAATTGATTATTGACAAGTTCAATCATAGGAAGCGGGAGCAACGATTACGAGTATATTAGTTGTGATGCTCAAATTCGAGAACGACACGAAAAAACGAACGTGAAGGCATATGCAAGAATTGAGAATTGTTCGACGTAGACGCTAGAGGGTAACAGCGGAAGAGTAAGGAAAGGTTAATTTACAACTATTTAACAATTTCACTCCTAGTTCCTTTGAATGAGCACACGAACCTCTCTCCTCTGACCATGGCACACCATGCCGAACACTACCTGCTTTCGTGGTAGTTCACTATTCTGTTCTTTTGAAAAATAAAACTAAATAAAATATGTGTCTGTGAAAAATTAATAAAAACCGTGTCAGTTAAGAATGGCTATAATCCTCTATCTACCAAAAAAAAATTATCAAAAAGAAAGAAATGATATCAAGAAAACATTTCCTCAATGTTCACCCGAAAAAAATAAAAACAAGGCGTTGAATCAAAAAAAGAAAATGCACAAGTTACCTAAAATAGCAAAAATAAAATAAAATACAAAGCAAGTTTCCCACCAGTAAAGATTCAAAAACATTTCTTCTAAAGAAGAAGAAGAAGAAGAAGAAGAAGAAGAAGAAGAAGAAGAAGAAGAAGAAGAGGGGTATGCCAGTTAAGGTGCAATGACAGCAATTCTAAACAAGTTGGTCAGATTGGCTGGAAATTTTCTTACAGAATTAAAGAACACAGTAGAGCATGGAGATTACAACACGATAACTCTAGTTGTACCTCTCGCCTCCTTGAACATTAATACGTACTATTTTAATTGTGTTTCATTTTAAAAAGAAGATAAAACTTCTCGTCTCGTCTCGTCTCCAGTCTCGAAAGCACTGCTACGAAGTTGTTTCCTTCATTCCAAATTAGTACACGAAATAGGTCTGCGCAAAATCGACCTCCGGAAAAACACATGTGATGTTCACTGAAAAAAAAAACAAAAAAAAACAACAACGAAAAACCTCCGAAAACTGCAACAACCTTACTGAGATTTAACACACCACAATAAATGGAAATTAGAAGCAGTTCAAAAACAGAAAGGATGCGACTCAAAAGATATTTACAACAATTTCACTTTCTATTCATTGTTTCGCCAACGTCCTTTAATCAAGCAATTTAGAAAACAGCTCTATCCGAGGTCACGGGTACCCTTTCAATCGAAACGCTGGTGATATCTGGTCGATCGCGATCTCACCCGTATGTTTGCCGATCAATTTTTGAGAACTACATTTGAACCTTACCGGATTGGCATACATGGAAAGAGGCAGCAAATAAGACTAATTTACGTGACATTTCTGCATTTGGAACTGATTCACTAGGATTTTTAAATAATTCAATAATAAAATATCCAACAAACGGGGGGGGGGGCAGAATCCAACATCAGGTCGGAATCAGCCGATGTCACTGACTCAGCGAACGTGCAAGTGAAGGTGCTAGGCGCCGCCTAGTGTCTATGTCCTCGGGGCCCCACGGCCCGTCGAGATGTGTATCGCGCTGGAAGCTATGGAGCGTCGGCGGTCGTTTTTATTTGGCAGGCCCCACGCGAAAAACGAACCATCGAGCGCGACTGGTTTGGCGAGATCGACGACGCCTTCACCGGAGGATTTGTGTAGCACGTTGCCCATCAAAAGAGCAACGTGGCTTGCATCGCCGCCCGCGACCTCCGGCGCCAGAGCACCGTTTTGGCCCACACCTCGCCGCTTCCCGCTCCGCCCGCCCCGCCGTTCCCCGCTCCGCCCCGCCCGTCCCCGGCCCGCCCCGCCCCGCTCCTCCCCGCCACGGCCTGCCTCGGCCCGCCGCGGCCCGGCCCGGCCCGGCCCGGCCCGCCACGGTCTGCCTCGTCCCGTCCCGTCCCGTCCCGTCCCGTCCCGTCCCGTCCCGTCCCGTCCCGTCCCGTCCCGTCCCGTCCCTCGGCCCGCCCCGCCCTCCCCGTCCCCGTCCCGTCCCGTCCCGTCCCGTCCCGTCCCGTCCCGTCCCGTCCCGTCCCGTCCCGTCCCGTCCCGTCCCGTCCCGTCCCGTCCCGTCCCGCTCTGCCTCGGCCCGCCCCGCCCTCGCCCCCGCCCCCGCCCCGCAACACTCCACCTCGCTCCCCGGGTCCGCCTTCCCACCATGCGTCCACCCCGCCGCTCCCAGCCCCGCCCACCCACTTCCAGAGCCGAAATTTTTTGCTCCGCCCTCAGATCGCCGTGTCACGCGAGAAGTGTTATTACCTAGCATTGACTGAGGGCCTGGTCGCTGATGGCTCCATGGGACACGAGTCGCTTTTCGGGCTGTAAAAAGGGAGAAGTGAAAGGAAGGTTCTGATGATTCTGTTAACTCCATCACGGAGACATTCGTTGCGTTCTTCTGATAGGCTCGTTCATTCCATATACAAATGATGTTTCAGATTAGAAGGAGTAAGCAAACTGATTGAAAATCAATTGATTTGCAATCAATTGACGAACATTTACGACGTCACTCTTTTTTTTCTTTCAAAGGTCCGTTCTTTATTACACGCTTCATCATGCGCACATGCTGTAATTACCCATCTGCACTACACCTTAATCGCTTCGTCAGTTCGCTGTGTCACGCAAGACATATAGATTGTAACAAGATTCTGGTTTGTGATTAACGTAATTCCCAAATCATTTTAAGAAAAACAATAAAAGAAGTACAAATTTGGTACATATCTTTAAAATAGGTTTTGTTTTGATTACCGTCTTCAAAGTCAAATTTAACACGTTCTATAAAGTCCTTGCAACTAATATAAGAACGAAATATTTATTTTGCAGTATGTGTTTTTCCTTTCATTTTTCACGCTCCACTCGCAAAGAAATCTTGAATTACTAATTGAGCATTTGCCTAAAAAGTAAATTGGAATTTCATTTTTCCATATATCTATTAGTGAAAAGAATGAGAGATAAAAAAGCGAGTTGGATCGTTTCTGCTCTTAACATATTGAAAACGAGAAGTCTTATTAGTCATTTCGAGAGGAAAACTGGATTTGACGAAGATACTGGCTTTTGTAATTTTATTCACCAGACTAAAAACAGTCAATATCAAAAACATTTACCTCAAGAAACGCCCGGTCCGATGAAATGCTCGAAGACACGGCCTCCCACGCGACGTTGACCCTGGCACCGCGCGCAACCTGAGCGACGCAAAGCGCGCGAGGTGTGGGTCGCAGTTCGCGCAACAGCAGAAGTTTCGAGAAGGCGCGAGGCCGAGGCGGTGGCGGCAGCCGAGGTCGTGGCCCCGCGCCACGCCCCGCGGCACGTGGCGCCCACGCCCCCTCGCCACCCACGCCTCCGCACCCACGCCGCCACCACCGCCCACGGCGCCCCTTCCGCAGGCGCCGAACTCTCCTGCAGTTCCCGCCAACGCCATCAATTTCTCCGCCCTCACCGCCTCCACCCTCACAGCCACCGCCTCC